>OZ025292.1:325741024-326341024 GCA_964019185.1 Maratus speculifer
TCATGGCTTATAATTATAAACAATGAAGTTCATTGCAATACATTCATTTGAGCTGATACAGTTCAAATCAATAACTAATATTGAAAAGGTCCGAAGGAAGAAACAAGATTTTTGGAATACTAAGTGTTTTGATCTAGCCTAATTTTTGCCCACATTTTTGGCAAAACTCAGATTTTGGGATGAAAATGAAACTGTATTTTTAATTGATCTCTATTTAATATAATAATTATTATACATTATTTACATTAATAAAACTGATGTAAATATAAAGCTCTTATTTAAATAGGTTTCATTCTACCATTAATAAAGAATCTCTACTATTTATATTTTCTACTAGTTTCAGAAATTTAAATAATAAAAAATTATGTTGGTTAAATTGAAATGGATAATGTTTAACTAATTTTGTGTATTTTGGATAAAATTTCTTTTCATTTAGCCAATGGTTGAAGATCTCTAGATAAGTGTTGTGTGCGATCTTGGCTAAAAAACTGATTAATTTTAGCATATATACTTAATTAAATTTGTTTTGGTCCAGTGAAATTAATTTAGATTAGATTATAGGAAGAAGATATTTATTATATCTTACAAAATTGAAATTCTTAAAGAATAACAGTTTCTTCCATTTCTTCCACTTGGAAGAAACCTATTTCTTCCGACCGGTTTTTTCCATGGTTTTTTCCGCGGTTTTTTCCACTGTGGAAGAAACTTGCCAACCCTGTGTGGCAATAACTGATAATTTAGCCTTTTTCTTTTTAACTTTTATGTGTATGTATATGTGCATATATATTTTTTTCCTTAAATCAAGCATTATGCTTGGAATAGATTACGCAGAGCACTGACTTACACATGCTACGAACAGATCACTCCAATATCGAGGATGATAGAAAGAAAAAACAAAGAAAGAAAATAGGACAATATTTTCTCTCAATCTTCACAACAGTGGTACCAACTTTTGAAAAATATTGGGTGGGCTCAAAAAATTTTTCAACAAATACAAAATTATTGGGTGGCCTCAATTAATAATGAATGGATGGAGATATCAAATTATTGGGTGGCCTCGTGCCCCATGGGCCCATATAAGTTGGGGCCACTGCTTATCAAGCAAATATTTTATTTAAATTAGCCGGTTAAAGTAACCGTCTGCGCGTTATAAGTATAATAGCAATATTAAGTAAAATAATGGGTGCAAATATTTTTCAATTGTAAATCATATCTTTGATTTTATCTTTAATCATATCTTTAGTTATATCTTTAATGACATATTTAATCATATTTAAATTGTAAATCATATTTTTAATAGTAGAATACCATATTTTTAGATATTTTAAAAAATGAAAGGGAAAAAATCTGAATATGAGATTAGTAACTAAAGAGTACATGTTACAAACTCCAATAAAACAAAAAATATGTTGTTTAGAATATCTCTAACTTTTTAAACGAAACATGATTTAAATAGATTAAATATACAAAAAAACTTGTTGATAACTTTTTGCACAGCTAGCCTTGATAACATGTTGCCCTTACCATATATAGTATTTTTCTTTACTCTTCTTCTTCTTTTTTTTTAAGCTAAATTCTAAACCATTTTATCAATTTATCTTTTTCCGGACATAGTATTTTTTTATTTTCGTTAAAAGACCATGGTAAATTATTACATCCAGTGTTTGAACCCATGCGGACCTGCCATATAATCTACCATAAATGCCATTCTTCTGATATTTCAAAAATAAACTTTAAAACATTTTATCATTATTTTTTCTTCTCCCGGACGCGAAGAACAAACTTTCTTTTTCATTAGATGTCGGTAAGTTATACATCAGGCATCAGGTACAACAAGTTTCTTTTTCTTTTTTTTTTTCTCTAAATTTAAAACAGACTACCGAAGCAAGTCACGTACGTTGATACCATCCGTCAAACTAAAGTGATCATCCCTTCTTTGATATATTGTGTATAAGTCTTCTCCTTTTTCGAAGATTTAAAAAAAAAAAAAAAAAAAAAAAAAAAGCACTAATTTTTGCTTTAAGCTCCTCCGACTTATTCCGAATGCTTCTGAGAAGTTTAAAATGATAAGAAACCGCAATTAAATCAAAGAATATTTATTTTTCTTAAAGCACGTTTAAAGAATCGCATGGATGCACCAGTCGCGATGTTAGCTAACAGACAATCAATTAACAATATCACGAACGAACAGATTTCATTACTGAATTATGGGAAATGTGTTTAGACCGGTTAGCATTCAGGTGGGAAAAATTCATTAAAAATTACCAAAGTCTTATTTCTATTATGTGAAAATCTATACTAATATTATAAAGAGGAAATATTTGATTGTTTGTTTGTTTGAATTGAATAGGCTCCGAAACTACTTGACGGATTTAAAAAATTCTTTCGCTGTTTGAAAGCTACACTATTTCGGGTGAACATAGGCTATATTATATTTGAAAAAAAAGATAAATAGGGATCCTTACTAAAATGCTAATAATGTAACCCAAGGTATAGAAAAATGACGTTAAAAAATCCTTATATCGCGTGCGCTGCCAATACTATTGATTATCTATACTAATATTATAAAGAGGAAAGATTTGATTGTTTGTTTGTTTGAATTAAATAGGCTCCGAAACGACGGGTTTGAAAAATTCTTCCACTGTTTGAAAGCTACACTATTTCCGGTGAACATAGGCTATATTAAAAAAAAAAAAAAAAAAAAAAAGAAATTAGCGATCCTTATTAAAATGCTAATAATGTAACCCAAGATGAAGAAAAATGACGTTAAAAAATCCTTACATCGCGTGCGCTGCCAATACTATTGATTATCTATACTAATATTATAAAGAGGAAACATTTGATTGTTTGTTTGTTTGAATTGAATAGGCTCCGAAACTACTTGAAAGATTTGCTAAATTCTTTCACCGTTGGAAAGCTACACTATTTCCGGTGAACATAGGCTACATTATATTAAAAAAAATAGGGAACCTTACTAAAATGCCAATAATGTAACCCAATGTGTAGAAAAATGACCTTAAAAATCTTTACATCGCGTGCGTGCGAATACTATTGATTATAATCTATATACATAAAACAAAGTCTAGTTCTTTACACCATTTATAACTCAAGAACGGATGGATCGATTTTTATGAAATTTTGTATGAAGGTATCTGACACCTTAGATTAACATATAGGCTACTTTTTACCCGACTACCTAAAAGGATGGTAATGTTTTTAGTAGTTGAATTTAATGGGATGAAGTGGTAGTAACAATTTGTGGTGTCAGTTGTGGCACGGGACTTAGCGACTTGCTCTAGACCGAAGCAGAGCGAGGGCGGGCTGCTAGTAACTGATAATTTAGTTTTTTTTTTTTTTTTTTTTTTTCATTTATATATGCAGAAAAAAAGTAATAGAGCATGGAGGAATGAGATAGATGGAGGTGGAGTAAGCCTCAAAAAAGGTTTGCAATATGAAACCATTTATCGCTCAAATTTTAATGTTCCAAACAAAAGCACGCGGAAGGGATTTTGTATTAATAAGACGAATTGAAAGAAATGAATTACACCTAAAGTATGTTTTTAAGAAAAAATAGCAAATTTTTAGAATGGTTTTGGATCTATTATTTATTAAAATAAATGTTTGCTTTTAAAATAATTGAAATTGATAAATTAGCAATAATTAAATGTCAAATTAAAATTAAAAAAGAAATTGAAAACATTTGATACGAATTAAAAATTGCATTACTAAAAGTTTCCTTCTTTACAGTAATTTTTAATACTTTATAACTTAGGTAAAAAATCTTTCGTCTTAACAACATATTAATAATTGCAACATTCTTTTAAAATCATGAATGAAAACTTAAGTAATAAATATTGATCTAAAATCTAGATTAGAATGTTATCTGTTAAAGCAAAATGTTAAAAGAATTTTCTATATTGATATTTAAAAGACACATGATAAAATATTGGCACAAACTATCATTTTATTACGAAATTTTAATCATCTGTTTAATAACAAGAGCAAAGAAATACGGGTTTAAACAGATTTGAATTGATAGACGTGTCAAAGCACGTGGTTTTGTTGGTACTTAATTGATCTTAATGTAGGATTTCATTTTTGGCATCGCCCTAAAACAGTATACTTCTTCTCTATTAATCTCTCTTTACTCTATGGTAATAGAGCATCGTGCTTGGCGGAGTTGAAGTCACAATCGCTAAAAAAGTAAGCCATCTGCGGTATTTTTTGTTAAACAGTTTGAAGTGAAATTCAACTAATTATATGAACTTTTAAATCTATAAAAATAACTATTGCTTTTTTTATTATTATTAAATCGGCTACATAAATTAAAAATTCCAACTATACTGCCCGGTATACAGAGTAAATGAAAATCGTTTTTAACAACAACAACAACAAAAAATGTTTATGTAAAAAAAAAATTGCCTTTTCTGAAACCAATAGATTCATTATAAGAATGAAAAGTTTTAACTTAATACAGATAATAGCAGAAAATACAGATAGTAGCAGAAAGATTTCCAATCGTTTTTGAGACATTCCGTATTTAAAACGAAATAAAATAAAACCTGAAAAATGGGTTATGTTTCTTTTCAGAAATTAAACGTTTCGCTTCAGATGTAAAAAATTTTTAGAATTTTTTTTTTTTTTTTACAGTATACTAGATCCCAAATATATTCGAATTAGTAAAATTTTATTTTTTATTTTTTTTTCCTTTCCATAGAAATGTTTTTGCTATGGAGGACACTATATAACATCAAAATTGTAACCATTGTGCTTTTTCAAGTCTATGGACACGAAATAGTAAAATTTCTGGTTTTTTTTTTTCTCCTTCTGAATTCGACAGTTAGATTTTTCAGGTTTGTGGGAAGTGAAATAAAAAAATCAGTGAAGCGGAATATATATATATATTCCGCTGCTCTATTTTTTTTATTATGCATACATGCATTACATACATATGAATACATACATATATATATATATATGTGTGTGTGCGTGTGTTTGTGCACATATGCAGGGAGTATCTAAACTCTTGGGCAAAACTTTAAGGGATGATAGTGCACATCAAGACAAACAATATTAAATGGATGACTAAGGGTCCCAAACGTCTTCTGACGGAGATATGTGCCATTAAAATTTAGGGTCCAAAATTTCAAATAAACATAAAAATTGGTTGATTGATTTGCGGTTTTCATTAAAACTATTCGTTATGTCAATATTATCATGAAAATAAATTATAAAGGTATATTTCAAAAAATGTCGATAGAGGGCGCTTTAGACTTTGGAGTAACGAACAACTATTTTTTGCCGTTATTTTTTGCATCTCATTAAATGTTTTCGGAAGCTTAGACTTAAACTTAAATTTTGAGCTCAAAATCTGAATAGTTGGGTGTGGTTAAGTAGCGCAAACTGAACTGTATTCAGAGGATCAAATTTCAAATGATTATAAAAAACGGAAAAATTGGTCTATTCGTTTGTGGTTTTCGCTAAAACTACTCTTTAAATCAGTATTTTTCTTGAAGATAAAATTTAAAGATAAATTTCAAAAAATCCTGACAGAGGGCACTTTAGACTTTGGTGTAACGAATAACTATTTTTTACGGTTATTTTTTGCATCTCATTAAATGTTTTCGGAAGTTTACACTTAAACTTAAATTTTGAGCTCAAAATCTGAATAGTTGGGAGTGGTTAAGTAACGCGTACTGAACTGTGTTCAGAAGTTCAAATTTTAAATGATTATAAAAAAAAAAAACCGGAAAAAAACAGTCGATTCGTTTGCGGTTTTCATTAAAACTATTCTTTATGTCAGTATTTTCTTGATTTTTTTTTTAGTTCAAAAAAATTCTTTAAAGGCACTTTAAACTTAAGAGAAACCAACAACTATTTTTAACCGTCATTTTTTGTATCTAATTAGATGCTTGCAAGAGTTTAGACTTAAATTTTGTGCTGTTATTGAGAGGGGTTAAGAAGCGCAATTTAAACTGTGTTCAGGAGTTGAAATTTAATCCCCCCCCCCTCTCGAATACAGTTCAATTTTGCGCTACTTAATTACTCCAAACGATTTAGATTTTAATCTCAAAATTTAAGTCCAAGCCTTTGCAAGCATTTAATGAGATTAAAAAAATAACGGTTAAAAATAGTTGTACGTTACTCCAAAGTCTAAAGCGCCCTCAATCGACATTTTTTGAAATTTATCTTTAAAATTTATTTTCAAGAAAATACTGATTTAAAAGGATAGTTTTAGTAAAAACCGCAAATGAATCGACCAATTTTTCCGTTTTTTATAATCATTTGAAATTTGAACCTTTGAACACAGTTCAGTTTTGGCTACTTAACCACTCCCAACTATTCAGATTTTTAGCTCAAAATTTAAGTTCAAGTCTAAGCTTCCGAAAACTTTTAATGAGATGGAAAAAATAACGGCAAAAAATAGTTGTTCGTTACTCCAAACACAAATTCTTAAACTTACTTCACAAAGTCTAAAGCGCCCTCTATCGGCCTTTTTTGAAATTTATCTTTATAATTTATTTTTAAGAAAATACTGACATAAAGAATAGTTTTAGTGAAAACCGCAAACCAATCGACCAATTTTTCGTTTTTTATGTTTATTTCAAATTTTGGACCCTAAACTTTAATGGCGCCTATCTCCTTCGGAAAAAGTTTGGGATCCTTAGTTTCCTATTTAATATTGTTTGTCTTCATATATACTGTCACCCCTTAAGGTTTTGCCCAAGAGTTTAGATACACCCTGTATACTAATATTTCCCACCGAAGCGCAAAGGAATTAATACCGAAATCGAGAAATTTCCGCATTTTTTTTCTTGCGTTCTTTCCTAATTTTAACCAACATCAACATTAATACATTATTATTAATGTAAGAGTCTTGAGTCGGAATCGTTAAATTTTCTGTAATCGGAGTCGGAGCTGAAGTCGGCCATTCCACACTGATTCTGCAGCCCTGCTTACACAGATCAGTCCAATATCGAGGGAAGATTGGAGGAAAACAAAGGAAACAGGGGAATTTTTTAAAACTCAATGTTATAAAGTAAATATTTTATTTAAATCAGCTGGTTAAAATAGTTCATAGTTGTTTGCAAGTTATGCGTGTAATAACAATATAAAGTAATGGGTAAAATAATTTTCAATTTTTAACAGTGTATGCAACTAAGACTTTCTGAATTAGATATTTTCTGAATTTAAGATATGAAATATTTTTGCTGTAAGTCCACAGTTTTGCTCTCGATGTGTCTGACAAATTAGAAGTAATAGGAATTAGTAACAAAACCCCTCAACTACAGTAAAACCTCTAAATAACGGACACCTCGGGAACGCAGAAATTGTCCACTATTCGGAGGCGTCCGTTATTGGGAAAACCTCAGAGAATAAAAAACCGTTAAGAAATGCTTAATGTTTCATTAATTTACTTTTATACGTCCAAAAACCTCTAGTATACAATTAATCAGAAATAAAATTATTTTTTAACAATAAAATTGAAATAAAATTGTGCACACTTTTATCCACTGTTTATTATATTATTGTGAAAAAAAAAAAAAAAAAATCTGTTACGAAAGTTTATTTTTGCTTGCGATTACATGTAATTTGTTTTTCTGTGTCATGTCATTGGACATTGTAGAGTTCCAGGAGAAGAAGAAAAGATTGCACTTTTTGATCTTTAAAAGTATAAAATCTCAAAATATTCTTGTATGACATTTCAATATGGGAGATTATTTCTCCCGGACAACCCCCTGAATTTAGCGCTAAACGTTGGGGAGGTGAAAATTTTCCCCAGCTCTTTATCTACATTTAACTATGATAACAAAATTTGTTACACGCTGTCCTGATAAATTCAGACGCTTTTTTTTATTTTTATTTTTATTTTTTCATTTTTTTCTGTTAAAAAAAATACTTTTTCATCCTTTATCGCTGAATAAAATGTCCGCTATTCAGAATGTCCGTTATTCAGAAGTTAAACATACAAAAATTTAAGTTTTGGGAGTGAGGATTGGAAAACTGTCCGTTAAATAAAAGTGTCTGCTATTCGCGAGTGTCCGTGAGTATCCGCGAGGTTTTACTGTAATAGTGTCGGAGTCGTTAAATTTTCCGGAATCGAAGTTAGAGCTGAAGTCGTCCATTCCCCACTGACTCTGTTTACACAGGTCATTGCAATATCGAGGGATGATTGGAAGAAAACAGGGAAATATTTTCACTTCTTGCTATTAAATATATATTATACTTAAGTGAGCAGGTTAAAATACAACATAACTGTCAGCAGGTTATACACTGTAAAAAAAAAAGGGTCGATCTACTAAAAAAACTTTAGTGATCCTTGTAATTACTAAAAAAATTTTAGTAATCTTAGTCGGTTGCAAGAAAATCTGTAAGAATTACTACTAGAAAAAAGTTAGCAACGAAGAGAGTTAATAGTTTTATATTTTTAATAACTATTACTAAAACTCACTTGGTGTGGACTTGATAGCATAGTGGTTTAGTAACGGACTCCAGACTAAAAGGTCCCGGGTTCGATACGGGCCACCGCCAAATACGCCCCGAATGTATGTAGTGTAAGTACTCGTTAGTAAAGGGATTATGAAAATCCTGTCGGAGCAGTTAACAATGTTTGGTGTTGCCATCTATTGCAGTTTTGTCGAAAATCTTAAGCTTCAGAAGTCTGGATGCAGCTCGAAGGAACCTCCTGCAGTTTTGTCGAAAATCTTCCGCTTCAGAAGTCTGGATGCAGCTCGAAGGAACCTCCTGCCCTTCGGGCGCACGTAATGGTTATTAAAAATAATTTTGGAGCTATTACTAAAATTTGCTTGGTGGCTCATACTAAAAATTTTTAAGTTAGTTATACAAAAAATTCTTTTCTTCAGTTTACAAAAGAAATGCTTGTTTCACTTGCAAAAAAAAAGTTTGTAATGGTTACTTAAAAATTTTGTGGAATACAAATTTACTAAAAAATTTTTAGTAACCTCTTGAATTTTTTTTTACAGTGTACCTTAATAGAAATTAAGTAATGTGTAAAATATTTTTTCATTTGTTATCAGCATGTTTTGCAACTAGGATACATTTTCTGAAGTTAATATATGGAATATTTTTGCTGTAAGTCCACCGTTTTGCTCTCGATGCATCAAATTGTAGGTAATAAGAATTAGTAACAAGATTCCTCAGTTAATAAACAGAATCTACTTTAAAAAAATCTTATTAAACATTGTAAAAGTAACATTTAAAATGCTTATAAACATTTATCTGTGAACATTTTTAAATTGTAATTTTGAGTAATTTCTTAATTACTTTCAGAAATCTTTAATACTAGTGTCAATGCCCATCCTGGACGGTGTGTAAAAATCTTGGTTTTAACTCAAAATTTGAAAAAAATAATAAAAATATTGTAACAGATGTCTCAGACGCACCGGTGTTAATGCAATGTCTTATTGCGCTATTTTGGATTTAAAAAAATCTTTTAGGATATTCCATGCCAATGGGGACTTAAGACGGCCTATAGAGGCACTGATCGCAATCTTCGGTACAGGATAATTGTTTCTTTAATGTTTCTTTAACTAATGCTAAAGTGCCATTGAAAAAATTTTTTACCGTAAATGCGACTGAAAGCATTAGATATTCAAATTTGGATAATTTTTTATTTATCATATGATTCGGAACAAAATATCACATAAAATCTGAAAATGAGCAGAAAAAAAAGAATCACTCCAAAAAAATTAAAAATATATGTAATGCAATATACTTGCATTAGATTTACCAGAAGGGAGAAGTTACAGATCAAATGCTATTATGCACAAAACAACAATATTGTACTCTATAAAGGTTTACTTCATTTATGGTGGCATAAAAGATGTTTATTAATGTAAATGTTAAATTTTACACAACATATTCAAATAGTTTTAAAATTTTGCAAATAATCATCTTGTCATAAAAATATTCGATTTGGGGATGTTACTAACAATTTTGATTTTTCTTAGTAGATAATCAATTAAACGCTTCTTGTTAATCATTTTTAGTGGGAGATAAATGGTAATACATTTTTAGTTTTAGTTTTAGTTTCAGGGGACAGTACAGAACGATTCATATTAAAAATATGAATGCATATTGCATTATGCCTTTCTCATGCATAAATTATTTTTCATTATTAACTTTTTTTTGTGATTAATGAGAACCCATTATGAAATATTTTTTTTATGCTAGCTATTATCTGTCAACAAATCAGATTTCCATAAACAAATGCGGATTTTTTTTTAGGCGGTGGGGGGGGGGGGGGGGGGTATAAGACAATTTTTATCTGTCCCCATGTGGGGTCCGTATGAATGAGTAGGTTAAACAAAACCATGGAATCAAAAATGAGTATATGTGTTTCTCAATTCTGAGTACCTTTGGATCGGAGCTATTATGAATATATGCGACGGATTTAAAATTGAATACTTTTTACTCAATTTTGAGTTTCCATTTTGTTTACAGTTCTCAGGGGACATGAAAAACACGCATGCGGGAACATTTAGAATTAAAATTTATTTCAGTGTAAAGAAAAAATATAGGGTAACATCCCCAGTAATTGGCACTTTAAGAATTTGTTTTTAAACTTACTTAAATTTTCATTAGTAAGAAATAAGATATTTACTTGGAAATATTTCTAAATCAAAGAATGCATATCTGTGCATCTATTTTGCTCACTAAAAGAAAAAAAATTTAAAGTATTTTTATAAAAATATATTTATAAAAAGTTGCTGAAATCACCAGTAATTGGCACCTAGAGCACCAATGTATGACACCTTGTGATCCAGTAATTGGCACATGTTTATATTTTTAAAAAAACTTCACATTTTGCATTGGGTTCAATCACTTTAAATGAATTTACTGTAGATGAAGATGCCATATTTCAGGTTTTTGAGAGTAAGAAATCAGCATTATTAGTCTGAAATGTAAAAACAATTTAAATGTAAACACTGAAATGTAAACACTTTAAAACAATACAATATACTTATATTAATACCCAGTAATTGTCATGCTGTCCCCAGTAATTGTCATATGAAGCTTTAGAGGATTCCAATTATTGATAATATTTCATATTTTCAAATAAAAACAAATGATAAACAAAATTAGTCTATAACTTTAAAAGTACTTCCAAAATAAGTGGTTTAATCTCAAATTACTTGCGAATTCCTTGTAATTGGAATAGGTGCCAATTACTTGGAACTAGCAAAATTGAAGCACCATTAATTGGCATCTATCATTAATTCAGAAATCCAAATATTTGTGTCGAAAATACTTTTACACAATTACAGTAACTTTTTTTTAACTAAACAAAACTGTTGTCAATTAAAATTTAAATATATTATAAATCAGATAATAATGAATTGAAAAGCATGCCTTACTTAAGCCAATGAAGAGGCATTTGCAACAAAAATGTCTAATTTGATACAAGTCATAATTGTTTCTCTTTCCTTGGCACTATTATCATCTAGTAGCATAAATAAAAGTTATAATCTTTAACGTAAATGAGCATATAACTGGTATATATATGGTCTTTCATTTTTAAAAGACTGGATATAAATCTTATTTTAGGACATGTTTGTAGGATGTGCCAATCACTGGTGCATGCCAATTACTGGGGATGTTACCCTACTAGTTAATTAATATTTTCGAAGCAATTTAAAAATGTCATATACAATTTTCTAACTGCGTAGTCTTTTGGTATCGGGTTCGATCTGTTATGACAATTCTTTTGCCGTTCGAGCGTGCTCGAATCTCGAATTTCAAATTGATTAAGATAGTGTTGCCATGTGTCTCGCCTAAATAGGGGATCCAAATACTGTGGACATAAGAATTTAAAAATAATCTTATTCGTTTTATGTGGCAGAATTATCTACGATAGTGGTACTACTACTATAATGGCAGAATTATCTAAGATAAATGGTGGCGTGCAGAGCATTTGAAGCCCTGATTTTAGCGAGATACCTGAAAACTTATGTTACACGGAAAACAGATTTACTACTAAAAGATTGCAAAGAATCTTCTGATAAACCATATCTTAAGGAGTCTGGTCACACAGCTTTCGAATTTCCCCTCACTAAAGTAAAGTCTACATGCGTTTGATGCATTCGTATATTTAAAATATCTCCTCGGGAAATTAGTATTTTTAACTTTTATTTTTTTGTTTGCACTTCTTAAAAGATATGTCTGTTTGTCCTAGTATTCAAAATATTTATAAAATATATACTATTATGTATCTAATTAATAATATTAATTATATTGTTAACCATTAATATTAATAATTAATAATCTCATTAATATTAATATATAATTATGTATAATTTTAATTATATATTAAATACATATCATTATCTTATTAATTAATATTAATGAGATAAGTATAATAATTAATATATAATTATCATATTAATATTAATATATATAATATTAATAATATTAAATATCTATTTTTTATGAAGTGTTAAAGTTTTACTGCCAGTTCGTTAGCTTTTAATGCATAAAATATTAAATTAAGTATAGATTTGAGAAATATTTTAAGAACTAAGAAAAAAAAATCCTTTAAGAACAGGATTAAGTACACAGAATAAAGTAGTTAAAAATATTAATTTCCCCCAAAGAAATTTTAAATATACGTATGCATCAAATGATAACTGACTAAACATTAACGAGGGGAAATTCCGAAGCTAAGTGACCAGTTCCCTTATGTCTTATGTAAAATTACAGAGATTAGAAAAACAGGGTTACTGTTAAAAACAAATAAGTAAATATGCGCTTATCTTAGACTGTAAGTTCACATCGATAAAAATGACTCAGTAAATCTATTTAGTTTACTTATTTATAATGATAATTATTTAATTTACTTTTCGATATAGGTGAATTTTTGCACTTTAATAATTAGACTTTTGCCAGATTTGATAATCGTATAAAATATAAATAAACATCTAAATTTCAATTAAAAAATTCGTAAGTAAAGAATATTTCACAGAAAATAAATAAAAATATCAAATAAAAGTACCAGTAAAAACCCACAGAAATAAAATACAGTTAGCAGACCAATTTTCTTTTATAAGAAGAAAAGGTTTTTGAACAAACAAAAGAAAATATTCGAATGGAAAAGGGCACCAGTGCAATTTTTCAAACATAAAATAAAGCTGAAAGATTCAACGTCGAAATAAAACTAGTCGTTGGGGGTCACCGTAATACTTACCCATCATGGATATGTATATGAAAATGAAACATGTGAAAACTATTTATACAATGGATTGCAATTCATAAACAAAATTTAAATATTGTTAATATACATAGTAATGCTCTATTAAAGAACTGCTGATTACCGATTTCGACAAATAATATAAAACGCCAAACTACTCAAGTATTACCGAACTGCGTAAAAGAAACATCCTTATAACTCCAAAAATAATAACTCTATTAACTAACAATTAACTGCATCGGATTAAGCGTCTCATTTCCAATTAAAATATACCTCTGAATTGAAATTTGAATGAAATACAAGGTCACGAAAAATCGAAGAATGTGGAAAACAGGATTACAAATATCTCAGCAACTAATAATCCAATCGACTTCGTTCTATATGCAAAATGTGTGTTATTTTATTGCCTTTTACGTCCATTCCTTAGAACAAAAAAAATCGAAAATTTTTATATACCTTTCATCAGAACGAATTTTTCGAGAGTCCGAAAAAAATAGTTCCGGATAATCGAGGTTGCTCATATTAAATAGGGTTCGTCCCATTCTTACATACTAACTACATACAAAATTTCAAGTCTCTATCTGAATTCGTTCGGGAGATAGAGCGTTTACAGACAGACAGACAGACAGACAGACTGACAGACAGACAGACGGACGGCAAAAATTTTTTTCTAAAAATATGTTTTTCGGAATCTTCACTATCTAAAACGTGTAAATCCGTCAAAAAAAATTTTTCGATTTTCAAAACGATTGCAAGACTTACCCTATACTACGTATGATGGGTAAGTAAAAAGTAGTGCTCTCGATTATACGTTTATACGCGTATACGTATAATACGTATTATACGAAATACGGATCAACTATACGTATAATACGGCATCGGCGGTTATACGTATTGCGCAAAACAACATATACGGTACATCGTATATACGGATCTTATCCAAGCGGTTAAACGTATAAACGTTTAAACGTTTTTCATTCAAGATATGAAATTTGATGTTTCAATGCTTTTCTGCGGATTACAGACATTGAGAAATATCCGGTAGAGTATCCCCATCGCGATTCTCTGTTTAAAAAACTACGATGCGTTTACTTAACTACTACTTGTTATGTAGGTACCTAAAAAATCTGAATACGTTTCTCAGTTTAAATTTTGGTTTCTTTCCCAAAAAACTAAGTTATTTATTATAAATTGTCTTACATTAGTTGTGGATAGAATCAAACTAATCTTTGGAAGAGCTGTGGCTCAGTACTTAGTTTTTTTATATTTTCTTGTATCTTAACAAGAAGAAAGTAATGGATTCGAGAAATCTTTCGACTGGTTTACACTTTTTAAGGGTAAGATAGTCCGAAAAATATGTTTTTACAAAATATCTGTCTGTGACTTTGTCTATATGTGGCATGAATTTTGTTCCACCAGTTGCACAGAATGAGTTTTCAGCAATATCATCATCACATAGCAGGCAGTAGGCTCTGTCATTCTTTTTCTCAGCGTATCGCCACACCCAGCTTTTTCTATTCATTTCTAATTGTAATCTAAGCAGAACTGCGTCTATAAATGCTCGTTCTTCTACACTACGAGATACTTATACTGAGTGTCTGCGTCACGTGACACAATGGTTTTATTTTTCACCAAATGTAAATTGTCTTACCGCGGAGGAATTTTAAAATAATTTACATATTTGGTAATTTTTATTAGTTTCTTTTTTAAATAATTTAATTATTTTGTCCTCCCAGAATATTTTATGACTTATTTAATGAAAATTAGAAGAAACATAATTAAACATTGAGTATGTTTAGAGTAACTTACCGGTCACTTACCGAAGTGACCAATGTTACCAACCGATTGTAGGGTAGTATGAAATGAAAATCAAGGCGAATTGTGACGTCAGCTACAGTTCAACAGGATAGTTTTCATTGGTGCCACATTTCGGTTTCGCACTGCCCTACAATCGATAGGTAACATGGGTCACTTCGGTAAATTGCACTGAACATGTACGTTGATTAAAATATTTATAAAGGGAAATACCAAGATCTTGGTTGGAATCCAGATAGTAGATATTTCACTGTTAGTGAAGCGAGATTAGCCAATCAGGAGTCTGATCTTTTGTGAACTTTTTGCAAACTGTTTTAAAAAATATACGCTTTTCATTGCTTGATCTCGTATGTATGAGACGTACTATCAGGGCCGTAGCTAGAAGTGAACCATAGGGGGGAGGTGGCTCGAGAGAATGTAGGGGGGGGGGGGGCTCATAATTTTTTTTTCTCTTTCTGACGCAGAAAGATAAATTAATAACTATTCACATTGTAGGTATTATGTTTCTAATTAAACTGTTGTACTAACTTTATTTTATGCTAAGAAAAGTATAGGATGATGAAAATTTTGATTGTATAACTGGTGCAAAATGAAACATCATGTTAGCTTCATGTGTACAAATGGGATGAGGGAGTGTTTAAACACTTATTTTAGATACAATTTAGTAACTCTGCAAAAGTGTGAAAGGGTCTCAAAACTAAATTAGATTTTTGAACAGAATTTCATTTGAATTTTTGGAACAGAAATTAATTGAGTGACCTTGGAATCTTTTCCAGGGGGGGGGGGGGGCTCAAAATATTGTAGGGGGGCTGAGCCGCCCATAGCGCCCCCTTAGCTACGGGCGTGCATACTATGCGGATTTCTGTCGTAACGCTACCGATTTCCAAATTATTCTCCATTCAGCGACATAAGACTGGTGAAGTCCGCTATTTAAATTAGATACGATACGGCGAATATACGTATACATTAAATATACGTATTCTTAAATATACGTTTAGTTGATACGCCTTATACGTATCCGGATACGTTTAAACGTATATTCGAAAGTATCCGTATAGCAGAAAAACGTATTATACGGATATACGTATATCGTTTAATCGTATACCTGCTATACGTATCCTATCGCGAGCACTAGTAAAAAGTAACGTTTTGTTCTTTACGCAACAAATTCCCAGTCTATTACACAATGTCAGTCTATTTATTTATATTCTGTTAAAATATCTCAGGATCGTAGTAACTAAATCAAAATTCTACTAATTTGAATAAGAAATGGTTGTTATCAGTGATGTAAATGTGAGTAACGCAATACGAGATGGTAATTTTTTAGTTGATAGGAGCACGTAAACATTAAGTTAATCAAAACAAAATTACAAAACATTAAAGTTGAAATAACCAGAAAAAATGTTTCTTGAAATTTACCGTTTAATAATTTCAATAGCTTTCTTGCGAAACAATTTAAATTTGGCTGAAACTTGGAAAGCGATAAATAGATATAATGCATAATTTAACTATTATTATGCTTCAAAATAGTCTTTACATGTTCCAAAAAATAATTTGCTTTAAAAAATTCTAATACTATACTATGTTGATGGATAAGTAGGAAGGAATTTTTAGTCAATAATTTTTAATCTTTATACTCTATTTTTTTTAGATTATTTTTTACATGCTTAAAATAATGTATTCTAATCTCTGACTTAATATTTTTCAAATCGAAATTCTGAATCAAAGAGTTAATTTAATAAGTAAACGGAAACACATATACTAAATAATCATTAAGATACCTTAGTTGATTCTCTTTGTCTGCTAAATAAAACCAACACAACGATCCCCGGAGAAAAAACATTTGAAAGCGGAAACGGTATAGTACTTAAAGAAATTTATGATTGTCCTTCACCTTTTTTCGTCTGAATACAACCGCTAAATTCTACGAACACTTCTCATCCATTTCTGGCGAAGGTACAAGCATTTTAAGAGCCACTACGTATTTAATATTTTAACCTCAAATAATAAATATTCATATTCCTACATACATAATATGTATTTTAAGAAACAGAGTTAGTTCACAATTAATTTTACAAGACTAGTGTTAAACTATAAACAACTGCTGTAACTGAATGGCAAATTAATGTTTCTAAAAATAAATATGATTTTGATTGATACTACATAAAGTGGCGATATAAAGCTATGTAAAAGTTTCTGCGTTTAAATTATAATTCATAATTTATTGTATGTCTCCACAAACATTCAAGATTGGGATTAAACAATAATTTTACAGGGAAGAAAATTAATGCTTCTTAAAGTAAACATTTGGACATTACCATATAATTGTTTTTTAACAACCCGAAATTTAAATATGTGAAAAAGGAAAAGTTTTTATGGATTCATATAATTTACTAGCAAAAGCCGTGCTTTGTTTGGATTCGCGAAGCATTATTTCATAAGATAAATATTTGAAAATAACATTATTATTTTATATTATTTTTGCATCTTTATTAAGCAAAAACTTTATCTTATGTTTTGGCGTATTTAAATTTTAGAAATGTAAATTCAGCCAAATAATTAAGAATTTCCTCGGAATTTTTTATCTGTGATATAAGACTGGTATAAATAAAAATATTTTCGAAGCAAAATTTTACAAAATATTTTTTTAATTTTTAATCAAAAGTTTTAAAGATGTTTTTACATTTCCCAATAGCCTCTGGAGTTATCTGAAATGATTTGAATAAATAGGTATGTTTTCAATCTTTGTAATTCACATCAAATAATCTTTGATAGCAATCTTAGAATAATACATTCAAACAAAATATTTGGAAAAACATTAAAATCTACTCTCGTTGATACTAAGAACTATTAAATGTATTTTTTTTTATTCTAATTTCTTCTTTTTTTCTGCATACCAGCATATGAAAATTTTTTATATTGTAGAATCTCTCGTAAGGAAATTTTCTATTAAATGATAAACCTTGAAGGAATTTCACTCTCGACAACGCTACGTGCGTTAAGCAAACTAGGTCTCTTTATCCCCAATATCTACTACTGCTTTATCTGATGTCAAACCTTGAGATTTATGAATTATAACTGCAAAAACTGATTGCAAAGGAAATTGTTTTATTGAGCAATTTATGCTTCCATTTTTCCAGAATTTAATTATTGGGGGAATCGGTACGCACCAATTCTTATAAGTTAAATTACTGCAGTATTCAAATTTATCCATGATTATTCGCGGTATCTGGTCTGATGGCTTGTGATTTTCTTTAATACGCGCAACAAAGTCTAAAGTACCGTTCACTAAACCTTTTTCGGTCCACAAATAAGAACGTAACATTACTTTAAATCCAAATGATAAAGTAAGAAATGATTAAAGTCCATTTATAGTTTCTGAATCGGCCAACTTTGCTTTAGTACATATATAAAGAGCTTGAATCGAGGCAATAACTTTAAGCAGTTCTTTTAATTTTTCATTTATATGGCAAATTTAAAAATTAATTTTATTTGCTTACAATTCTTTTGTTGCCACTTTACTAAAAAAAAAAAAAAAAAAAAAAAAAAAAAAAAAAAATCCATAATACAATTCTTTTAAAATGTTTAAGTGTCATCTGTGCAAACGATTTTGCGGAGTGATGAAAACATATTTCATTTATTAAATTAATCATGATTCTATCTATAATTATTTACTCCATGATTTATATATTTTTTTCTGAAAATATACGCGTTTCATTTTTTATTTATTTGCTAAAATGCGTCCGCATTGGAAATGCATGTAAAATAAATTAATTAAAATAATAATTTTTTGAAAAGTATTTCTGTAAAAAAAATAATATTCTGCAAATCTACAGATCATAATTTATATTTGTGTTTAATTTCAAGTGAAAATACTGTATAGTTTTTTTGTAAAGTGTACGACAAAGTGTCATTTGAGTGGACTAGTAGAGAATTCGCTTCGCTCATCCTAATTACATAAGCTTCTATAAATGTAGAAGAGTAGTGTTAAACAAAGAACAATTATAGTAACTATCTTGAAGATTGAAAATAAGTATTTGGCTACCAGATAAAAATTTTAATTTAATAGGTCGCTGTGTCTACCTTATGAGATTTAAAATGGGTTCATTTATATTGGGGATTATTTGTTAGCCACAAAAAAAAAGCTACAGGAGCAGTGTTAAATAATTAACAATCACAATAACTAGGCAACAAATTAATGTGTTTTCTGAAAGCAAATATTGGCATAATACCAATGAGATGTAATTTTGGTTTAACATGTCGTGATTTAAAGCTATTCCTAAATTTATTTAATATGATATATTTAGTCTATAAGTTTCACCTATCTAAGTTAAGGTGTGACAAAATAATACACCTTAAAGCCTTACACCTTACACCTTAAAGTTAATTTAAATAAAATAAAATATCATTTTTTAATGTAATCTTGATTGAATCATATTTTTATCCCATTTATGAAAGAAAAGAATGTTGCAAAATTTGGCATACTGCAAGAATCCAGATAGTAAACGTTTGTAACACGACTATAGCTGCATACATTAATGTCAACAAAGTGACAGCTAGATGTTATAGACAAATCGTAACTGACGCGTAAAATATTAATCATACTTTCAATGAAATGCGAATAACTTTGATAAATGTACTTTTTTGTGACTGAAATTTGTTTATATTGCTGATAAAAAAGGTATGATGTAACAGCGAAACATAAATGTATACGGTAGTTTACACATTTAAATTAAAGCGTTACTTCAACATTTTTAAATTTCAAACACATCAACAAACAATGATAATTACAATGTAACAAAAATCCATTTATAAATCGTGATTAACATAGAGACAAATACACCATTTCTTGTACTACGTACTATCTATGATAAGAAAATAATGCTTATTAACCATGCTTTCTACAATGACGGCATTATTTCTATTCAGTTCCAAAATATTTCACGTTTCATATTTGCAACATGTTTACTGACAAGAAACAAGCCAGAGAGTGTCAAGCAATTAATTATTATAAACCCCAACGAAGTAATTCAATTTATTTTTGTGTACCTAATACAGTCTAACACGTGTTAAACGGTGTAGATGTTTCGAAGCAGATGATTAAATATGCTGTAAAAAGCAACGTATGCGAGAGCGAGCAAACAGCGGGATATTCTTAGAATGTATTCATAATAATAAATCAGCCTGAAAGTATCATGTTGCTATTTTTTCTGGTTAGAACTTTAGATATACAGACAAAAAAATTATGTTTGTTTTCTTTACAAGAAGCTAGTTGATACATTTTTTACCCACAATTATGATTAAATTTATCATAATGATGTTTTATTATTATTATTATTATTATTATTATTATTATTATTAAAAGACTTCCAACTTGAAAGAAATTTTTTGTCTTGCTACTTTGTAAAGATAAAAAGTAACAATGATAACATGATCATTGAAAATTATGCGATATAAATTATATAATTTGATTTTGATAAACATTTCATGTGTTTGCTTCTAACCACGTAGAGTCCTGCACGAAATGAATAATTTCATTCGAAAAAAAAAAAAATAATAATAATAATCGATCTGCAACTCGACCCGAACCCGCCAAAATAATCTTCGGCGACCCGCAACATGGTATATTTCAACCAAACCCGCAAGGAAAGTAAATTGTTTTAATTGTTCTCTACAATTATATTTCTAATGCCAATTTCATTTTTTTTATATAAAAAACAGAGATATCTGCATTCTTCAATATTCGGATATAATAAAGCCTCTTAATATTGAACGCCTCAAAAAAGTGTAATAGAGTTCTAGATCACATCGATTCAGATTATTCTTAAATTTTCTTTTTTTTTTTTTTCCGGATTAGGGTGCCTATTCTTCTTCTTCTTCTTATTATTATTACTATTATTTTTGCATGTCGAGTTTACTTTGGAATGCTTCCTATGGAAAAGTTTAGATTTCTGCAAGTTAGATAGCTTAAGATTTCACAAAAAGTTTAGCCGAACTATGTTTCAATTGCACAGAAAGCGTATTCAAGAAAGTGAATATGAATGGGTTTACGCAATCAATTCACTGCATGAGAAATGAAATGTATGTAAGAAATATGATAAAAAAAAAAAATTCTTTCTTTATGGTACATTTAAACCTTCACTGCACGAGTTTTTCTATTAAATTATTTGAAATCTATATATCGGTCTAACAATGGGAAAAATAGTGAAAAAAAAATTAAATTTCAAGTTTTACGCTAAAATTTGTCATTTTATGACGTGTACCCTATACACAGAACTAGGATTTTTAAATATTATATTGCTATATTTTGCAATTAAATTGGCTTAAATTAATTTTATTTGCTCAACAATCTGCAGTTTTCTTTGTATTAATATATTTTTTAAGTATTTAGTAAAAATAATAAAAGTAAAATTTTGCCTTAATATCTTGAACGATTTTTTTTTCGAAAAACAAGCTTTTATTTTTTATCAAATTTAACTATGTGAATAGACAAAATAAGTGTTATATCATTCTTTGGACTGTTGTTGGTCAGTTACTGCGATCATATTGCCCAAATCCATATAAAGAGTTATAGTGTTTTTTAGATATGTGTCAGATAGGCTATACAGTGCAGTGAAGGGTTAATAATCCCCTTTTCTTTTCTCAAAAAATTTAAACTAGTATATTACCAACATATTGTTTACGATATACAAAAAGAATAAAAAAGTATATTTGTGCACAAATATACACGTTACGTGTCTGCCATTTGGGAGATAACCACTCGATTGTTCGCAGGTAGAATTATATAAGCATATTAAGAATTGAAAAAAGTGTGTAATGTTAATAAATAGAGGTGTTCCCTTTTCGAGAGTGTCCGCTGTGGAAATCTTATTGCATATAGATTTTAATCTGAAAAAATATGCTGGACATACCCTCGAAAAAGCGGGCAAATCTGAACCTGACTTACAAAACTCAAAACCGAGCTTCGATCCGCAGCAAAAATGTCAACCCGACACGAACTCGAACGCAACGAAAAAAAAAAAATATATCAAACTTACACGACCCGAAATACGAGTCGAATCGGATGCGGGTAAAAGCGGATAATCCGGTCCGACGCAGGACTCTAATCACGTGGGATTTTCTACTTGATGAAAAATAAATTTTATATGATTCTAATATCCTATTTCCTAATATTTTCTAAGTAAGAGTTTCGAGACTTTTAAGAAATAACTTTTTAGTTCATTATGAAAACTATAATCAGAAGAATATTTATGTACTCTAAAAAACTACAGAGATTTTTAACACGTTCGCTGCTGCTTACATGAAGATGTGATGGTAGTTAATGCCGCACTGTAGAAGTGTGTTTTTCCCAGAACCGATTTCCTTTTTATAACAAAGAATCAGTGAAAGATTTTCCCGCGCCAGCGCATGACTGGCTATTGAAACATCACTCCATTTCACGCGCTGGCACGTGATCGGCAGCGAATGTGTTAAAAATCTTAACTCTTTTGTATTGAAAGACGATATTTAGTTTACAATAATGAATTTGAACATTAAAGGTGACTTATCCACTGTTAGTTCTTGAAAAAGTTTTTCTATTCTTATTTTAGAGGCTACTTCAGAATATGTATGGCTATCAGTAACTTAATATTAGTACCCATTAAGATTAAATAAAATATTTCAGCTATTTCTTTTACAACTGATCACAAATTAGTTAATAATTAGAAGCCAGATGTAACTAAATATGATGAAGTTATTTATCCTTTTAAGAGCGAAAGAATTTTCGTAGAAAATAAAACTGTTTTTTTTTTTTTTTTTTTTTTTTTTTTTTTTTTTTTTTTTTATCCTAATTAATAGGATTATATTTTATTGAAAAAAAAAATTCCGATGTTAGGTTATTTCAACGAAAGATCCACACAATTGTGTGGTGCAAGCTCGGCTTTAAATCACAGAAAAAGAAGAAATTATTTTTTTCTTTAGGACACCAACACAATTGTGTGAGTAAGGGCTTAAAGGGATAGGGGAACACTCCGCAGACATTCTATTTTAGTCTAGTTACCAGGATATGAAAAATTATTGTAATGAAAGCCAATATTTAAGATAATTCAAGTTAAATTATAAAACTAGATTCACTATGAATGTTTCAAAAGTTTTCTTTTTCAATATAAAATTAATTTCAGCATATTTACTGTTATCAGCATTGTTTAGGGGCCGTCCATTAATCATGTGATGTTTTTTTGGCATTTTAACCCCCCCCCCCCCTTAGTGATACATGGTGAGGTTCAAGACTACCCCCCCCCCCCCAACCCTACATCACGTGTATTTTTTAGTACCTACAAAGAATCTTAATTTTTTTAGAATATTTATTATAAAATACAGGTTCAAGTATCATCAAATTTTACTATAAATAGAAAATAAAAAAAAACTACAATAATAACCTTAAGAGGTAAACAAAAAGGTTGCAAGTTGTTTTGGCATAAAAATAATGAAAGAAATGCGAAAAACTTTTTTGTAGTAATACATAAACATAATTTAATTTACAGTGTCCTCAGACCACGGATTAGCAAGACTTTCTTCAACACCAATAACTGGATAAGCATCTTGCAAGTTAGTTGTAGGCACAGTGCTTTGTTGAAGATTAACATCGGTTTCATCAAGCCACTCGGCGTCATCATTTTCGCACACTACGCAGAGAATCTCTCTCGCGGGAACTTCACTTCGTTCGCTGCCTGGCAACGGTGAATCAAGGTCACACTACAAGCCGCTTTCGACTTTGTACGCGTTTGCCGAAAAAATAAATACACGAAACGCCGCTTTTCGGTTCAGTATCGCGCGTTTGCCGAAAAAATAAATACTCGTGATATATTACTACACCCCCCCTCCCCCCTTGTGATGTTTCGTGATTTTTTTTATGGACCCCTCCCCCCCTCTCGAGCCTCGCATGATTAATGGACGGCCCCTTAGAGATGTTAACTGAAGAAGAAAAAAAAATATTTTCTTTTACAAAGTGGTCTTAGACGAGCTTGCTTAGTTAAAATTCAAATATAAATGATGATTTTCAATTTATAGATGGTATATATAAAAGCAACTCACTTTGTCTAGTTCCAACAATTAAAAAATAAGTAAAGTTAACATAAAAAAAAAATTACATACTTATGGTACATTTCATAACAAATGCATAATGAGCTTTTATTAAAAACAATTTCTCCTGTAAACTAAATTATAAAAATATCACTTCTGTATATTCCTTGCTAATAGTAAAATATTTAGTGAAGCGAAACCTAAATCACTAGTTTCATTAAATTAACTAATGGTAAAACACAGCTATAACTAAAGCAGCGTTAGAATTCCTAAAAAAAAGTCACTTACTGGTCCCAAGGACCAGTAAGCATGAGAATTTACTGGTCCGCAGACATTATCACTGGTCTGCTACATAAAATTCAATTAAATAATTTTAACACTTAGAGTAAATTTTCTGTACTTTTTAAAGAATAAATGTGCAAGATACAAATTTAATTATAAAATAATGCTTATTTAAGTGTAGAAGATAACAAGTATCACTATTGTTTGCATTTCTTTTAAATTGGGGCAAGACAGGTTTATAGAAAAAGACATTTTTGTTGAAAAAAGGAATATTTTTGTTTAGTAAATGGGTACTTTGCTTAATGAAATGGTGCTTTCAGGAGTCACATTCACTCAGAAAGATTTGGAGCAATAAAAAACCGATTGGGAAGCAGGAAAATCAGTTTTTGGAGTAGCAACAACAATTTTGAAAAGAAAATTAGTTTTTAAAACAGAAAAATTCTCTCCCGGCATTCACTTATTTTTTTTTTGTTCTTTTTTGTTGAAATTTCCGTTTTTACGCTTTATTTTGACGAAATTTTTTATTTTTAATGACGAAATATACCGTTTTTCGCGATATTTTGACAAAATTTTCCGTTTTATCGCGATTTTTGGGGAGATTTGCCGTTTTTTCGCGATCTTTTGAAAAAATCTGCCGTTTTTTCGCGTTTTAGGATAAAATTAGCCATTTTTCGCGAATTTTTTGACGATATTTGCCGGAAATTAGTTGCTATTTAGCGCTATTTTAACAAAATTTGTGGTTTTTATCGCAATCTTTTGAGGAAATTTGTCGTTTTTCGCGATTTTTTGACAAATTTCGCGTTTTATCGGGATTTTTGGATAAAATTTGTCTTTTTTCGCGATTTTTTGAAGAAATCTGCCTTTTTTTTTGCTATTTTTTGAAGAAATCTGAAATTTTTCCGCAATTTTTGAAAAAAATCTGCCGTTTTTCGCGATTTTTTGGGGCAAAATTTGCCGTTTTTTTTCGCGATCTTTCGAAGAAATCTACCTTTTGTTTCGGGTTTTGGAATGAAATTAGCCATTTTTTCGAGAATTGTTTTACAAATTTGCCGTAAATTAGTCGTTATTTCGCGATTTTTTAACGAAATTTGCCGTTTTTTCGCGATCCTTTAAGGAAATTACGCGTCCCGTGGGGCGCGTAAGAGCTATTTTTTGCGTCCCATTGCCGATTTTTTGAGTAATTTACGCGCTATAGCGCGTCCGCGGCATCGCTGATAATAATAAAAAATCTTATGTGCGATCGGTTGCAGTTTTCTCAGGGCCTGAAAAAAGGCACTGGTCCTGCGGACCACTAAATTTTTCAAATTAGTGGTCCGATTGAATTATCGGTGGTCTCGGACCAGAGGACCACCAAGGATTTCGAACGCTGTAAAGTAAGAATAAACAAAAACCTCTTATGTCGCGCCACCAGTTAGTAAAACTTATTAATAATAATGTATTAAAATTTACAACGTAACACTTCACAACGCGGTTCAGAGAGTTAACAAGTAGTGGAACTTTTTCTTATTGTTACTCAATTATTTCCGAACAAGTTATTATTTAAGCTCTGCCTTTGTGAGTAACATTAAGAGAAGGCGGACAAAAATTAAACAAAAAATCAAGCTTTTTTTAACCCTTTTCGCGATGAGTGCCACATATATTTGACGTATAAACTACTCAGTATTTTACTCTAACTACTCAGTATCATTAAGTTTTTGCATTTAGTCAAAGCCTTTTTGTGATTAAATTAAGCAAACATTTATCTTTCCAAACGCCGGTGACAAAATGTTGGACGCTCGCCGGCCGCGAAAAGGTAATTCATCTCAAACCTGTTAAAGTTAGAATCATCTTAAAGTCTCTTATAATTGATCATAAACAAATATACAGAACTGAACATAGAAAAATAACTTTTCTTCTGTCGAGATATCGTCATATAAAACTTACTAGGGAACGTTCCCGTGGATTTGGACGAGTGTGGTATCAAAAGAAAGTTCTCGTTATGTATGTTAAAAAATGTCCGAATCCAACCATTTTCGAGGTATCAGCACTTGAAGTGTGAATGAATAAATAAATACACAGGCAGATATACAAATTGTTCGTAAGTTAAAAGTTTCTTTGCACTGTTTTTAATCTTCCTTCCAATAACTTTTTCCGAGCTACAAGCAAAATCCTTTACTCCCACTCATTACCGGTTATTCTCCCTCTTTTAGACAGACACTTCGGATTCTACGAAGTTTTCCCGTAAGGTTTCATTTACACTTCAAGTGCTGATATCTCAGAAACGGTTGGATTCGGACGTGTAGTTCTATTGCACTTTTTAACATACATGACGAGATCTTTCTTTTGATACCACACTCGTCCAAATCCACAACTTACACCTGGGAACGTTCCCTAGTTAGATAATGTTACTACATTAAAATTTACGTGGTAACATTTGACAACATAACTTACAGAATCAAGTGGTTTTGAAAAAAAAAATGTTTGTTTCAGTATTAATGCAATATAAGATATTGTATAAATAAATCTGACTTTATCGGTAATATTTTATTTATACAATAAAATCAAAGGAACTTTTACTCTTAAACCTGTCTGAGATACGTATTAAATAAATCAGTTGTTACTAATGATAACACTGTGGAACAATGAAATTGCTTTTGAGGTATGTAATTCCATATAAAATGAACTCAGTGAACAATGATATTGACATGAAAGCTTATGTATAATTTTTTATTCCAGCAAATCTACCAACATTAGTAATATTTTGAAATGCACACTGCAGTTAAATCAAATGTTTGCTTTTAAACAAGTTTGACACAAGTTAAAAATATTTAAAACTCAGTTATAACTAAGTGGTAAATAAATATGCGGAGCAAAGCACACAGAATTGGTTCTTTCTTGCCGAGATATAAACTTAAAAAAATTAGATACAATGTTCATAAATTAAAATTTAAACGGTAACGCAAGACAACATAACTTGTACAATCTCTTTGTAATTTTTATTCTTTTTTAGGTAGATTTCGTATGAAATACTACCTATTGCGGTCGCTCCCATGTTGGAATTTCTGAAATATTTTTGAAGATATACGCCGATTATGACCTCTAGACCCCAAAACTACCATTAGCAGAAAAGTTTATCTATCTATATATCTATCTATCGGTGAATATCCCTTTTTCATGGACTTCTCCAATTCTGCTCAAATCTCTTTCAAACTGATACATAAAATCAAAGGGCATAAAATCTCGGTCAAGTTCGTTAATGGGCAAAATCGGACCAAGGGGGTGGAAATAGGGAGGGTTTTTGTGATAACCGATAAAAAGCCACAACCACTTAAATAAAATAGGTATCGAATCAGTTTAAAGTTTGTTCTACTTCTAAAAAATAGGCCAAACGTTTATGCATGACAGATATGTTATAAAATTAAAAATGGGCTCAAGAGGCGAAAAAAAAACAGGGTTTTTGGGATAAAAAAATTCATAACTTCGTCAATTCTCAAAATATTAAATCAAACTAAATTTTTTATAAATGTTCTCAAAATTATCTAAAACTTTTGTACTTACAATTTTTTGATAGGACTAACTTTTACAGACAAAATAAATTAAAAACGAAAAGAAAAAAGGGGGGTGGGTGGAAAAAGAAAAAAATCCATAACTTATTCAATTCTTAAGATATCAAATCTAAATAAATTTATTTTACATCTTCTCAATAATATCTACAGCTTTTATATTAACAAGTTTTTCATAGGACCAATTCTTATAGCAAAAATAAATTAAACAAAAAAAAAAAAAATATGTGTGGCACTCGGGGACTGCCACGGTAAAGCTATTGCATAGCATTTTTTATCAACTTATGCAAAAATACTGCGTCAATGTCTGCCGAAGTCTATCAAAGGATACCGTGCCGAAGTCTGCCAAACTAAAACGTCGTTAGCCGGAGTGTTAGGATTTTTTCTCGTTACCGAATTCCTAGATCCGGTCGCCGCGCTCAAAGCCCGCGATAAAAGCTATGCAATAGCTTAATAAATTACCAAACAAAATTTGGTCGCGCTACGAAAATTAGATAGCGAGTTATAAGCATTTTAAAATTTTTGACCCTCACCGTGGGGGTCTCCTGTCACCAAAAATTAACAATATCTCATAATAAATTACCAAACAAAATTTGGCCGCGCTACGAAAGTAAGATCGCGAGTTATAAGCATTTTAAGTTTTTCTACCCTCACCGTGGAGCTCTCCTGTCACCAAAAATTAACACTGTCTCATAATAAATTACAAAACAAAATTTGGCCGCGCTACGAAAATTAGATCGCGAGTCATAAGCATTTTAAAATTTTCGACCCTCACCGTGGGGGGGGGGGGGTCTAATGTCCCCAAAAATTAACACTGTCTCATAATAAATTACCAAACAAAATTTGGCCGCGCTACGAAAATTAGATCGCGAGTTATAAGCATTTTAAATTTTTCGACCCTCACTGTGGGGGGTCTCCTGTCACCAAAAATTAACACTGTCTTATAATAAATTACCAAACAATATTTTGCCAAGCTACCAAAATTAGATCGCGAGTTATAAGCATTTTAAATTTTTCGACCCTGACGGTGGGGGGTCTCCTGTCACCAAAAATTAACACTGTCTCATAACAAATTACCAAACAAGTTTGGCCGAGCTACGAAAATTAGATCGCGAGTTATAAGCATTTTAAATTTTTCGACCCTCACCGTGTGGGGTCTCCTGTCACCAAAAATTAACACTGTCTCGTAATAAATTAACAAACAAAATTTGGCCGCGCTACGAAAACTAGATCGCGAGTTATAAGCATTTTGAATTTTTCGACCCTCACCGTGGGGGGTCTCCTGTCACCAAAAATTAACAGTCTCATATTAAATTACCAAACAAAATTTGGCCGCGCTACGAAAATTATATCGTGAGTTATAAGCATTTTAAATTTTTCGACCCTCACCGTGGTGGGTCTAATGTCCCCAAAAATTAACACTGTCTCATAATAAATTACCAAACAAAATTGGGCTGCGCTACAAAAATTACATCGCGAGTTATAAGCATTTTAAGTTTTTCGACCCTGACCTTGGAGGGTCTCCTGTCACCAAAAATCAACACTGTCCCATAATAAATTACCAAACAAAATTTGGCCGCGCTACGAAAATTAGATCGCGAGTTATAAGCATTTTAAAATTTTCGACCCTCACCGTGGGGTATCTCCTGTCACCAGAAATTAACACTGTCTTATAATAAATCACCAAACAATATTTTGCCAAGCTACCAAAATTAGATCGCGAGTTATAAGTATTTTTAATTTTTCGACCCTCACCGTGGGGTGTCTTCTGAAACCAACAATTAACAATGTCTCATAATAAATTACCAAACAAAATTTAGCTGCGCTACGAAAATTAGATCGCGAGTTATCAGCATTTTAAATTTTTCGACCCTGACGGTGGGGGTCTCCTGTCACCAAAAATAAACACTGTCTCATAATAAATTACCAAACAAGTTTGGCAGCGCTACGAAAATTAGATCGCGAGTTATAAGCATTTTAAATTTTTCGACCCTCACCGTGGGGTGTCTCCTGTCACCAGAAATTAACAATGTCTCATAATAAATAACCAAACAAAGTTTGGCCGCGCTACGAATGTTAGATCGCGAGTTATAAGCATTTAAATTTTTTCGACCCTCACGGTGGGGGGTCTCCTGTCACCAAAATAAATAAGACCACCAAAATAAACACTGTCTCATAATAAATTACCAAACAAAATTTGGCCGCGCTATGAAAATTAGATCATAAGAAACATAAATTTGAGACTTGATATCCTAATGTCTGAAAAATACCGCGTCAATGTCTGCCGAAGTCTACCGAAGGATACCATCCCGAAGTTTTCCGAACGGAAACGACGTTAGTCGAGTGTTAGGTTTTTTCGTTACGGATGTATTAGGATTTTTCGCGTTACGGAATTTTTGGATTCGGTCACCGCGCTCAAAGCCCGCGATAAAAGCTATGCAATAGCTTAATAGGAATTGGAGAAAAAACCTCATATCCGAACTGCTTATATTCTGACTCATTTTTAAATTCATTTTTGATTTTTAATGCATCCAAATGGGAGGTTCTCATAATTTAGGAACTATATAATGAGACGTATTGGCCAGTTTCTCGATAAAGACAGAATATATTTCAAAAAAAGATCCCAAAAAAGGCACTTTGAACTGAATTTCCCTAAGCGATTGTGATTGAAAATTTGAGGGAAGAACTCAAATAACAAATTGCCAATTTTATGACTCATTTTTAAAACTATTTTTGCTCTCAAACGCATCCAATTGACAGGTTCTCTTATTTAGAAACTGTATAATGTGCCATATTGGTCAGTTTTTCGATAAAGGCAGAATATATTTCAAAAAATTCTGTTCAAATAGCCAATTTGAACAAAATTCCCCAAAACGATCGTGATTGAAGATTTGAGGATGCATTCAATTAACAAATTGCTTTTTTATGATTCATTTCTAAAACCATTTTTCCTCTCAAACGCATCCAATTGACAGATTCTCTTATTTAGAAACTGTATAATATGCCGTATTGGTCAGTTTTTCGATAAAATCAGAATATTTTTTTTAAATGCTGTCAAAATAGCCATTTTGAACAAAATTTCCTGAAGCAGTCGTGATTGAAGATTTGAGAATGCATTCAACTAACAAATTGCTTATTTTATGACTCATTTTTAAAACCCTTTTTTGCTCTCAAATGCATTCATTTGGCAATTTTTCTTATTCAGGAACTATATAATTTACCTTATTCGTCAATTTTTTTCATAAAGTCAGAATAAAATTGAAAAAGTGCCGTCAAAGTGGGCATTTGAGCCACATTTAGCTTAAGATGATTCTGATAAATCTGGCTGTTACAGAAAAATAAAATTAAAATTTCTTCAGAAGCGGCCAAATAAAATTGTTAAACTGGGTTTTTCACTAATTACATTTTATTTTTTGTTGTTGAAATGAGCACTTAACGAATTCTACCTTCAGCTATAGGCCAAGCCGACAGAGATTTTTAAAAAATATCTTTATTACACTATTGTTGTAATATAACATATCTCAGTATACGCGAAGTTATTAGTACTATTTAGTTATGCAAACTCAAATCATTTATTGTTTTAATTTTATCTAATTCATCATTTAAATTTTCAGTAGAACAAATTCTAAAAGCTATTAACAACGGATATCAAGTTAAAATAGTTAATAAATTAATTAAAAAGTTTATTAACAAAATGAACAATGCAGTTTTTGAAAATAAAACCGACAATGAAAATAACATGAAAAGGGTTGTTATAAATTATTATCCAAATTTCTTCGAGTCTGCTAAAACACAATTAAAAAAGTTTGATTTAAATTTAATAGCTAGACCCCCTCCAAAATTAAAATCAATTTTAACAACTAGAATTGACCCCATTGATAAATTTGACCGATCAGGTGTTTATATTATTCCATTTCTTAAAGAAGGTGGTTATAAAAATTATTATATTGGCATGACTCAAAGAAAATTCAAAATAAGATGTAAAGAACACATTGCAGACATAAAATTTAATAGAGGTAAAACCGCATTATCTAGGCTAAATCAAATAGAAAACATGGATATTTTGTTTAATGAAAGTAGATTAATTTATAGGTCAGATATTTATTTGCAACTTTTTATTAGAGAGAGTATCTAATCCCAAATATTTGCATTGAATTGTTAAATAATTTAAAAATTAAGCAACGTGATACATAATTAAAATATAACGCGCGTGATTTTTATTTTATTTTAAAAAAAATTTTAAATTTCATTTGTAATAGTTTTTTGTTATTTTCCATCTTTGTGTTTATTTGTATTTTCTTTTCCTGATGATGATTGAGTAAATTCAATCGAAACATGTAAAAATTATTAAGATCTTTTAATGTTTTTATTAGTATTTAACGTCCTTTATAGCAATTAAATATTTTAATGCATATTTTTGAAATGTTAATGGACGTATATGAAAACTTCTATTTATAATTAAAGCATTTACTATTAAACCTGTCTGAGACAAGTTAGATTTACATAAAATTTAGTTATACCATACAAGAATGAAATTATTTTTGAAATGTGAAAGCGTACAATTCTATAGGTAATTAATTCACTTAACACGAATAGCGACATGAATGCTTATATATAATTTATTATACCAACATATCCAACAACCATGGCAGTAAGAAGTATTTAAAATTGAATTGCAACTAATGATAATACCATGCAACAATGAAATTATTTTTGAAGCAGAAGTGCGAAATTCTGTATGAAATTAACCCACTAAATAAGAATAATGAAATGAAAACTTATATATATATATATATCTTATTATACCAATACAACTGCCAATACTAATAATATTGAGAAATGCACACTATAATTAAATATAACCTTTGCCTTTTCAACAATTTTGGCACAAGTTAACGATATTCAATATTCAGGTACAACTAATGATAAATAAATTTACAAAAGAAAACACATAGAAACAACTCTTTCATCATATATATTCTAATCTGTTTCAGACAATTATAAACAGCAAAAAGGAATGCAAATCATTAGCAGGTACTTATCGCTCCATAAATTATTTTCTTTGCACTCTTGAATGACCCTGAGAAAAACAGTCACGTCAATATATCTGATCGAACTAATGTTTCATTCATATTGAAGAAGATCTAAATGGCATAAAAGGGACATAAATCTCTCTCGGATATCTAAACCAGTAGTTTGAAGATGATTTGTAGCGATTTAATGATACAACTAGTTTAAAAGTCATAAATTGAAATTCTTTTCAATTAATTTTTCGCCGTTTGAATAAAATAAGGTTATTTATTTAGTTTAAAGTTCTGGAGTGAATTAATATGAAGAAATGCAGCTTCATCTTGGTATAAATCAACAGAATTTTCGGAATATTGATTTAAGAAAGAATAGTTTATATTTTCGTTTGTTGAAAATGCACGGTTTAAAAAGAAATTGGACAGAGAAAGAGTGATCATTATATTACCTGTGTTTCTTGAAAAATCATCGCTGTATCTATTGTACGTCTTATAAGTTCTTGTGAGTAAATATGTGATTTCAATGTATTTTAGTTAAGAAAAATATAAATAAAATTCTAAATTTAATATAAATATAATATAATAATATACAATATTTAATATAAATATAATATAACTAGAAGACAAAATGACGTGTTTCCATTTTTAAAAGGATGATAAAACATTAAAACAACTTTGGTCAATCATAGCCACTTTAGGCTTAAACAATTTTGAAAAATACAAAGATTGAACATAAGGGGAAAATCCTAAAATCAATAGAAATCTGCATTTAAAATTATAACAAAACTATCTGGTGGAGGGGGAGGGATTGTAATGAACAAATGGTAAATGCATAAATTTTAAAAGAATAAAGTAAGGTAAAATATCAATTATAAAAGAATACATTGTGAAACTACAGCCAAAAAATATTTTAAAATACTGAGAGAAAATAATAAAAATATCCAAAATGTATAAAAAATTTTCCCATTTTGGCCATTTCCAGACGAATATGTGAGGGTAGCCAAATTATTAATTGAGTGGGTAAAATAATGGCATAGAATATGCAGCTAATGAATTTCACTCACAAAATTACAGTAATTATTTCACAAAAAACATGCAAATTAACATGCATTCATAATGCAAAACATGCGCAAATAATGCTATTTTAAAACATATGTGAATTAACTATTTACACCATTAGCTAAAACTTAAAAGAAAATACTTTATAAGATCGAAAACAAATGTCAACAATTAAGAGTAAACAATCGTGATTCGTTATGTGACAATCAAGTCATTCACGGCTGTAAAAAAAAAATAAATAAATAAAAATAAAAATAAATAAATAAATAAAGCAACACGAATATAAAAATTCTAACAATGTTGTATTTAAAACACACCTTCGCTTTTCTTAAATAAAAAGTTTTAATTAAACACTTTTAAAAATTTGATTGTTTTGCTGCATTGTCATTACACAGCTTTTATAGAAAATGATTACTTTACTGTATTACACTGTTAAAAATTTGACCCATTTGTTGCAGCGTCACTCCACAGCTTTTATAGAATATCTCTTTTATGACCAATGAGAATGCTCCATATTACAGTAAAGTAGCTGCTTTATATAAAAGCAGTGGAGTGATGCAGCAGCAAATGGGTCAAATTTTTAACAGTTGCTGCAGCATCACTCCAACGCTTTTATAGAAAACGTTTACTTTGTGTTTGTTACTTACAGTGTATTCTATAAAAGCTGGGGAGTGATGATGCAGCAAAAGGGTCAAATTTTTAACAGTGTACTGCTAAAAATTTGACCCATTTACTGCAGCGTCACTCCACAGCTTTTATAGAATGTTTCTTTTATGACCAATGAGAATGCTCCATAACACAGCAAAGTAATCGTTTTCTATAAAGCAGTGGAGTGATACTGCAGCAAATGAGTCAAATTTTTAGCAGTGTGAATATTGTGTTTGAAATAGGGAAAAGATTTCAAAGCACAGTAAAATGTAGTGACGTCATTTACAGCTCAAACTGTAAATCTGACAAATGAGAACGCTCCATTACGACTCTGGAATGATTGTATTGGACGAAAAATTGATAGCCTTTAAAATCGAAGATAACTTTTCACAATGGAATTTGTCATTGGTGACAATAAGTGTTTTTTCTCGTGGATGGGTTGACCCCGGAATCGTTATACACGGAGGGATTTTATATATATAATAATATACAATATTTAATATAAATATAATATAAATATAAAAAAAGATATAATTTTAGATAAGAAAGACATTTCCTCATACATTACAACTTCTAAGACGATTATGACAGAAAAAAAGTCCTTCGGTTCAATCGGAAGAGTAAGTTGATTTTGTTATCATTATTATTATTATTATTATTTTAAGATACATGCATCAAATTTAATACAATTTTATAATTTTTTTAAAAATCATATTTATTCTAAGTTTATGATTTTGATAACAATAAATTTAATAATAAAATAAAATTTACGGTCAATAATGTAACAGAAAATACTCAAAATAGTCTGTTACTACGTGGGTCTGCAATAAAATGACTACATGTTTCCCGTTTAACGTTTGTGTGTATTAGTATAAGCAATGTACGCATATTCGTGAGAATGTGACATTTCTGTAAATCATTCAAATGTTTTTTTTTCTAGTAAACAAGAGTTTTTAACCAAATCTAACAAATTACCGAAGTTCTTTAGAATATGCTTACTATAAAGTAGGATGTTCATAGTATTTGTTGTTCATTTACAGGAACATACAAATGAATTCGGTTACATTGCTGTCTTTATTCAATAACTGTTGGAAGTGCATTTTCAATTTCGGTATGCGCTATTAACTTTAACTAATTTTTTGCATGCTACTAGCTGTGCACAAATTCTATAGATCATATACAGGGCTGCACATAATAACTGACATATTTCTCCTTATTAACTAAAATTGCTGAAGGGAAATTTTCAACAGAAAAATATGTTCCCTAACTGAAGTAAATTTTTGCACATATGTAGTTTATACATGATATAACACATAGATACAAATCTATATATCATGTACAGGGTTGCACAAAAATTTCGGATAAATTTTCTTCTATAAATGAATTGACGCGTTATGTAAATAAGACATCATATTTCAACTTATTAAACAATGAACTTTTGCTCATTATTCTGAATGTGTTGGAAAGTGTTGCATAATCAATGCTTGACACATGATTTTTATTTCTTGTTATTGTAACACTAAGCCAAAACAAAATTCATTTGAAAGTTTTTTTTTTCTTAAGAAGCCTTTTGTTGGAACAGCGCGGCGTTCCGGCATCTTGGCATTAACGAAAAGGATTTGAATTTATAACCTTTAAACTAGATGTATCAATAGTCAGATACAAATCATTTTCAAACTGCTACTCATTTAGATACTTGTGTTACAAATGTCATTGTGTCACTTATTTTGCTTTTTAGTTCCTTTTCAATATCCAAGAAATTATAGTTCGATTGATTATATTGACGTGACACGTTTTCAGCGTTATTCAAGAGAGAAAAGAAAATTATTAACTGTGTGACAAGTACCTGCTAGGGATTTTGTTATTTTTAAGCTGTTTGTTTTGTATAGCGATCTATTGCAATAACTTTGTTTCTATAAATATATACATGCCCAAAACTTATATAGCTGGACTAATGATATTGACGTGATGTGGTGATATGTTTTTAGCGTTATTCAAGAAGAAAAAGAAAATTATTAACCGTTTGAGAAGTACCTCCAAGTGATTTTTCGAAACTTTTTGGCAGCGATAAATTTTTTGTATAGCCTACTCCAGTCACTTGGTTCACATAGACGTAACTAGAGAATTTTTCTAGGGGGGGCCACGACCCCATCTATATTTGATAATTTTCAAACAGTAATTGTAAAAACTATTATTGTTTGGAAAACAATAATAGTGTGACAATGTTGTTTTATAGTAAACTGTTTGATAATTTCCAAACAATAATAGTATTAGTAACTAGTCGAATGTGGCAATCCCAAAACTTTCTTTTTCTGATTTATTTTAAGATTCACTTTTGCTCTCAAACGCACTAAACTGTGAAATTCTCTTATTTAGAAACTATATTAGGTCCCATGACTGCGATTTTTTGATAAATGCAGAAAATATTACAAAAAATGCAATCAAAGTTCGTCTTTTGAACCGAGTTTTCCAAAGCGAGAGATCTGGAAACGAAAAAAAGTGTCATGCTGAGAAAATAATTGTCGATAAATCAAATTCTAATAAATTCAGAGAAAAATGAAGTGATACGGCATCTTATAGCATATCTTCAAAAATTATCTCAGCAAGTTTCATGTTTTTACTTTTACAAATGAATCTGATAATGTATGGGAAAATTTTTAGCTGCTGAGAGAGAAAAACATTTTTTCGAATACACCCTTAATGCGTCAAAGTTTGCTACCTCAGTGCCAAAATTAAATGGTAATTTATGATCATTGTGAAGATTTTAAAGACATGAAATTCCTTGCATCAGTTCTTAAAATAAGACTATTGCGGAAATGTGAAAAAATGCAACATAAAAGTGCCACCTGTTGGGCGATTCATACCAAAACATAAACAGCAACAATATTTATCAAGCTATACCTGAATGTGAAGTTTGGTGAAGCTCACTGATTAGTTCTTAAAATAGACATATATATTGCAGGAATTGAGAAAAATTCAGCATTGCAGCGCAACATATTAGGAGATTGACAACAAAACATGAACAAAACTAGTTAATTTCATGGATTTACTGAATCTAAAGTTTGATAAAAATTCGTGCACCTGAGAACCTGAGATAGAGGTATTGCGCAAATCGTGAAAAATGCAACAAAGCAGTGCCACCTGTTGAGCAATTTGCAGCAAAATGCAAACAACATCGATTTATGTTGAGAACTAACTGAATTTGAAGATTAAAGGAAATCCGTGTATTAGTTATATATATATAGCTGTTGCGTAAATCGTAAAAAATGCACCATAGCAGCGCACCTGTCGAGCGATTTGCACCAAAAACTAATCAGTATCAATCTATATCAAGAACTACCTGATTATAATCTTTAATTAAATTCCGTGCGATAGTTCTTGAGATAGAGCTATTGCAAGAATCGTGAAAAAATTAGCATACCAGCGCCTTCTGTTGAGCGATTTACACAGAAACGAATACAATATCAATTTATGTTAAGTACTGACTGAATCTGAAGTTTGGTTGATATCCGTGCCTTAGTTCTTCAGATATAGCTGTTGCGTTAATCGTAAAAAAAGCAGCGTAGAAGCGCCATCTGTTGAATGATTTGCAACAAAAACTAATCAGTATCAGGTTGTATTAGGGACTACCTGAATATAAATTTTTATTACATTCCGTGCATTAGTTCTTGAGATAGAGCGTCCCCAAAATTTATGTCACATAGACACAGAGTCTGATTCACATATACACATACAGACATTTTGTGAAAACTTGTTCTTACTAAAAACTAGGAATCTCTGAATCCTAAAACGGGTAAATCCGCCAAAAACCGGAATTCGAAAATTTTCACGAATCCAATATTTTATTCCGTAAAGATAGAAAAAAGTAAAAATAGTTTTGTTAGAACTGATAATACACAAAGGAAAGTTCACTTGTTAATGCATTCCTGAAAACGTACAATCTATCAAAGAAACTAATTGGATGAAACTTTCGTCTGTCTTTAGCTGCTATCAGATTCACAAACTTTACGAGCAACAAACTTTTCAGCCGATTTTAACCCCAACTTTTTCCCGTTCAAAGAGAGAAAAAGGTTACAATTATTTGCAAAAAGTTGGAGGAATAGCAGGAAAACCAATACTACTACTACCAGCCGTTAATATTTATCACCTATTCCTATCAATCGCTTATCTCTGATTCGTTAAAATGCTCGATGCACGATGAAAAGTCTCGGCTAGTGGAGATTTTTTTTTTTTTTTTTTTTTTGGAACTGCAGAAAAAAAGTTGGGGGGATATTGCTGTTTGCTATCACACTGGGTGTTGTGAGGATATTTCGCGAACAGTTGGAGGAAATCAAGTGTTGGTTCAAAAATTTTTCGAAATGTTGTTGAATCTAATAATGGCTTTATACATCAAGTTTTCGATTCAAAACAGTGGCTGGGGGAGATAGAGTTACTTATAAACAACACAGTCGCCATTTTTTAAAAATAAATATATAAATTAGTTAATGAGTTATAAGGAATTTTGATCGCATGATAACCATTTTTCCTCCTTTTTGTCGCTACCATGTCGCAAATTCGTTTCAAATCATCCACAGTGAGAATCGTCTTCTGAAAGATCTTATCAAAGAATGAAGAACATTTCTCACTTACATAGCTTTTTAATCCTGAATCTAGGGAAAAAAGTTAGCGGAAAAAATGACAAACTAAAAAAGCGGAAAAAAAAGTGACACGGGAAAATTGTTACCGGAAAAAAGTGACAAGGAAAAAAAGTTACCGGAAAAAAAAGAGTGACAAGGAATTGATTTTGGGGATTTACTGGTTAAGTATGAAAGGGGGTTGGGGGGTGGCTCTTAATTTAGGTAAATGGGTTTTTCTTACTAAATTAAATGTTTTGGTTCAATTTTTGAATATATGTTCATACTGAAAAGACGCTTGTTTGATTAGTTTTGGGAATGGACGATTACCCCACCCCCCTCCGTTCTAAATAAGATGAATGGGTTTTTAAGCAGAATTATCCAACGTGTGTCAAATTTTGGATATAGGTTCTTTCTGACAAGGCTTATATCTAGTATTGTGGTGTCGTGTCCCCAATTTCTCTTTATTCAGTTGGTTTATTTGTTAAGTTTATCAATAACACATTTTTAGTTCCTCAAGTTCTTTATTAGAACTATAGATCAATTAATAAAAAAAATAAATGAAACGACATTACAACTACATAGGAGCCACACTCCAATATTACATTTCGCTTAGCACGTCTAAGCCACCTTACATCTATGTACTCTCTAGTACATTACCAGCAAATGTCTCTCTTCCAACTACCTTCCTTCCCTCTCTACGCTCAACAATCCCACCACTCAGCTCATTGCCACTAGACCAGTGAAATCATTTTCTAGTTCCTTGAGGTCAATTACAGCTATTCTTCTCAGCTTTAGAAAGAAGATACTTCCACTCCTGCATACCTTTTCACAATGGGATTTCGCTATCTATCTTCTGCCCAGATTAAAGTTATCAGTACGTCGTCGCAGTATATAATGCCTGAAGAATTTTCGAAATTTAATGGTAAAGTATAGAGGGGGAACGAGGGATAACCTCTCTTAAATTAAAAAAAAATGGCTTTTTACGCAGAATTATTCCATTTGCTTAAAAATTTGAACGTAGGTTCATTATGATAAGGGGTATCCCTGAATAGTTATGGGATTCTTTTGCTAATTAAAAAGTGGAAGGACGGGCGATTATTCCCCCCCCCTTAAATTAGATAAATTGTTTTTATGCACAATTATCCGATGTATTTCAAATTTTGGATATAGGTCCTTTCTCATAAAATAAAATCCCTGAACAGTTTTAAGGATTTGTTTACATATCCTCAATAGCTGTTTGCTATTAAAACTATGGTTTATGTTTCTGCATAGCATTTTTCAGTATTCTATAAATATCCTAACAAAGAAAAAATATCCTGTTTTTATTAAAATAATTTTTTTTTAATTTAATTATTTTTTTTAATTTTTTAAGCGTTCAAATACTGAAGATCTATCAAGAACTACAGGTTTTTAAACAATTAACTTTCTACTTACCAACATAAGCTAGTAATAAAAAACTATTATTATTATTATTATTACTAAAAGTTAATGAATTCACTAGTTCATTCGTTCGTGACACATAACATAGTTTGTACATTAAAATTTTCTAACATATATTTTTTAAATGTTTTATATTATATTTTGTGATGTGTAATATGGGACATTAATTAGTAAAAATCCAGTTTTAAATGATAAATATCCGGCGTAAATTAAAATGACAATTACAACAAATGATTTATCATATTACTTTTTTCACAAGTAAAAAATAAACAAATAAATAAACCAGTTTTAAATGCAAAATGAATTGTAATAATTATAAGGAAACGATAAAATGTGTTATGTTTTCTGGCATAATTGTTTTCAATCATTAAATTAAAAAATAAAGAAAATTTCTTTTTATTTGTTATTTGCGTTTAGTTGCATTCAAGTCGCTTTTTTATTTTACTTGGGCTTTTTTGTGGCAAACCTTTATCGAGAAATCCCTGATCGTCAAATTTTCTAAGAGACTAGCCGCCCGTGATATGTACCGGACATCCAAAATTTGAAGCAAATCTGATAATTCTGCATAAAAAGCATTTTTTTAATTTAAGGATTGTTATCCTCTGTTTCTCCCTCTATACTTAGCTATTAAATCCTTGAAACTATTCGGAGATCCACCTTATTAGAAAGAACCTATATTTAAAATTTTAAATACATCGCATAATTCTGAATAAAAACCGACTTATCTAATTTGAGGGGGAAATAATTGCTTGCCCGCTCCTCTTTTTAATAGCATAAGAATCCCCATAACTAATGAGAAATACGTCTTATAATAAACCTATGACTAAAATTCGAGGTAAATCGCATAATTCTGCGTAAAAAGGCATTTATTTAAGTAAAAGGGATTACTCCCCGTCCCCCCCCCTCTTTATACTTAGTCATTAAACCCTTAAAACTATTCAGGAATTTACCTTATCAGAAAGAATCTATATTTAAAATTAGAAATACATCGGATAGTTCTGGATAAAAACCGATTTATCTAATTTGAGAGAGAGATAATTACCTGTCCCCCCTTTATAATAAGCAAAAGAACCCCATAACTAATTTAGGTCGGATGGGGTGAGGGGGTGGTAATCATATGTCCAAAAATTGAATCAAAGCAGTTAATTCAGCATGAAAAACACATTCACCTAAATTAAGACCCTCCCCCAGATCCCCTCTATATATACTTAACCAATGAATTCCCAAAATCAATTCCTTGTCACTTTTTTTCTGGTAATTTCTTTCCTTGTCCCTCTTTTTCCGGTAACTTTTTTTTCCGAGTCATTTTTTTCCGCTTTCGTAGTTTATGTCACTTTTTTTCCGATAACTTTTTTTTTTCCGTTTACCCACTTGCCTATTTCGTGCGTTTTTTAAAAAAGAATTAATAAAACAAGTTGGAAATTGCACATGAAGCCTAGCAAATGAGGTGCGTTCGTACGATAATGAAGTTTTAAAAATATTCAGATCTTGCTGTTATAGTAGACGGTACTTCGGACGGATATAGTATAGTGGTCAAAATCTTTTCTCTCTTTTTCCGGTAACTTTTTTTTCCGAGTCATTTTTTTCCGCTTTTGTAGTTTATGTCACTTTTTTTCCGATAACTTTTTTTTTCCGTTTACCCACTTGCCTATTTCGTGCGTTTTTTAAAAAAGAATTAATAAAACAAGTTGGAAATTGCACATGAAGCCTAGCAAATGAGGTGCGTTCGTACGATAATGAAGTTTTAAAAATATTCAGATCTTGCTGTTATAGTAGACGGTACTTCGGATATAGTATAGTGTTCAAAATCTTTTTTTTTTTTTTTTTTTTTTGTAAATATACATGGACATACAACTTTTATTACACCTGAGCAACGTATATCATATTCATAAAAGTGAAATAGTTGAATATAATTAAAACACGCCCCAAACAATAAATCCTCGTATATCATCATTATGTAGGGGAATATTTTGAGTGGCCGTGTAAATTAATATTAAATATTTTTTGTGGCATAGATTGTAAAGACGGATGAACTGACAGACTAAACGACGAACATAAGTGCTAGTTATTTATATAATTACGGACGAACTTAAAATTATTCAGATCTTGATGTAATAGTGCACAGTATTTCGGATACAGTATAGCAGCCAAAATCTTTTGTGTGTCCCTGTAAATACTATCTGCTTTCTTTTATACAGAAAATAACTTGTAACACTCTACAGTAACAATATCAATCTCATAAAATTTTAAATAGTTAATTACAATTAAAATGCGCACTAAACAATGTTCTCCCTATACCATTATGTAATAGAATACTTTTGTCTGGCCTTGTAAATCAATATCAAATGTTCTCCGCGCCGCAGATTATGCAAAATGTATATTATAAATGTACTTCAAAGATGCGCATCAATTTTATAACATCATTAAAATGCATTCGAAAATTTTCCCCATTGACCGTAATGTAACGGAATACTTTTGATTGTACCTGTAATTAATCTATCCATCCGATTTTCATAAAATTTGAAATGACTCGACAAAATTATGTAATAATTATATATTTTAAATTTCAAACGATTAAAATGCATTTGAAACTTCTTTCCCCAGTGACCGTAATGTAAGGGAATACTTTTGATTGTTCCTGTAATTGATCTATGCATCGGATTTTAATAATTATATATTTTAAATTTCAAACGGTTTGGCTGGGTAGTTTTTGCGTTGTTATATGCGGGCGGATGGACAAACAGACTGAACGGCAACAATAGGTGCTACGTATTTACATAATTACGAACGCATCTAAAAATTGTTTGAAAGTAGTTCCTTTGGATTTGAGAACAAACTTAACAAAAGGATAATATATGAAAACTGTAACGTTTAAGTTAATATCTTTCAGAAACCTAAATATAAATGAATTATATACTTTTCAAACATACCTGGATTAAATGAACGCTTGAAGGAATTCGAAGATTTAAAAAATGATCTCGTATATCCATCTTTTTCATAATTTTCTTCTCTTCTGAAGAGGATTAATATCAGTCATAGCGAAACGCACAATAAAAGAAAAAAAACACCTTAGCACTACAGCAACTAAACTAACAACAGAAGCATGCGAGCATGTGTTTTTGTGCTTTTCCTGGAATTTGAGAATTCAGCCCCGTTTCCAAAAAAAGAGGAAAAAACAGATGTAACTAATTAAGACCCCCCCCCCCCTAATGGTGCAGTATTGAAAAACCCGAGACAGTGACAGGAAATGACCATTTCTTTTAGCCTTCGGCTGATTTCCAATCGTGCAAATGAATGCAGCCCTCTTTCAAAAGGAGTGACCGCTTTTCGTTAAAAGCTGATGCTGTTACCATGTGTTGGTGGTGATCGATAAGTAAGAAATACTTGTAAAAAAGCGAGAAAAGAGACTAAATCTGAAAAATATAGACCTAAGACAAATGCAAAAAATAGCCAGTTTAGCGTCCCACTCTGAGACATGTGTAATTTCTCGAAAAAATAAAAGTTTTACCTTCTAACATTACCACAAGAGTTTAAAGTTCTAGGGGGGGCCCTGGATTGTCTGGGGTGGGCCCGGCCCACCCGGCCCCCCCGCTTGTTACGCCTATGTTGGTTCATATTAATATATACAGGGTGTTTCTAAATTCATGGTACAAACTTTAAGGGATGATAGTACACATCAAGACAAACAATATTAAATGGGACATTAAGGGTCCCAAACGTTTTCCGAAGGAGATAGGCGCCATTAAAGTTTAGGGTCCAAAAATTCAAATTATTATAAAAAACAGATAAATTGGTCGATTCGTTTGCGGTTTTCACTAAAACTATTCTTTATGTCAGTATTATCTTGAAAATAAATTATAAAGATAAAATTCAAACAATGCCGATAGAGGGCGCTTTAGACTTTGGAGTAACGTAAAACTATTTTTTACCGTTATTTTTTGCGTCTCATAAAATTTTTTTAGAAGCTTAGACATAAACTTAAATTTTCAGATGAAAATCTGAATCATTGGGAGTGGTTAAGTAGCGCAAACTGAACTGTGTTCAATGGGAGTGGGGAGGTTCAAATTTCAAATGATTATAAAAAACGGAAAAATTGGTCGATTCGTTCGCCGTTTTCGCTAAAACTATTCTTTATGTCAATATTTCCTTGAAAATAAATTTTAAAGATTAATTTCAAAAATTACCGTTAGAGGGCACCTTAAACTTTAGAGTAACCAACAACTATTTTTAACCGTTATTTTTTGCATCATATTAAATGCTTGTAAAAGTTCAAACTTACATTTTGAACTCAAAATCTGCATCGTTGTGAGTAATTAAGTAGCGGAAAACTGAAATGTGTGCAAGGGGTGGGGAGGGTAACATTTTAACTCCTGAATAGTTCAGTTTGCGCTTCTTAAGCACTCCCATCGATATAGAATTTGAGCTCAAAATTTAAATCTCAGCATTTGCAAGCATTTAATTAGATACAAAAAATAAAGGTTAAAAATAGTTGTTGGTTACTCTAAAGTTTAAGGCGCCCTCTAACGGTATTTTTTTAAATTAATCTTCAAAATTTATTTTAAATGAAATATTGACATAAAGAATAGTTTTAACGAAAACGGCAAACGAATTGACCATTTTTTCCGTTTTTTATAATCATTTGAAATTTGAACTTCTCCACCCCCATTGAACATAGTTCAATTTGTGCTACTTATCCACTCCCAACGATTCAGATTTTCATCTCAAAATTTAAGTTTATGTCTAAGCTTCTAAAAAAAATTTATGAGATTTAAAAAATAACGGTAAAAAATAGTTGCACGTTACTCCAAAGTCTAAAGCGCCCTCTATCGGCATTTTTTTATTATATCTTTATAATTGATTTTCACGATAATACTGACATAAAGAATAATTTTAGTGAAAATCGCAAATCAATTGACCAGTTTTTCCGTTTTTTATAATCATTTGAAATTTGAACCTCCCTCTACAGTTCAGTTTCCGCTACTTAACCACTCCCAACGATTAAGATTTTCATCTCAAAATTTAAGTTTTTTGTCTAAGCTTCTAAAAAAAATAATGAGATGCAAAAAATAACGGTAAAATGTAGTTGTTCGTCACTCCAAAGTCTAAAGCGCCCTCTATCGGCAATTTTTGAAATTTATCTTTATAATTTATTTTCAAGACAATACTGACATAAAGAATATTTTTAGTGAAAACCGCAAACGAATCGACCAATTTTTCTGTTTTTTATAATCATTTGAATTTTTGGACCCTAAACTTTAATGGCGCCTATCTTCTTCGGAAGACGTTTGGGACCCTTAATTTCCTATTTAATATTGTTTGTCTTGATGTGTACTGTCACCCCTTAAAGTTTGTGCCATGAATTTAGAAACACCCTGTATATGTTGATAATAAAATATTACATAGTTCAATTAATGATATTGACGTGACGTGTTTACAGCGTTATTTAAGAGAGAAAAGGAAATTTGCGTGACAAGCACTTGCTAGTGATTTTGATATTTTCAGACTTCTTTATTTGTATAGCGACCTAATGTAATCACCATGTTTATATGAATAAATTTGTTACGGTTAGTTTGATAAAATAAGTAATTAATAATAACCACTTAATCAAACTAACCGTAACACATACACTGATGTCAAAAAATTATCTAGTTCGATTTGATATGACATGTTTTGAGCGTCTTTCAATGGATAAAATTATGAAATTTATGACGAGTACATATTGGCGATTTTGATACTTGTTTTTGTTTATATGTCGACTTATTGCAATCACTTCGTTTATATTCATATATATACTGATATTAAAAAAAAAATATGAGTTAATAACCGAATGTTTTCGATTGTATATTGGTTTGTCTAATATCTAACAAAATTCTTGGCGATTTTTTCTTGAATTTCGAGGATGTAAAAAACATGTTTAACTTCATATTTTTCAATGAACATTTAGCCGCGTGAACAATTAGGGGGCAAATAATAATTTTAATAATAAAATAATGTTTGCGATCACACATGAAACAGAAAATACTCAAAATGTGTACACTGTTTTAACTGTACACTGTTAAAAATCTGCTGCAAAATATCCAGCAATTCGACCATTTTTAAAGATAACTGTTACTTGGCTATATTATTTAGCGTAACTGACCATATTATTGTGACTAACGTTAATAAAAAGTTAAATTACGATTATGTAATCGTTTATTATAAAAACGGTCGAATTGCTGGATAAGTGATGGGCGATTTCGATTTTTTAAATCGATTTAATCGATTCTATGGCCAACTCGATTTAATCGATACTCTACAGTTTTTAATCGATTCCTCTGAAGGTAATATCATTTTCATTTTCCTTCAAATGTCGAAGATAAAGTATTCGAATGTGCTAATTCCAAAATTTCTATTTCATACATATTAAAACTTCCAATTTCACTATCACGGTGCCAAAATTAAATAACTTATGTCCATCATGAGGATTCAATAAGCATAAGTTCATTGACGTATGTGCATTTTAAAACAAAATATTAGCACTTCATTATCCAAACAAGTTGTTGAATTTCGGCTCACGCGCTCTTAGATATCTACAATCAAAATTTGAAATTCAAAGAGCTTAAAAACGACACTGTTTGGGCAGTATACAAAGCCTAATAAGGGTTTATTTAGGTAATTGTGCAACAGAATATGAAGTTTGATTAAATTCCATGCATAAGTTTTGACACACAGCTATCACAAATATCATAAAAAATGCAGCATAGTCTATTACATAATTTACACGAAAATCTAATCATAAACATCTTATGTCAACATCTAACAGAATATTAAGTTTGATGAAATTATGTTCATTAATTCTTGAAATATTCTCGCTAACATCGTGAAAAAAAATTATTGAATTCAGGGTGTTGTACCGAAGGATATCCCTTTCCCGGAGCATTGAATGGTACGCCAGGAAGATTTCAGATTTTTAAATGCTTCATGAAGAAAAGTCCAACTCCCGCCCTTCCCACACATATACAGAAATCTAGAATGTCTCTCTGCAGAACCGCAAAAATCTCTCCTGAAGAAAAATGTCTGAATTCAACACCCCTTTAAAAAGCAGCATAGCAGCATAACCTGTCATGATTTAACGATAGCCTAATCGAGAACAACTTATGGCAATATCCAACAGAGAATTAAATTTGATGAAATTCCGTTCATTTATTCTTTATATATGATACCAAAAATCATATTTATTGTGAAAAACGGTTAAATTTTGGGGTATCCCGAAGAGGGACATCTCCATCCGAAAAAAACTGAAATATCCCTCCAAAAGATTTGAGATTTTATGATATTATATAAAACGTTCTAGCGTTCTCTGAAGTCTAGAATGTCTCTTTATGGAGCCACAAAAATCTTTCCCGGAGAAAAATGGTCTGGGTTCAAAAATGCTGAAAAACGCAGCATAGCAACGCCCCCTCTTGAGTGATCTACACTGAAACTTGATAAGCAACAACTTAAGGCAACGTTTAGATGAATATAAAGTTTCAAGAAAATTCTTGCATTAGTTCATGAGATAGTGATCTTGCAGTAATTAGGAAACATAGCAGCGCTACCTGTCGAACGATTTTCAGCAAAATATTTCCGCGCAAATAACGAAAGTCTAACAAAATCTAAAGTTTCAACAGATTCCAAGCATTAGTTAATGAAATATAGCGCCCATAAAATTTTTGTCGGAGACAAAAACAAATAGGGATTAATCAGAGAATAACAGACTGACAGACAGACAATTTATAAAAAAAAGTCAAATCGCATTCGACACAGTCGAAGCCCTCGGAAACGATAAATCCTTCGAAAACCGGAAGTGGAAATTTTTAATGATTCCAATACTTTCTTTTTGTAAAGTAAATAAAAAGTAATAAGCTAGTCAGATGTGGTAAACACAAAACTTTCTTCCATCTCATATGTTGATACTTCATGAAAAATGCAGCATAGTAGCGCCACCGGTTAGGTGGTTTACGCCAAAACTTATGTCAACTTCTAACTGAATCTAATTGTTTGATAAAAATTAGTGCATTAGTTTCTAAGATAAAAGAATTGAAAAAAAAACTCAAACTTCAAACGTGCAAAACAGCGTTTTCCTTTTTCTTTTTTTGGGTGGGGGGTGATGTACACCAAAAATTGATCAGGATCAATTTTTATCAGTTACCAGCTGAATCTGAATTTTGATGAAAATTCATGCATTAGTTCGCGAAATAACATTTCATATATTCTCATAGTCTATACAGATATTGCGAAATCATGAAAAATGCGGCATATCAGCGCACCTGTAGGGCAATTTATACCAAAAACTAAACAACACTAATCTTATATCAGGGATTTATTAAATCTGCATTTTGAAGAAAATTCTTGAATCAGTTCTTGAGATAGCGCTATTGCGTTAATCATGAATAATGCAGTATAGCAGCCAGAGTTTTTATATAGCGCCCCTCCCCCCGCTAACTTTTTCTTGTCATACGCCAGAAGTGATGTTGTTGTAAAAATTTCACGCTCCCTAAATTTCCGTTCCCAGGACGATCGCCCCCTTCAGCCCCCCTCCTTTCTGCATGGCGCTGAGTGGAAATTGTGAAAAATGCAACACAGCAGCGCCATCTGAGAAGCTATATACCCCAAAATGTGCACAACATCAATTTATATAAAGAATTAACTGAATCTAAAATTTGATTAAAATCCGCGCATTAGTTATTCAGATATAGCTATTGCATAACTCGCAAAAAATGTAGCATAGCAGCGCCACCTGTTAGTCGATATGCATAAAAAATTAATCAGATTCAGTTTATATCAAGGTCAAACTAAATCTAAAGTTTTGTGAAATTCCGTATATTTGTTTTCGAGATAGAGCTGTCAGAAACTTCTGTCGCATACAGACTCACAGAGTGACAGACAGACTCATAGACAGATATTTTCTAAAAACCACCAAATCGTGTTAAAAGTCTTCTAAAATATATAAATCCATGAAAAACCGGAAGTCGAAATTTTTCACGAATGTAATACTTTCTTCTTGTAAAGATACCGAAAGATACAAAAGAAAGTAAAAGCGTAAAATCGATTTTGCCCATAAGATCGGCACAGCACAGATCGATCCACTATCGATTTCGATAATTTCGATTCGGGCAGAATCGATTTTTCTAATTTTATTGTTTTATTGATAGTATTAACAGGGCTGCGGAGTCGGAGTCGGGCCCATTTTTGAGTAAAAGAGTCGGAGTCGGAGTCGTTAAAAAACAAGCCGACTCAGACTCCGGCTTTTTTTCTTAGACATTTTGAAGTGAAATTAAACCAATTAAATGTAATTTTAAATCCATAGAGGAATTATTTTTGTTATTTTTTGGATTATATCGGACTACACAAGTTAAAGATTCCCAATATATTGCCTAGCGCACACAAGAGATGAAAACTGTTTTTAATTAAAAGCTCTAGTAGATCCCAGATTATTTCCGAACTAGTAAAATTATTATCTTCAATTTTATTTTCTTTACCTTTACAAGAATAAAGTATTGGATTCGCAAAAAATTTCGACTTCCGGCATTCAATGGATTTATACGTTTTAGAATATCCTGAGCACGATTTGACAGTTTTTCGAAAATGTCTGTCAGTGAATCTGTCACTTCATGATTTTATATGCGACAAAAATTTTCGAGCGCTCTATCTCAAGAACTAATGGATGGAATTTCACAAAACTTTAGATTCTGTTAGATCTTGGTAGAAATTGGAGCTGATTGATTTTTTAGTGTATATCATTTGGTAGGTGGTGTTGCCATGCTGCATTATTCGCAATTTCCATAGTAGCTTACCTTAAGAATTAATGCACGGATTTTTTTTTATAAAACTTTAGATTCAGTTAGTCCTTGATATAATTAGATGCTCTAAATGTTTTGGTCGCTGAACAAGTCGCTGAACTTTAAATCGCTGAACTTTAAATCGCTGAACAGGTGGCGCTGCTATGCTGTATTGTTCATGATATTGCAAGAGCCTACCTGATAAACAAATGCTCGAATTTTCATCAAACTTTATATTTAATAAGTTTGTAATCTAGATTAGCATAGTTTAGTATTTGGTGTAAATCGCCTTACAGGTAGAGCTGCTATGCTGCATTTTCACGATTTTGCAATAGTTGTGGCTCAAGCACTAATGCATGGATGTTCATTAAACTTTAGATTCAGTTAGTATCATAGAAATTGATCCTGATTCGTTTTTGATGTACACTGTCAGAAAAATTCGTCAATATACACTAAGTTATCGTTATTTTTTCACAAATAATTTCTGTTCTCCCAGAAAACGTATTTGTTCTGTGAGTTCATTCCGAACGCCGAAAAATGAGGAAAAGATTCCGTTTATGCGCGCATTGCACATTGGGTCTGTTAGTCATAAATTCGAATTTATTTTTAAAATGAAAAACAAAAATATTCTATTGATTAAAATGTCTAATTTAGGTTTAAAAGACAAAAATGCTTTCGAATTTAAAAATAAATAACAATTACTTTCTTTATTCGTTCAAAAATTCTCACAATCTGTTATTTAAAGTTGGATAAATTGAATAAAGTTCAATATACTAAGTTATTCCTATGATAAATATTCGCATATAAAATATACTTTAAGTGAACACAGTCAAAAATATTTTATTTAAAAAAAAAAAATTATATTATTAAAAATATCTTATCGAATAAAAATAGAACATCCATGTTTTTTCTCTAACAATCTACGTATATATTTAAAATTCACATTTTTATACTATATTAATAGAAAACATAAAAAAAAAAACCCAGCCACAGTTTCATTAAAGATGAAATCTTTCCGAGATTAACTGCAAAATTAAAAGCTTTTTAACGAAATACACCAAACCACACCCATATGAAATGAACACTTCTATTTTAAAACACAAACATCATGAGCAATCGTGGCGCTGAGGATAAGCGCTGGCCTTGTAATGCTGGGGTCGTGAGTTCGATCCCCACCTCTTCCGCATTGATTTTTTTTTTCCAAGTGACGGATATTTTTCCTCTTTTGACGGAGAAAAAAATAAACGGAAAACCGTCAATCTACAGACAATTTCTGGCAGCAGTGCTGCCAGTACTTTTTCTGTGAAAAGACAGAAGTTTTTTTGAGAGTGTACATTACTCAGCATGTAGCGCTGTTATGGAAAATTTTAAGATGTCTTCAATAGCCCTATCTCAGAAATTAATGTACTGATTTTCACTAAACTTCAAATTCAGTTAGAAGTTGATATAACTTGTTAACTAGATTTTGGTGTAAATCACTTAAGAGGTGGCACTGTTATGCTACATTTTTCAAGAAGTATTAACATGTATGATATAGAAGAAAGTTTTAAGATTAACACATCTGACTAGTTTTTTTTTTCGTTTTCATCGAATTTTTTCTGCTCTGGAAGACACTATTTAACATGAAAATTGTGCAGATTTTCCCTTTTCGAGGACACGGATCCGAAATAGTAAAATTTCCATTTTGTTATCTTTTTTAGATTTCGGTAGTTTAATTTTTCAGGTTTGTGATATGTGAAATTAAAGAATTTCTAAAACGGAAAATATATTTTTTTTCCAAAGCTCTAAGAACTGAATTAATACCGAAATAATGGCATTTTTGCCTTATTTTTCTTTTCTTCCCTCATAACTTTAACCAACAACAACACTAGTACATTAGCTTGTCAGGAGTCGGAATCGGAGTCGAAGTCTGAGTCGGAGTCGTTAAAATTTCCGGAGTCAGAGTCGGAGTTGGAGTCGGCCATTTATCCCACCGACTACGCAGCTCTGAGTATTAATGTAAACTTACATATAAGGAAGGATTTTTTTTTCTTTCTAGGCTAAATGAGTGTTGAATGCAGATATCTTTCACCGTGAGGGCCAGCGCCGTGCGATAGGGGGGGGGGGGGGGGCGAAGAGGGCGGTCGCCCTCGGCGCCGAAATTTAGAGAGTGTTAAACTTATACTGTCAACGTCATTTTTAGCCTTTCACAAGCAAAAAGTTCAGGGAGGGGGAACATATATGACATAACGATTCAAAAAATATACACGTAATTGTTTAAGTTTTCACTTCTGTCGGCAATCCCGGGGTGCCCTTTTTGATTCCACATTCGTACTAATCCCCCCACCCCTTTACCGGCTCCCCGGGGTAGAAGGCGGTAATTATGGTCCAAGTTTTGGAATTACTAATTTTGAGCTTATCTGTGAGTATCGAAATATCGATTCTAGAACTGAGAAATCGATTCTTTTTGTGATCGATGCTATTTTATTCGATGTCGATTTTAATAGATTCTCAAAATTTCCAGAATCGCCCATCACTATGCTGGACAGTTTGTTGCAAATTTTTAACAGTGCATCAAATAATTCTCTAGGCTCTGTTTAACGATTGCGGGCATTTGTGCAAACATAGTCAAATACTTGTGAACGTCTCGATACTTCTTTGAAAAATTATTATTATTATTACTATTATTATTATTGTTATTATTATTTAAAATATAAAATAGAGTTTTCAACCAGATTTAACATCACTTTCCGAAAACTTAAAAAAGAACTGTAAAAACTAGTATGTAAACCTTTTTTTTTTCTCTGCATGTATTTTTTTTATTGTAGTAAGTATGCATGTATAATGAATGTATTGTAAAACTAATGTATGTTGTACGACGCACTTATCGAGACAAATATGTGTGTCAAGTATAGACTATGGAGTATTGCGTATTAAAATTTGAGTAGAATTTTCTTTCCTCTTGGTATACTATAAAAAATGGGCACATCAATATAAATAGTTTCATCGATATTGACAGGAATTGAAACAGTAGAAAAAGAAAAAAAGACGCGAATCTCTGAGGAACTTAAACCAGCTGTTCGAAAGTTATTCTTAAAAGGTTGTTCGCTAGTTCAAAAGATAGTAAATTGAAATCCCTTTTATTTTTTTATTAAATAATTAAGATTGATTAACTAGATGAAAATTATAGCATGGAAAATATAAAGAAAAACAGCACCATTTCGATGTAAATCAACTGTATGTATAAAAAAGAATTAATTAATTTTAAAATAATTTGTTAACACATTAACACATTGTCACACATTTGTTAACACATTCGCTGACACTCACGCGCCATCGCGTGATTTGGCGCCTACGTTAAGGGGCCACTCACGCACCAGCGCGTGATGTGGGGTGATATTCAATAGCCAGTCACGCGCTGGCGCGGGAAAATCTTTCATTGATTCTTTGTTATAAAAAGTTTACCGGCTTCTGGGAAAAACACACTTCTACAGTGCGGCATTAATTATCATCACATCTTCACGTAAGCGACAGCGAACGTGTTAACTCAAGCTAAAACTAAAGTCATCGAAAACATCTGCTCCAGTAATTGCTTTTATTCCAAACAAGTAAGAACACAACAAGAAAGAAAATCATGCATAACATCTAGATTACGAAACACTTTCTAACACTGGTAGAATATTAGGATATTTCACATTTTATATAACGAATTATATCATATTCTGTCCCGTAACGTAATACTTTCGTGCATCCCAGTAAATGTGTAAATAAAGGTAAATGCTATACACTCCTTAATCCATGTTATAGTGTAGATTTTTAATTTCATTGTGTTTGATGTATCATAAATCATTAAAATACATCACAAACCACATTATTCCCCCACAGATTATAATGTAATAGAAGTATTTTTTGCAACCCTATAAACGAACTATAAATGTCACAAATACTATACTTTTGAAAAAGCATGATTTAATCTATCTGAATGAGGCATATAAGTTTCATTATGTATGAAGTATTGTAAAATCATTAAAATACATCGGAAACAGTTTTTTCCCATAGAACATAATATGACGGAATTCTTTTGAGTGTCCTTGTAAACGAGCCATAAATGCTAGACGCTCATGTTTGATAAGAGGGATTCTATAGAAAACATCAATTAATATAATAAATAATTTTCATGGGAATCTGAGCGCATTTATGAAAGTGTGAACACGCACTAGATGGCAAATTAAATTCATAAAAATTTTGCTACTATAATAATAAATACTAAATGAAGTATTTTCAAAGTTTTTAGATATTTAGTGCTAATTCTATTATGAGTTATGAACCAATTAAATAAAAATGCACTTTACAATCATTATTATAGACGCAAAAACAAAAAAATCAAAAATTTTTACGGGTAATTTTCACGATTAATTTTTTTTCGGGTTTTTAAGACAAATTTAACTTTGTATTGTTTTGAAAGTAATTTTTTTCAAATAAAATGTCATCCCCCCCCCCCTGACAATTTAAAAGTTATGGTTGAATTTGTACATATTTAGGCCTTTTATAATTAAGAAGGATAGGTATCCCCTGAACTTTTTTTTAAAATTTAAGCTTCTTAAGGCATATTTTTGACCAAATAATAAAGGACTTTTCATGAAAAAAAAAAAGAATTTTATCAAAAATTTTTCAAACTTCATGGCAAAATTGGAAAAATTTAACTAAATTTTAAAATTTATCTTCTTATACAATTTTGAACATTTTGTTAAAAGTATTCGAAGAAAAGTTATACATAATTTTAAGTATCGGAATTATCGCAAGTTAATTATTTTGGGAGAAAAAAAATAAAGTGTGCAAACACGTGCAAATTTACAGCAAAAACTAAATTTTTTTTACAATTTTATTTTTATGTGTGCAAAAAGATGTTTTGTGTAAAAAAAGGGTTCTTTAAATATTATTTAGAAATTTCTTTATGTGTGGAAGGAAAAACTTTTCACTTTATTTTACACCCGTCACTTAGTTTAATCAAATAGACTATAAGGGAAAAAAATCGAGTCAACTGAAAAATATACATAAAAGTTTTATCACTTTGAATATGTTTATTCGTCGAACAAACACAAACAGAAAAAAATCACTTTTAAGGGAAATTGATATTGGCATTTAAAAGGAGCGCGATATAATAAAATTGCTTTAAACTAAATTTATAATACACAGATCTGTAAGAAGTTTCATTAGAAAATACCGAGATAATAAAGCATAATTTAAACAAAACATGAGAAAATCGATATTTTTGTCATTTTTTGTCGAATGAAGGATACAGAGTCCCCCTTAAGGATTGAATAATTTCACTGGGTGTCATAAAATGTATCCAATATTAACCTTTTCCATGTCCACGTTTCATACGTACCTACTTAAAAAACAATATGACGATTTTATTTATCGCTTCAAATCCCTAAGACAGTAGTTAAGCCCTTTGGGACATTTTTTTTGAATAATATAAAATTTTTATCAAATACATGAGTTTCTAAATAAAACAGTGGAAAAAACTATGGTTTCATATAAATTTTTAGTAGAGTTTTAATTATCTTTTCAAATATAAGCAATATTTAGTCAAACTTTAGTAAAGAATTGCGTTTACGACAAACCTTTTATAACGAAATCTATGTAATACATTTCACTTTTTATTTCAACAATATAATAGCAAACCCATTTAACCTGTGTTTTGAAGCAAAAGATTTTCAATACCTCTTAAATTTACGAACATAAACTAAATTGTGTATACAAAATATGATTTTAAAAAAATGAGTATTTTTCAATAAAAATAGCTCTTAAAATAATATGTACAAACTTACAAGCTGTATTTTGCTTCATAAGGTTCCTAGAGGTAAGCTGAATCTTGTTAAGAATTTTATTTCAATATCTTAAAATAAAAAATTAAATAAATAAAATAAAAAATAAAATAAATAAACTATACAATGAAAAACACTTTTTTTTTCTCCAGAAAACGCAAATTTGGATTTTGATGTAACACAAAAAATTCTGTGTAAAGTTTACAACTTTAAAATCCATCCTATTTGTAGGTATTTATATGTTTTCGTATACATGATATATTACATATTTCTGTATTAAAATCTATTGTTTCCCTTTCTGTGGCTCTTTAAATGGTCACCTCCGGAGGCAGAGAGTTTATTTAAGGTTTACATTTTGGGCTATCACTTTGCCTCTAATTATCGCTGAACCAAAAATAAGACATTTTAGCAATTTTTAATGTTTCAACTTTTAATTTCAAATAATGAAAAAAATGAACTTTTTCGCAAAACAACGTTATGAGGATAAACATGTATCTTAATATAAACTAGACATAAAAATTCTCAGCAGACGGCGATATTGAGTTCATTCTCCATACCAAAGCTTTATTTGTCATTTGAGCAGTTTTGCATCGTTATCGACAAAATAAACTTGGTAATAATAATAATAATAATAATAATAAAGCTAGCGAACGCCAAAAAATATTTTTTTATAAAGGTAATTTCGTATACTTTAAAATTTTGTTTTAGGAAATTGACAATATTTTAGGAAGATTATGTAGTTTTCTGTTTATTGAAGCTATGAGCAAAGTATCTTTTAGTCAATATTTTTTTTTAAAATTATGTTCTAATTATTTTAATTATTTTTTGCATGCTTAACCTTATCTGTCATATGTCACTTCTCTCGTGAAATCAGGACCAGTTTCCCTTATATATATTTTATTAGGTTGGCGTTATTATTATTATTATTAGGGTCATTCAATGGTATAACTTATATTACATTCAGAACTATTTTCAGTAATTTTAGTAATATAATATGCACAAAAGAGTGAATTGAAAAAGTAAATTTGACATAGTTTGATAATTAAACTTATTCAAAGCCCAATTTAGATGAAAATTACCTAATTTTAATGCTATTTCTTAAATTTTGGTAGTTATATATTTACTATGGTAACTACCATTATTGAAAAGGAATGTAAATTGTCATATAAAACTTTCAGTATCATTTTTTATGTAAATTTCATCCAAATGCACCCTTAGACAGGTTTCATTGACAATTCATGTTACTTGTACATTTGAATATTTTTCAGTGTTATATTATTAAATTTACTGCAGTAAATTGTTCTAAATGTAACGTACGTTACCATGGAATGACCCATTATTATTATTATTATTATTATTATTATTATTATTATTATTATTATTAAGAAACACTTTTACTTGTACTTTAATAACATGTGCATAAGAAATTCGGTATAAAATTTATTTATGAAATATAATGATACGAATAGAATGCAAAAATAGAATAGAGTATAAAAAGCGTCCAATAGGAGTTAAAATTATGTATTCTAATATCTGAATCTTTTTTTTTCAAATCGAAGTTGTTGAGTGACAAAATCTTAATATGTATACACTGGTATATAGTTATAAATGAATATTTCTATATCCTATTTTTAAAAATTGTTTTTTTACATGCTTAAAATTATGTAACATCTGAGTAAATATTTTTCAAATGGGAATTGTTAAGTCACAAAGGCTTAGTATCAATAGAATGGTATAGTTATATTTGAATACTTTTATGTCTTTTTTTTTGTTTATTATTATTACTAGCAAAAGCCATGCTTTGTTTGGATTCGCGAAGCATTATTTTATAAAACAGATATTTGAAAGTAACAATATTTTTATTATTATTATTATTTTTGCATCTTTATTAAACAAAAACGTTATTTTATGTTTTGGCGCATTTTAATTTTTTATTTATGATGTAAAACTGGCATAATAAGATATTTTCGAAGCAAACTTTTACAAATTTTTTTTTAATTTTCAACTAAAAGCTCTTTTAAAGATGTTTTTACAATTTCAAGTAGCCACTGGTGTTTTTTAATTGTTTGAAATATGCATGTTTCCAATCTTTGTAATCAACATCTGATAATCTTTGATAGCTATTTTAGAATAATATATTTGAAGAAAGCTTGAAGAAAGTTACTTCTTCAAAATCCTATTTTCTGGAAAAAACATTTGAAATCTGCTTTCGTTGATACTATGAATTTTTAACTGTAAAACATTTTATTTTAATTTCTTCGTTTTTATACATGTTAGCGTATGAGAATCGCTGTAATTCTCTCCGCGTGGGAGAACTTTTTACTTTCTGCGAATGGCAACTCAATTAATGGAATTACCTTTTAACGAAGCGCTCTCTCATTCTCGCAGTGACGTTTTCACGAATAATTATTGTTGTGTTTGCGAACTTATTAAAGTCTTATTTTTCTATAAATCCTTCTGATTAATGAGTCGATATTATTTAGCCACAATACGACCTTCGCAAAAATATTTATAAAGAGCTTGAACCAACAACTTCACGCAGATCTTTTAATTTTTCATTTATATAACAAATTTAAGAATTAATTTTATTTGTTTACAATTATTTTGTTGCCAGTTTACAAAAAAAAAAAAAAAATCCATAATACAATTCTTTTAAAATGTTTCAGTGTCATCTGTGCAAACGATTTTGCGGGATAATGAAAACATGTTTTATTTAATAAATTAATCATGATTCTATCTAAATGGGTTATTCTCTACAATACTGCAAATTTGACCAAGCAGTCTGACTTGAATGTTACATAGGTAAATTTTCATAAAAATTGGATAAATTGTTAGTAATTGGTCAATTGTTGAAGATTTTAATAGCAGCAGAAATCGTTATAAAATTTTAAACAAAAGTGCATATTCCCCATTCACTTATCATTAACTGATAACAATAAATGTGAGGGAATGACGAGTGAGGGAATGATGAAATTAAGATGTTTTTACTAATTGTCATGAAAAATGCAAAATTGTGGAAAAAACCGAACTGATTCCTTAAAGAAGAACACATAATATATAATGTATGATAAAATTAAAAATTTTGAAAATTTCTAAAAATTTAGCATTCTGCGTGAGGGAATGACTGCTAATAAAAATACTCCCCTATTTTCTGATTGAAAAAAATTTCTAGAAAATTAACAAAAAATTATCCCACCAATTTATGTTGCTGGACTGACAAGTACTCAAATTAGCTTCCTCTCTGTAAAGAATGCTAGACTGCTGCTCATCTTTAGTGATAGGATATTTGGGATAATAGCAAGGTGTGAGGGAATGATGGTCTAACATGGGGAGACTTATAATTGATTGAGTAGACTACATAATTACAGTAAAAAAAAAATATTTTTATTATTTTTTGTAAGGTACCATTTAAGAACTTTATTTTGCTTAGGGTGTTTTTAATTATTTTTATTTCTGAATGGAAAAAATCAGGCAGTAAAGTATGGTAGTATGGGTAGGGGAGAGGTGAGAGAATGATATTTGCATGATATATCTTACATTTTTAAATATTAAATTTGTTTCTTTTTAAATTTTACGCCCTGCCCCTAATAAACAAACTTTAGACCTTCTAATAAAAGTATAAATAAATAAAAATAAAATGAAATTTAGAGCATTTATATGGCTGGGAACCACTTTTTGCACTATTGCAGAGAATAACCCCTATAATTATTTACTCCATGATTTAAACTTTTTTTTTCTGAAAATATACGCGTTTCATTTTTTATTTATTTGCTAAAATGCGTCCGTATTGGAAATGCATGTAAAATAAATTAATTAAAATAATAATTTTTTTAACGTTTTACTGTAAAAAAAATTATATTCTGCAAATCTACAGATCATAATTTATTTTTATGTTTAATTTGAAGTTAAAATATTGAATAGTTTTTTTGTAAAGCGTACGACAAATTGTAATTTGAGTGGACTAGTAGAGGATTCGCTTCGCTCATCCTAATTATTATCATTATTATTTATTATGTATTTATTTGTTTTTGCATTCTTAAAATATTGTATTCAAACATCTGAGTAAATGCAAATCGAAATTGTTGAGTCACAAAAGCTTAATCTATACTAATATTATAAAGAGGAAAGATTTGATTGTTTGTTTGTTGGTTTGTTTGTTTGAATTGAATAGGCTCCGAAACTACTTGACGGTTTCGAAAAATTCTTTCACCGTTGGAAAGCTACACTATTTCCTTAGAACATAGGCTAATTTTTAATTGATTTATTCAAATAATTTCCTTAATAATTCAAAATTTCATTATTTTTCATACAGAATCAATTAAAATTTTTCCGATAAAAAATAACCATTTTCTTTCCCGTTGCCAAAAAAATCAAAATATGGAAAATAATTTCTCCTCGGCAATTAATTTTTAGTTGAACAGTATCCACATGAAAAATTAAAATAAAAAAAATTCAAAGGAAAATAAATATGACGTCATTTATTATATTATCGGAAGTTTCGTTTGCACAGATATCATATACACATCGAGGTAACTAATGGACACTAAATTGATGTTATTTTGCCTGGCATGGCAACCCGACTATTGTTATTTAATTATTAATAAAATGTTTTTTTATTTCCTTTCTCTTCTTTAAAATTATGTAAACTGTTTTGTTCTATACTTATTATTTAAATACTAATTGTTATTATTTTTTAAATAATAGAAAATAATTTAAATATATATATGAAACTGGTATTCGAAAACGATTTTTCCGCCAAATTAGTGTAAAAAATTATCAGTACATGACAACTGCACTGTTTTGTTTATGTATTAAGGATACTTTTATCCGATATACAACATATCCGATACAACATAAATCCGATTACAGAAAATTAGTCAGATTATTTAATTAGAAGTTATTAAATTTATGTTTTTTTTTATTATGAAACAGGCGAAGAAAAGAAAATTTACTATTGCTGCCCGACTGGAGAATTAACCTTGATGTTATTTTAAAAAACTATCGAAATGGCGAATTTTTAATTATTTGTTTACGTTTTTTTATTTATGTTATTGCAAACATTTTTCCACTTTTATACACGCATCACTTTGGCGTGATTTTTTTTTTATGATGCCAATTTGGAGAACACTGTGTTTTCAAATACCAATTACATTTATTAACCATTTGAAAAATGGTTGTTGTTTTCGGGAGAATGGACCCGATGATGTTACCACTTTTGAATGATGTTACCACTTTTGAATGATGTGGTCACTTTTGAATTTAAATTAATTTCTTTACTTTTAGAAGAGTTTTTTTTTAATTTAAATTAAATTCTTTACTTTTAGAAGAATTTTTATTTGAATAGTAAATTAAAATGGTTAAAATCATTGTAATAAAGGAGAAAACTAACAAATTTAAAAATGGGTAGACGGAAATTAACAGATACGGAAAAAGCCGAAGCCAAAGAAATGAATGAACGTGAATATCGCATTCAATGATATTAAACACAGTCAACATGTATAAGTTGCTTATTAGTTTGGCGATTCGTATCATTTGGCGAAATTGGTCGACGGGATAACTGAGTAATACTGTATTTGGTTTGGCGCAAAAACGTCTTTCAATGCAGAAAATGATAAAATCAAAAGATTATTGAGCCGCTGAAAACCAATTACGTGTTGAAAGGCGATCACGAAAAAGGAAGCAATTTAATGCCGAACCGATTAATTGTAAAACATCATGTCGCCAGGGCGACCAATCCACTAGCCATGGCGTTTTACTATCGGTCGGTTCTAACCAGGAAAATTTGAGTGCCAATAGTGATTCTAACAAGCCGGAAAATGTTATAGCTATTACTCTTGATTTTCCACCACCTAAAAAGAAAACTAAAAAGCAATCGGCTTGGGAAAAACTGGGAAAAAACTTTTTTGATTCGATGTCTGATGGACCCATTCACAGATGCATGTGCTGCGATCGATTTTGGTTTAAAACCTCCATCACCAAAATTCTGCTCTGTAAAATCAAACAATATATGCCAAAGTCTTACAAGAATAACAGTATATGCCAAAGCTGTATTTTAATAATGATTACTTTTGCACCAACAATGTTAAATAGTTTGAAATGTTGCTTTCGTCGCCAACTTTTATGCTTGGCGACAATAGAGTGATATAACTTAAACGAACCGTACCTTCAAATTGCAGCATGTATAAAGTCATTTATAGCAGTGGCACGGATAATACACAATAAAACAACTGGTATTTAGCTTAAAATGATAGATGAATGTATCGAGTGAAACATTTTTCAAATGGTTGGGGTAATTTCTTAAATTACAATTTTTTTTTTCTTTTTATTACTTTTATTTATTTTCTATTATTTTAAAAAGGAAATAATAATAATGAACTAAGTCAATAAATAATTATGGAACAAAACAATTTATATAATTTTAAAAGAGAAAAGAAAAATAATTAAATAATTTACTCAAAAATAATCAACTATTACCGGATTACCACGTGAGGCATAAAATCGCAATTTGCTGCAATCGCGCCAACGGGATCCTTAGATGACACCTGCACCTACATATTATTGGCAATATTATTGTTTATACAATTTGTTTATATAATTTGGTAATACTTGATAATCCCATCGACCAAAAAACTATTGCCAAAGTATAACGTTAAATGTCAATGGATGATCGTAAATGTCATATTCATTTGACATTAAAATTGTTATACGTAATTGTTACTTCATCAACCAATTTTAATTCGATGTTTATTTGTATTTCTATTAACATTTTAGTAATTTATTGATTCTTTGGCTATTTAAAATAAAAATTATGTCCATTTGTATAATTTGGCGAAATTGATCGACGGAATAATCAAGTAGTCGAACAAAAAACTATCATCAAGCTATAACATTAAATGCCAATAATGGATGATCGTAAATTTCACATTTATTTGAGGACAAACATGAAATAAGTCTGGTACATTTGTAACAATATCGTTTCTAGCACTTCTAATGTTTGACACTAAAAATCATAATGGAATCGATTACAGAAGGTAGAAAGATGCAAACTAAAGACTTATTTTTCTACAAAATTTAGTCATCAAGATTATTCTGATTTAACGGCTACATGTTAGCAACTGTTTTATAAAAGGAAGAAGCAGTGAAACTGATGTAATTTTAATGTTATTCAAATAATACAGCTTTAAAACACACTTTTTATGCTTCATTGTTCTACTAAATATATAAGTGAAACACCCTTCTTCGTCTGACACCCCCACGGAGGGCATCCTTTTCTTAGGGCCTATATCCCACGTGTAGATAAATGGCCGTCATAAATACAAACAAACAAAAACTCTTTTTTATCTGTCAATAATTCTTTAATTTTTTTACTCTATGTATTCTTGCTGGAACAGATTAAGGTAGATAGGAATCTACAGTAGACCTGTTAAAAGAGGACGTTTATTAAAAAATGTAACGTGAAATGACATTGTATGTAGACTATCAGAACTACACATAGTGCAAGTTCAGATGTCGGGATTTTAAGAACTAAGAAATGATAATGTACCCAGTAGCAGAAAGTGCGCGACGCGCGACGTGCGTCGCAGATTAATTTTTGCCCTTGCAGATAAACTTGGAAAAGAAAAAAAAAATCCTTATTTGTAAAAAAAAAAAAAAAAAAAAACACGTGAACAAGACGCGGAAAAACGGCAAAATACATTCAAAGATCGCGAGAAAAAAAAAAAAAAAAGATTTCATCTAAAGATTGCAAAGAACGGCGTATTTTGACATAAGATCGCGAAAAAACAGCAGATTTCGTCAAAAAATCATGAAAAAATGGTAAATTTTGTTAAAAGATCGCGAAAAAAACGGAATCTTTCGCCAAAAAATCCCAAAATCAACAAGATTTGTTAAAAGATCGCAAAATAAGGTAGATTTTGCGAAAAGATTGTGAAAAAAAATAACAAAATTTCGCGAAAAAACGACAGATTTTGCCAAAAGATCTCGGAAAAAACCCAGCAAATTTCGCCACTAAGTCACGAAAAATCAGCAGATTTCGCCAATATATTGAGATAAAGCATTAAATTTCGTTAAAAAAAATCACGAAAAAACGATAAATTTCATCAAAATATCGCGAAAAATGGCAGATTTCGACAAAAGATCGCGAAAAAATCTGCAGATTTCGTCAAAAGATCACGAACAAAACGGTAAATTACGTTAAAAGATCGCGAAAAAAAAACTAATTTCGTCAAAAAAATCGCGAAGAAACGACAGATTTCGACAAAAAATAGGGAAAAAAGGATAAATTTCGTTAAAAAATCGCAGAAAAGACAGGTTATGTCAAAGAATCCTGAAAAAACGGTAAATTTCGTTAAAAAAATCGTGAAAAAACTATACATTTCATCAAAAGATCGTGAAAAAATGCAAATTACGTCATATAATCATAAATAAACGGTAAGTTTCAACAAAAGATCGCAAAAAACGACTGATTTCGTCAAAATTATCGCGAACAGACGACAGATTTCGCCTAAAGATCGCGAAAAAACGGCAGATTTTAACAAAAACCGGAACAATTCGGGAAATTTCGCCAAAAGATCGGGAAGAAACGATAAATTTCGTTTAAAAATCGTGGGGAAACGACAAATTATTTCTAAAAATCAAGAAAAAATGGCAAATTTTGTAAAAAAAAAAAAAAATCGTGAAAAAACGATAAATTTCGTCAAAAGATCGCGAAAAAAGCGCAAATTATGTCATAAGATTGTAAAAAAAAAAAGGTAAATTTCGAGAAAAGATCGCGAAAAAACTGCATATTTCATCAAACTAAACTCAAATTTTGTTAAACAAGCGAAAAGAAAAAATAGTTGGGAGTTTATTTTGCTGTTTCAAAAAAAAAAATTTTCTCTTTGCTTTCTTTAAAAACTGATTTTGCTGTTCCAGAAAATGGATTTTTCTGCATCAAAATTTTAGATCCAGTGTATTTAAAAAAATTATCATTCAGAATTTTCAATTTGTTTTTCATAATATTTACTTACTTTATATTTCAAAGTATCACTGCTATAAATGTATAACATATATACTTCATGGTGAAAAAATAGGGACTTTAAATTTTCTGTGCAGTCTTTCTAGAATTATTTTTAGATTTTGATATTTTAAATTATTTTTGTCCCCCTTTTTAAATTTTTTTTTAGCACAGTTTAACATTTTATTATAATATTGATTTAACAACTAAAAAATTGTTTTGAGAATTTAAGGAAGCAATCTTATAGCATATTCTGTTCAATGGAATTGTAATTGTTTTCTTCATTTCATCACTATTACATAGGTAACAATATAAATGATTTTTTCCCCTCTATTTCTTCTGTGCTTTTAATCTTAAGCAAGTAAAAAACTTTTTCAATAAATATATGCTATACTATATTTCAATTTAATTTTAAATGAATTGAGCTGTAACTTTAAACTTAAAGAGCCACTTTACATATCATTACAATCTAATTCTTCAAAAAATATTAATTTTTCTATTAACTTATTTAGGTTTAGAACAACTTCCGAGGACAAAATCCGTTGTTTCCAAAATGAAGCAAAAAAATGAGGGATTTTATCCAAATGTAGTAGTACGTCCCGTATTGTGCATTCTATAATGACACTAATCGATGAATATATGGATACAACCCCTCTTGTTTTTGCTTCATTTTGGCAATAACGGATTTTCAACTTATTCAATTGACGATTATTTTGATCGTTTTCAAGTTATGATTTTACGACTTTCACAAAAGTTGCTCTATACAATTAGCTACTTACTTTTAATTTTAAATGAATTGAGCTGTAACTTCAAACTTAAAGAGCCACTTTACATATCATTACTATCTAATTCTTCAAAAAAATATTAATTTTTCTATTAACTTATTTAGGTTTACTATAGTTAAAAAACAGTTCTATTTTTATAATATTAATCAGTAAGAACCCTATTTATAATGTACATAAGGGTACTTTTAGATTAATCAGGTGTCTGTGTTATATATAGAAATATATGTCTACATACAATATATAACAATGGTGTAAGGCTAATCAAAAATTGTAACATTACCCCCGCAGACAATTTTCATCCCACTACATTTCTGTCGCAGACTCAGTCACAATTTTCTGCTACTGGGATAATGTACAATCCGAAAGTTAATAGAGTTTGATAATCAATCTCACTAATCATTGCAATGCCCTCTAATGTAATAGTGTGATGACTCGAGAGCATTTTGATTCCTGTTGTCATAACGGTCTCATGTTCATACGAAACTCTACTATAAATGATAAAATAAAAGAGAGGGTGCTTAATTGCCCAAATTTTCGCCAAGACTTACAATAGTACAATATTGCAATGGCGTTGGCATGATTTTCAGCAATACGGAAGAACATTCCAGGGTGGTCTATACTGCTTTAAAATAAAAATAATAAATTTTTAAATCACCATTTTTTTTTTAGTCAAGGTTCGTTTGGAAATATGGACCAGCGAAGCGGGCATAGCCTGCTAGTCTAATATAAACTGATATAGTTGTAAATGAAGGTTTTACATCCTAATTTTTATTTTATATATATATATATATATTTTACATTCTTAAAATGATAAATATATAAATGAGTAAATATTTTTTCAGATTGTTGTTGTTGAGTGACAAAGTTTTAAATCAGAAATTTAATGTTATTTCAGACTTTTAAATAATCATCCCTAAATTGTAAAATAGAGTCGACTCTCGTTAATTTGAACTCGTAGGGACCACAAGAAATGTTCGAATTATTCGAAGTTAGAATTATGGAAAGTATGAGAAGAAAACATGTTTAAAATGGTACTATTTATAAAGGAATTAATATTATAATGTTTTTAAAATTTATTTCGTCTGTTATCATAAGAAATGACTTAATATTAAAATAAAGTACATAAATACATAAACTAATGAAGGGATTAGAAACAAGCACAATGGAAGAAAAATTTAAGGTATCACTGAAGGATAGACTATATACTAAGAAAGTGGATATCAACTGCATGAGATTATATATACTCGTTCGGAACAATTTTCACAAAATCAAGGAAAGAAAGTTATTCAAAGGATCTGAAGACCGTGAGAAAGAAAGAAAAAATGTAAAAACGGAATTCTCGTTAGTTCGTATTAAACGAAATCAAGAGAAAATGAATTCAAATAAATGAAAAATTTTAACATAATTCTGCTATTGAAAATTTCGAGACGGTATGTTTAGTTCGAATTAAGCGAAGATTCGATTTATCCGATTTCGAATTGACGAGAGTTGACTGTCCATTCTTAAACAATATAACTGCTTTAGGCATACATATGTTAACATAAACTTTTATGTCTCATTTGGTTTCAACGAAAAGTAACTCTTTGGTAGTAGGCTCGTAATTAACAAATTAATTATCCCTTTTCCTCAGCTAAAGCTCATGAACTAGGAAAGTCGACAAAATTAATCATAAGACAATTTCCACGCGACATGCCGACAGCCACCGAGGAAAGAAAAAAAGGGAAACCTGCCAAAGAAGGAAGTTATTTATTTAATAAGCAACTCAGATTATGTCCTTTACATAATGTAAATTTCCCTGATGTCAGCAACCAGTAATAACAAAGAGTTGCTTTGTTTAAACCTTAAAGTGCAATAAGTTCCATAGTAACATTCGGTTGAACAATCTAATGCGTTTTAAACGTTATTTTATTTACTTACTGCAAATTATTCTTTCAGTAGTTAAAAGTTCTTAGATTTATAAAATTTCCTACAAGTGCACAAAAATGTAAAACAGTAGTACGTTAGATAAATAGCATGAAAGGATAAAAACTTTATATTAAAAAGCATCTTGTATGTATATATTTGGCTAGTTCCATGGGTTTTGTAGTGTAAGTCACATTTCCTTATAATTGCTATGCTTGTTTACCACCGTTATTTTCGAAAAGTCTGCTTGGCCTTATTCAATTAATGAGAATGTGCCGATAAAATAAATCACATTTTTTTCGTACTAAAATACTGGTAGCCAAAAATCGTAGCCTGTGACTTGCACTACAAGTACTCATGGAAATAGCCATTTTTAATTTTTAACACTTTCTAATAAAGTTGAAAAGTGTTTATGAACTCGGTTTGCCTGGCCGGCTGTTTGTCCGCGCTCCAATTTCCGTCTAAATTTAACGTATAATGTTTAACATGCATCGATTGCTATGTATTTCATACATTGCATACCGAGTATTTAAATGGACGTGTGTTATATTTTCAAGGGCATTCAGTGTATTTGTATGATGTTATACTATTTTAAACATATAGAAATTGTTGTACATCACTCAGGTGCGCTATAAGATGCTTACTATAGAATACGGTGAGCATAACATGGACCATTCATTTACAGGGAGACTCAAAATAATTAGATTATGAAGCTTTTCTTATAATGTTGGAAAATGTTTTAAAATCTAGACATGATGCAGGATTCCTTTTGCTTCGTTTGATTTCTAAGGTGAATGTTTCGTGTATATTTATATGAAAGTTTTTAATAATAATAATAATAATAATAATAATAATAATAATAATAATAATAATAATGAGTAAGATAAATCTAAACTTAGCATATCTTCTAAAATTAATATGAACATCTTAAACTTAATATTAGAAGTAAATATTTAAAAACAATAATAAAAGATGCAAATAAATTGAGTTACGATAAATGTTAAAAAATTTTGAGACGAACTCATTTTATCTGATTTGGATTCTGTAACATTTTATTTTTAAACGAAGACTAAACATTTGAAAGTAAATCAATCGATATAAATTGAAGTACATATAAACATTAAGTAAGTTACAAAACATTTTTGATAAGAAAGTCTATTTATCGCAAGATAATAAACATGATTTTTTTTTCTTAAAAAATATTAATTTTATTTTCATCTTGAAATAAAAACAAAACAGTATTTTTTTAAATGTTTTTTAGCAAAGGATATATTGCAAGCATTTAAATAAATATTTTATAAGCATTTTTTTTTTTTTAAATAATAATATTTACTCTTTGTACTTGAAAATTCAATCTGAATTATTGAATTTACAAAAAAACATACTGTAAAACACAGTGAATAGTGTCTCAACTTAAGAATGAAAAACAATTTGTATAAATGTTACTATATTACTTCATTTCAAATTTTCATTTTTTTAATTTATTAAATTATTGAATTTTAAATAATTTTCACTTAATAAAATGTGCTATTTTGGAAAAATACGCGTTTATTTATGTCTTAAAAATAAGAAAATTAAAATATATTTTGTTTTTTAGTAAGCAAAATTCAAAAGAGTGAGTTTAGTTAAATATTCTTTTAAAGTTTTGTACAAATAATTTTAAAGTAACTAGCTTTAAATAGTCACTATTTTAAACAAGTAGAATGCTTTTCAATTTGCCATTTTTATACATTCAAAAAAAAAAAAAAAAAAGTTTTACTTCAATACGTTTTCCAAATATAAAATTCTTCCGTGCCAGTTGCAACTTAAATAATGATAAATATATGTATGTTAGAATTACCAATGCCATAAAATATTGATGTAATTTTACCTTAATACGCTCTCCAAATTCAAAATACTTCCGCGCCTATGACAGTATAAACAATAATTAAAACGTATGTTGGAATTACCAATACCGTAAAATACTGATGTAATGAATAAAAATTAATCAGTACATGGAGATAAAGCATCTAGAAAAATTATGTTTTTTTGACATACAAAATAAAACAACAGCAACAGAATTTTTAAAACCCTTTTTTGATAAAACTTACAGCTCAAAGAGATGAAAAAAAAAAATCAAAAATGAAACAGAATTGAAACACAGAGAGAAAAAAAACAGAACATACACACATTTCCTTTTACATTTCAATATACTATATAAATGTAAGTAATATCTATATTACTTTCCACCAAACAGCATACATGTATGGCCTTCATTTTATATACAAGAACGATACGCATCTCCACATATACAATCCGACAGCAAAAAATTCAGAAAATACTCTAAAAATACCAAATTTTATTTTGGCGCAAGAAGCAAAGTCTTTTGTCTTTCTATTTAACTTCTCATGTATAGTTGCGAAAAAGCTTTTGAGCTTTTACGTAAGAGCCTTAAATGCAATATTGTTATTTTACGGTCGCTTAAGAGTGCAGAGAAGAAATAGGAGGGGAATGAAGACAAATCAGGGTTTCATTCTGGATAAAAGAGATGACAGGTAAAACGGAAGAATATTTAAGTAACAAATATAGAGAAGGACAGGTTATATATTTTTAAAAAAAAAATAAACATCAAGAAAAGTTTTGAGATCTTGGCAGGCAGTAGAACTGTGTGACTAGAAGAATTATACATCGCACTTCTTTTGACGATAAAACATGAGAAATAAAATTTAATTTTATATGACTTAAAGTTCACAAAATGATATATTTTAAAACATAGAGGCTCTACTAAAATTTTTTTGTGATATATAAAGGGCAATACGGTGGTCAGTTTTAAATGAAAGTATCAGGTTTTAACGTGAAACGAGAATTCTATGTTAAAAAAAATTAATATTCTGGATAATCTTCCTTTGATGATTTGAAAATAATAAAAGGAAACCATTAGAAATGTAACGATATCTTTCTGAATACTGGAGAACAACTTTTTAAAAAGGGTATTAATTTATATTTTAATGTAAAACAAGCATTTAGATTTTAAAATAAAACAAAAGTTCTATATTTGAAAAAATATTATTTCGAGTCATTTTTCTTTGATGATTTTAAAAAATAAAATGAAATTTATAGAAATATAATGATTTGTTTCTGAATACTGGAAAACAACTTTTAAAATATATAGTGTCTTTACTGAAATTTACTTGTGGTATAAGCTGGCAATACGGTGGTCAATTTTTAAATGAACGTTGTTAGATTTTAATATAAAACAATTCTATATTTAAAAAAAAAATATTTCGAATATATTTTCTTTGATGATTAAAAAAATAATAATAATATGGAACTTATAGAATTGTAATAATTTATTTCTGAATACAGGAGAACAACTTTTAAAGTATAGCGGCTTTACTGAAATTTAATTGTGATATAAACAGGCAATACGGAGGTCAATTTTAAATGTTGGTATCAGATAAAACAAGAATTGGATATTTGGAAAAATAATATTTTGAATAATTTTTCTTCGGTGATTTAAAAAAAAAAAAAATGAAGTTTATAGAAATGTAATGATTTCTTTCTAAATACTGGAGAACAACTTTTAAAATATAGTGGCTTTACTGAAATTTATTTGTGATGTAAGCAGGCAATAAGGCGGTCAATTTTAAATGAACTTTGTCAGATTTTAATATAAAACAATTCTATATTTGAAAAAATAATATTTCGAATAAATTTTCTTTGGTGATTTAAAAAATAATAAAATGAAATTCATAGAAATGTAATGATTTCTTTCTAAATACTGGAGAAAAACTTTTAAAATGTAGTGGCTTTACTGAAATTTATTTGTGATGTAAGCAGGCAATAAGGCGGTCAATTTTAAATGATAGTAATCAGATTTTAATAGAAAATAAGAATTGAATATTTGGAAAAGTAATATTTCGAATATTTTTTTCTTTGATGATTTAAAAAATAACAAAATGAAACTTGTAGAAATGCAATGATTTCTTTATAAATACTGGAGAATAACTTTTAAAATACAGCAGTTTTACTGAGATTTACTTGTGATATAAGCAGGAAATACAGTAGTCAGTTTTAAATTCTGGTTGTTAGATTTAAATATAAAAAAAGTCTTTTATATTTGAATAAATAATATTTTTAATAAATTTTCTCGGACGATTTAAAAGAAATTAACATAAAGATAAAGAACTGTAATGAGATCTTTCTTAATACTGGAGAACAGCTTTTAAAATACGGTGGCTTTACTAAATTTACTTGTGATTTAACCTCTTCAGACCTGAGGTACACAAATGTGTACCTCTATTTTTTTCCTCATAAAAACTAAACTGTTCGAATTTTTTACATTTTTGCTTTACTTCTATACAGCTGAATGTTTTTTGCTTTAAAACTAAACCAATAAATATCAGCACTGATGACTATTACTTCATAAAATAAATATTATTTTCATCCGAGTTTCGAAAATACCTTCAAGACACTGTGGTCAATAGAGTAAGAAATATTCATGATTATTTAACTTAAATGCTTTACAATAAAAAATTTTGAGGATTTGCAGATCATTTACTTGTTTAAAGACCTTAATTTTGTTATTGCTTAAATTTATATTACTGATATTTAAACTGATGTTTTAAGGGGATTAGTACTTTTATATCCATATTTATAAACTTATATTACCAGTCCCCTAAAGCACTAATTTCATAAAAATTACTCTTTATGTCAATTATTGTGTCATTTCGATAACGCAAAGGCAATAAATCTACAATTGCACAGTTATTTAAAGCTCAGGTCTGAAGAGGTTAAGGAGACAATACGGGTGTCAGTTTAAAAGGAAGGTATCCCATTTTAATATAAAACAAGAACTTCATATTTGAAAAATAATATTTCGAGTCATTTTTCTTTGATGACAAAAATAAATAAATGAAATGAAACCTATAGAAGTGTAATGATTTCTTTCTGAATACTGTAGAACAACTCTTAAAATCTAGCGGTTTTACTGAAATTTATCTGTGATGTATGTCTGCAATATAATGGTCAATTTTAAATTAACATTGTCAGATTTTAATACAAAACATTGTATATCTCTTTATGAAGATTTAATAAATAAATAAATAAGTAAAACCTATAAAATTGTATTAATATAAAACTGGAGAGCAACATTTTATAATGTGAAATTAATAAATATGAAGTTTTTTAATACTCGTCCGAGATCCTAAATAAACTCAATAAAGGAATTATAAATTTTTAATTTTCCCCCCTTATAGTAAAATATTGCTAGGATACCTTTTCATAAATATAAGATATAAAATGAGAGAATAATATTTCTCGGTTCTAAAAACCTGTTTATATGAAATATAAGCATTATGAAAAATAAATTTACATTTTAAAAGATTAAATTAAATAACTTCATTGAATTTTAATTATGTAAAATCAAATGATACAATTCGATGATGTACGAATTATTTAACGTAATTTTAGTAAACCAAACAATCGATTATATTGTTTGAATACAGTAACTGGAATCTATGCATTCACGCTCATCAATCGTTAAGATGACAATCATTATAATGGTGTATTGTGCATTTCACGTCCATGAATCGTTAAAACGGCAATAACAAATCGTATACTGCGTAATTTCAAATCTATAAAATGTTAAAACGACAATCATTATAACCGTGCAATGTGTGCTTCGCATCTTTAAAGCGTTAAAACTACATTCATTATAAAGTCTGCATCGTTATAGTGAATTATTAATATATTTATCATCATTGTAACTGTAAATATTTGTCTCCAAATAAATGTTTTTAAAAAGGGGGAGTGATCAGCTTCATTACTGTACGTTATTAATTCTTTAAGAGGGTATTCTGATCTAGAATCATAAATTTGGGAGTTCTATCGAGCTCAATAATATATATATATATATATATACATATATTATAATTAATAAAGAAATGTATTCATTGAATATATATATACATATGTCATGCGAAACAAAAATTTAAAAAATATCTTAATTAATGCACAAATGTATTCTAAAAAATGCAATGTAATCTAAAAAATATCTTAATTGACGAGAATGTTGTTATAACCCCTACCCAAGAGAAAACAAAACTAAACTAAAAAAAATTCGTAAAATGGCGACAATAAATGTTTTTAAAAAGGGGGAGTGATCAGCTTCATTACTGTACGTTATTAATTCTTTAAGAGGGTATTCTGATCTAGAATCATAAATTTGGGAGTTCAATCGAGCTCAATAATATATATAAATAAATATATATATATATATATATATATATATATTATAAATAATAAAGAAATGTATTCATTGAATATATATATACATATGTCATGCGAAACAAAAATTTAAAAAATATCTTAATTAATGCACAAATGTATTCTAAAAAATGCAATATAATCTAAAAAATATCTTAATTGGCGAGAATGTTGTTATAACCCCAACCCAAGAGAAAACAAAACTAAACTAAAAAAATTTCGTAAAATGGCGACTGTCTGGAAAAAAGGTATTTTTCGACTCCCTTTTTTTTCTCATAATTTTAAATTTTTTAGTTTTTAAGCAAACTGCATTTGAAAGTACATTCGTTCACCCGCAAGAAAAAAGACGCATCTGGTAAAAAAAAAAAAAAAAAAAAATCCTTTTGCTTTTTATTCTTTTAATAGATCTATAACAGGTGTGCCTTGCTATACAAAAAGTTTCATGAGTGTTGTTACACGGAAAATTCCTTTATTACGCTATGTTTTCACTTACTATCACCGAAGTGGGATGGATTGTACGGCAAGGTAAAATTGCTCAACCTTTCAAACCTTTGCACGATTTTATAACTGCTTACAGTACTTCAATTCCATGTTACGGTAAAATATTTTAATTCCTTTTGCCTATTTTGTGAAATTTACTTATTTTTAGGTGTGTCACTTTTCTAAATTATTTTTAAGTTATTTGTAAGTTATTTTTCCCCCAATACTGCGTTCATTCAGTATTCCATTTCGTGAAAAATCAAATCATGCAATATTTGGAAGTTTCAGTAAAAGCAAAATTTAATATTAATGTTGTTGCCACTGTCAATATGACTCCTATGTTAGAGATAAATATATTTTTACTTTATAATATAGATTGATTGCTTAGGTGTTCTATATAAAATTTAAAAAAATACGGCTATTTTGAAAACATTTTCTGTATATAAATTACTTTTTTTTTATATATATAAAGCGTCTGTAACACCATGTGATAAATGTTAATAGAAGTAAACACATACATTAACTACGGATTAAGAAATGAAAAACAAATTTCTTATACAAATAAATTATAAAACATTAATATAACCACTGAATAGTATTAACATAAAAGTGCAATGAAAAAAGTTAAAATGTAGATTTACTGAATTTTATATGCTAAATAAATGCTTTCTTGTTTCCTGATTAATATACGTTATTATATCACGTAAAAATTATAAATAAAACGAATGCTTAAATATAGATAAAGATTTCCATAAATGTGAGTATTAATGCAGTCATATATATTATATTATTGTACATTACACCCGCATTTATATAGCTGAAATAGGATTAGTATCCTTCTAAAATTACAAATTAGTCTGACACTAACTTCAGAAGTTATCATATGTATCTACACCAAACTCTACATCATTTGAAAAAATACTGAAAGTATCTCTCGTAGCTATTCGTTTTTTATGCTAATTTTTCTAACCGGTATACCAACTTAATTATTATTTGAAACTTGTTTGAAAGAGAGAATAAAAAATGGGTCCTCCAGGCACTTTTTTAGCTTTTTTTTTTCATATGTGTGTATGTATACCTGCTTTTTTCATTAATTTTTTTACATTTTTTATTTTGCCTGGAAACTCTGATACATAAGTAGTTAGAGGATTTCGCATGCATCTACGTCGTAACAGGTTGTTTAAGAATGTTTTAACGAGAGAAAAAAAAAATATATACTACCTGGGAGAAAAACTTCACGAAATTATTATGCTGAATTATAAGGTGAATAAATGTATGATAATATTAATGATGATATCGTACATCAACGTTCCTTGCAGCCGTCAAATCGTGTATTTTTATTAGTAGCTAGAGTTTAGTGATCCCTTTTTATATTATTGTGAAAATTATATAATCTACATTGTAGACAGTATTAAACTTAATATGCTAACGAAAAGATCATAAATTAAAAGAAAAGAACTTTGAGTTCATGTTAACTACAGTAAGCACAATCTTTCTTTTTATAAAGAGAAATGTGTGAAATGTATAATTTTTATTATACGAGACTTTTAACCTCTTCAGACCTGAAGTACACAAATGAGTACCCCCATTCTTTTTCTCATAAAAACTAAACTGTTCGAATTTTTTGCATTTTTACTTTACTTCTATGCAGTTGAATGTCTTTTGTTTTAAAGCAAAACAAATAAATGTCTGCAGTGATGAATATTACCTCATAAAATAAATATTATTTTCATTCGAGTTTCTAAAATACCTTCAAGACATTGTGGGCAAGAAAGTAAGAAATATTCATGATTATTTAACTTAAATGCTTTACAATAAAACATTTTGAGGATTTGCTGATCATTTACTTGTTTAAAGCCTTAATTTTGTTACTGCGTAAATTTATATTACTATTAGTTAAACTAATGTTTTAGGGGGGATTAGTACTTTTATATCCATGTTTGTAAACCTAAATTACCAGTGCCCTAAAGTACTGATTTCATAAAAATGACTTTTTCTGTCATCTATGGTGTCATTTAGATTATGCAAAAGCAATAAATATATATTTGTAGACTTATTTTATGCTCAGGTCTGAAGAGATTAATGAAGTATCAAAATTATGGTAGTCTACAATAGTACTTAGATTAATCTGTCTCTTTTGTGAAGTGATCAGTATGAAAATTTCTTAAAGGATTGCATAGGTAAAAAAGTGAAATTAAAAAAAAAAAATCCCTTTTTTTATTATTTATTTGGTTTTTTTATTTTATTTATTTATTTATTTATTGTATCTAATAGTACAATATATTTAGATTTTTTTAAAGTTTCAGTTCAATTGGAGTTAAAGTCTAGAAGGAACAGCGTTTGGAAATTTCTCTCGTAAAACTACTAGGCCGTATAAAAACAATGCAAAAAAAAAATGTAATTTAACGAATTCCAACGACTATTTGGAAAATGATATTTTCAAAGACTCAAATTTTAAAGACTTATAAATTCTGTATTTAAATTAATAATAATAATGAACACCATTTTTAGGATGATCATAACGAGTCATATATTACGTACGCCAAGCATTAAACATTAACATTTCTGGACCCGTCGCAAACAAATTTTAAATGAAATTTCAGTTTAAAATTTTTTGGAAATGCAAATTTTTCAACTTTTTAACATCGCACATTTTTAATTTTTACACCGTTACTTAGAGAAAAAAAATGCACTTTTTAATGAAATTTCTTTGAAATCTTTATCACAATTTGTTTTTAAATTATTAATTTTTTTAAAAGTCTTTATTACTCATTTTGTCATTGTGGCAACAGGAGTATTCCATTTTTGGACATTAAACTTGGACCAATCAGGACCAATAGAATTAAATAAGGCTGCGGAATTCAACCAATAAAAAGATTCAGATATACTTTAGATTTCCCAATTCTCTACCGAGAACAACAACTATTTTTTCCAAATAGTTAAAAAAAAAAAAGAAAAAGAAAAGAAAAATCGCTTTTTTAAAAAACATTTTTTTTTTTTTTTAAGTAAATGGATATAATTTCTCAAAAATTAATGTATCGATCTTATTAAAAATTTGTGCAGTACTTCAAAACAGGATTGATTAGCGATTAAACAAAGATTTTTCTCCTTTTTTTTTCGCTTACAACTAATTTTACAGGGCCATATTTGATGTAAATTGGATCAAAAATTGTAAAGTTTTGCATGACTTTGTCAAAAGTTCAGATTTCCATTTTTATTTAAATTTTCTTATACATATCAACTAAAAGAATTTTTTTTTAAATTTCAGATAAGTTATCATGAGTTATCCTGACCACCACGAAAACACTCCCACACACCCCTTTTTGAGCAGGAAATTAGGTATCATCGACTGAATTTTCCAAATTTTTGAATGAAAATTTTATAAAGTGTTATTAAAATGCTGCTCAATCTTTGAAATTTATGTAAACCCCCTTAAGAAAGGTAGACTGGGGCTTGCAGGCCCATTTTTTTTCTTTTATTACATTTTTTTTCTTAGTTTCTACAGCCACATATTAAATTCCTATGGGCAATTCCACATAACTTGGGAACTAGAAAACTGTTATTTTAAAAATAAAAGTAAACAATACAACTCAATTTTATTTTGTAAATGTTGTATTTTGATTGAAGATTATAAATTATAATATGGCAATGTTTGATTAATTGAAATACCTGAAAAAGCAGAAAAATAATCTGTATATTTAATGCGAGTCACAATGGCATGTAATGTGAATCACACTCAAAATATTGATTGATATAATTAATTACTATTAAAAAAATGTTAATTTTGAGTACATAATTCGGAAGTATGCTTCATTCTATGAAATACTTCTTGTTTATTGTGCTGTGATAAAGAAGGTGAAATTCTAGGCCTTGATTAACCCATAAAACTTGACTTCCTTTTTTTGGTAATGTGAGTCACAGTACCAAGTTAGGGTCTGACACTACCTGCTTATCTAAAAACGTATTAGGTTAATAATATTTAGTTTCTTACTGTGCTCCAGATATATATGAAGAACTTTTTAACAACTAAATGTGACATCTCTTTGATGTATTATAGAATTTACTTTTGTAAAAATGTGGAAGATGGTAATGTGAGTCACATGGAATCATCTATATGGATAAATTTTTAAAATAAATAATTTCTGTATGAAGCTCAGAAAAATATCAAGTAATGACATCAAACAATTGGGCCGTGATGTCGAATGATGACGAATGGGAAAGGTTGTCCTTTTATAAATAAATTGAATTTCAGATTACAGACGGAATTAAAAAATGCATAAAATACCAAATATAATTTTAATTTGATGTATAAAATGTATAACGGATGTAAAAATAATATTTAAAACTGAATTACTGCCTTCATTGAAATCTTTCTCATGATCGCAATTAATGTAAATTTAAAATATCCTGTCCCCAGTAACACAAGATTCATATTCCCAACGTTTTTCACCTGGTACATTGAATCTACTCTCGTCTTATTTGCCTTTTAGTTAGAAACACCTTAACCTCCTGGGGACGAGAGACACGTATACGTGCCGCAAAAAGGCTTAAGAATTCTTGTTTATCGCCACCAATAAAAATTTACTGTAAAATTTACCTTATTTAATCGGAACATTTTCTCGATTTAATAAAGCACAAATTTATGTTTTTAAAAACCGGTGACAAAACATTAAAAATTTCGTAAAAGGTTCCCGTCACGAAGGCGTTAAGCAATAGCCAGAGCGGTAACAGACATAAATCTGTAATTTCATTGATTTTTATAGTCTTAATAATAGTAGAAAAGAAAATCTTGGAATGAAGACTAACATTCTGCAAATCGTAATACTAATAATACATATTCTACATAAAAGTATAAGAATTTATATTATAAAAAACATTTTGCTTCTAAGACGTTGTATAATAACAAAAACATTTAAAATATATTAAAACATTTTTATTTACATGTTTCAACTCAAAAATTAATAGAGTCAACCTCAGAATGTAAATAAAAAAATAATTATTTTTCTATTTACATTCTGAGGTTGACTCTATTAATTTTTGAGTTGAAACATGTAAATAAAAATGTTTTAATATATTTTAAATGTTTTTGTTATTATACAACGTCTTAGAAGCAAAATGTTTTTTTATAATATAAATTCTTATATTTTTAGGTAGGATATATATAATTATTATTACAATTTAGTTATTAGTGGACGTAATCAAGACTTATTTAGTGTTATTTTTCACATTCTCCAGATTAAATGGGTTAACTTGCCCTATATCACCATTTTTATATGTGATTATCGCATCAAAATATTCTATTAATAGTACTTTAAAAATCAATAGTTTAAAAATAGTTTCTGAATGGTCTGATTGAAAATGCATTTATTCATCTCAATTTTGATAGGTTTGAAAATTATTGTATGCCTAGAATTACAAAATAATTCTACTTTCTAACAGACAAAAGTACCTCGATATCATATATACAAGTTACAGCAACGGAATTAATATTAGAGTGGATATTCGAGTTCAGGAAATAATTTAAGTTGGGATTTAGTTAATAACTTAATTATAAATTGGAAGTACTGGAAGTATGTCCCTCTCAAGATCGCTGCTTGATTTTTTCGATTTTGGTCTCAAGTATTTTTTTTTATAAAGTCACTAACTTTCAGGAATATGCATGACCACTGGTCATTGCATAAAATCGAATCGATGCTGTATTTAAATTTAAGAAAACATGAATATTATGCAATAATAATAACTAAAAATAAGTAAAATAAAATAAAATAAATGTAATTTAGTAAATTACAACGACTATTTGAAAAATAATATTTTCAAAGACTATAATTTTAGACTTATAAATGATTTCTATATTAAAAAAAACAATAATAACATCATTTTTATCATGATCAAAAAGTAGCTTACGTAATAACAGAATTATATGCTTGGATATTATATGCTTGGATATCTTAATATTCAAGGGCCAATTATAAACAAATATTAAGTGAAATTTCAGTTTAACAATTTTCAGTACTGTAAATTTTTAAATTCCTAAACATCACACATTTGCAATTTTACACCGTCGTATACAGAAAAAAATTTACTTTTAAATGCAGCTTGTTTGAAACCTGTATCTACATTTGTTATTGAGTTATTATTATTATTATTATTGTAGATTTTAATACTTTTTTTCTGTCATCGTGGGAACAGAAGTATTCCATTTCTATACATTAAGCATGGACCAATCAGAAAACGAGTAAAATAAAAAACAGAAGTATTCCATTTTTGGACATTAACCCCTTTCGGACGGAAGCCTTTTACGAACTTTTTAATGTTTTGTCATCGGTTTTTAAAAACAAAAATTTGAGCCTTGTTAAATCGAAAAAAATGCTCCGATTAAATAAGGCAAATTTTACAGTAAAATTTTACTGGTGGGAATAAACATGGATCCTTAAGCCTTTTTGTGGCACGTATACGTGTCGCTTGTCTCCAAGGGGTTAAACATAGACCAATCAGAAAACGAATAAAATGAAACAAGTTGCGGAATTCAACCAATAAAAACATTCAGATATACTTCAGATTTCCCAGTTTTCTACCGAGAACAACAACTATTTTCCAAATAGTTAAAAAATGCTATTTTAATTTGATAGGCCAAAATCTATTTAAAATATATCTACTTTTTTTCTAATATCTGAATTCTTTCTTTGACTAGAGTATGTTCTACGACAATGCAACATTTAGAAAATAAATAAATAAATAAACAAAATACGATAAGTAAATGTGGACAAATAAAGCGCTTTATTGGAAAAGAAAAATAAATAAATAAATATTCGCGCTTTTTATTTACAGAAACAAGCTAAAAGTTTACAAATTACCTAAAACCTACAGAAGCTCCAAAAAAAAAAAAAAAAAAAAAAAAAAAAAAAATCTACTAAAGTAATTGCATTTATACATTAAGTACTTAACAACATATTTCTTTATTTGGAACAACGCACAATTGATAAATGTCTGTTCATTGAACTTGAAGTTGCTCCATCATAAGTAATCAAATGCCATTTTAAAACCCTATACGTATTAAATAAATGATATTTACCTGGTATCAATTGCAGAAATATTGTAGTATTTACAGAGTGCTATGTAACAAAAGATAGAATTCCACTCTTATGGGTTCTTGGTACATACATTTAATTGGAATGAAAGAGAAACCCAAATAATTTCTTTCCATTTCTCTTTCGATTTCGGAAAACGGCGTATGTGGAAACCCCACAATGTACTTTAAGAAAAAGGTGTTGACTTTTATATTTCGGAAGAAAATGTAAGAAATTTTAATAATATTGTAGATATAAGAAAACCTATAACTGCATATCTTTCTTTTAAAGTTTATTTATATGGGAATCATATACAAAGGAATCTTTTTCAAGTTGTGTAGTCTGGCTTGAACATTTTAATTATTTCAGCGCAGCACATGAGTTAATTAAAGTATCACTTGTCGGTTATTATTCTAAACAATTCCATACAAAAATAATATGCGAATCGTTCATTTATTAATTTATTAGTATTACCGGCATTGTTTCACTATCCCGTCGACCGTATATCGCCAAATTACAGGATTTAATACAAAACACAGGACAAAATACAAATCTTGGCAGCATCTTCGCAGTGAGGTATGTTATACTTGTTATGTGATCAAGTGATTTCTAACTCGACTTTTATCAATATTTAAAAAATACTTTACTGATTTAGTAGATATTTCGTTAATTAAAAAAAAAAGAATTACGTTCTTAAATGGCGACGTTATGATATAAAAAGAGAAAACCATTGAAATGTTGTTGCAATGCATACTTGAAAACTGGGTAAGCACAAATGAATGATCGGATTTTAAAAAATTGTATTTTCGAAACCATTACACATAGCATAATAAATAACAGATGAAAATAAAGAAGAATAGTCCTTTATTTCAAATCAAATATTTGATGTCGAAACCTTCCGTAACACAACAATCACCAAATCTGTAATGAAGTTCGTTTCACACATCTGGAAGTTTTGCTGAATCAGCGAATCTTATGCAAAAGTAATTCATTAAAATACTAAATAATGCAGCACTAATGCACCATAAAATGTACACGGCGAATCATTGCTGCATTTAAAAATCATTGACTCTGCAAAACTGCCAGATGTGTGAAACAAACTTAATACAGATTAGGTGTTTGTCGTATTGCGAAAATTTTGCAGGTTTAACATTTGTAACTGACGAAAAATAACTTTGAATGTTCTTCTTTATCTTCATATATCATTTATTTGAATATGTGTAAAAATTTTAAAAATATAAATTTTTAAAACCCTATCATTTATTTGTGCTAACCCTGCACAATAGATCAGTTTCTACTATAAATAACTAAATAAACAAATATCCAAGATTATTTATTTTTGTTTTCATTTTAGGTAGATTGCGTAAGAAATACTACCTATTGCATTTTCCCCTATGTTAGAATTTCTGAAATATTTTGCAGTACTACATCGATCAGGACTCTTTACATCCGGAAAACACCCCACGTTAAAAACTTTATCTATCTATCTATTTTATGTATATCTATCCATCTATCTATGTATATATTTATATATGGATACGATATATTCAAAAATTCTGCACAAGTTTCTTCTAAATGGATATATAAAATCAAGGGGCAAAAGCAGAATATCTCGATTACGTTCAGTAATTTTCAAAATCTCACCATGTTGGTGGAAATCGGGATAGTTTTTGAAAAAAACCGAAAATCTCATATAATTTCTTAATTATAATACATATCAAATAAATTTACAGTTATTATTACTTCTAAAAAAACAACGAAAAATTTATGAATGATAGATTTTTAATAAAATCAGAAATGGGTTTAAGATACGAAAAAAAATAGGATTTTAGGGAGAAAAAAATCATAAATTCGTCAATTCCCAAGATATCAAATCCATTAAAATTTATTATAAATCATCTTAATATTATCTATAACTTTTATACTGACAAGTTTGACTGGACCAATTCTTACAGCGAAAAACCAATTAAAAATACACCGCAATTGAAGAAAATAATATTGTGTACTCAAGTTCAGATTGCTTACTTTCTGATTCATTTTTAAATTCCTTTTTTGCTCTCAAACGCATCCAGTTGGCAGGTTCTTTTATTCAGAAATTATATAACGTGCCGTATGAGTTGATTTTTTGATAGTGGTAGAGTATATTCCAAAAAAAATGCTGTCAAAGTGGACATTTCCCGAAGCGATAATGCTAGAAACGGAAAATATGGTCGTACTGAGAAAATAATTGTTGATAAATCAAGTTTTTATTAATTGAACGAAAAATAAAAACATAGATCATTTATAAATCTCTAGAAAAATGAAGACAGAAAGTTTTATGCTTTTACTTTTAAAAGTGAGTATGAAAATGTGTCAAAAAATTTTGAGTTGCTGAGCATGAAATTTTTTTTTTAAATAGCTCCTTCACATGATTCTGATAAAACCAACTCTTACAAAAAAAGAAATGAAACAATCGTCAAAAGCGGCTAGATAAAATTGTTAAACTGGGTTTAACTCTAATTATGATTTAGTTTTTGTTGGTGCCTATAGGCCGAACTGGCAGGATTTCAATATATATGTATATATATTATAAATTTTAGTGCTTGACGTTCCTCATAGTTGACACTCTATTGAGTGATGCTTTTCTGGATTTCTCGTAATTTTACAAAGATTCCAAAAGCAACATTCTTCCATTCGTTCATTAAAAGTTACAGCTTTACCTAATAAAAAGCCAATTCTTTACTTGCAAGTCAACATTCTTTTCTTTAATACACAAAGTCTATCTTAAATTACTTTCTCATGACTTGAATATTTGATCACATACTTCACCAACTTATATAACATAAATTATTAAACAAAAATAATGAGTAACACGCATTCACTTTTATTAATAAATTAAAGACAGTTTTTTTTCTAAATATAAATAAAAAAAAGCTTGTAATTATTATCATTATTTTATTTACTTTGTATACAATAATGAATCTAAATCAATGAGAGAGGTGTAACCAGTTTTTTACAACATAAATCAGTTTTTATAGTATTGTTCAACAAACTAGCTCAAGGGATCATTTTGTTTTTTTAAAAGATAACATAATAACTTTTTTCATAACTAATTATATATCAATTAAGATTATATGGTATATTATTTATGTTGTCAATATCTTTTTTGTTCTTTCTAAACTAATATGTAGCGTACAACGATGAATAAGGGGACAATGAACAAGATATTTTGCCAACTGCATACTGAACCGCATTTCTGACACTGCACGCTGAATTTTCGTTATTTGTTTAGGTTAAATATCACCATACGTACAGTGTTCTCGCTGACATTTGACCAACATTAATTATTTGGCTAATTAAAAATAAAAAACATTCGCCAAATGAAAAAAGTATTAGCTAAATAGATTCTCCGTGTAGCACTAAAAAAATGTTATCTTTAATTCTTTAATGTACCCCTTTTTTCAACATGTTCTAAAATAACCTAAGTTTTTATAACCGCGAGAACGATTGTTATTAATATAATTTCAACTATCTGGTGCAAATATATTAAATATATATATGTATATAAAATATGTATTTATTAAAAATATGTATATATGCATACATATGAAAAATGAAAAAGAATAGAAAGAAAAGGCAAAAATTGAGCACTAGCAATTTGGCGAATCTATTCGTTTATTTACTCGCGAAATGAAGAATTTAGTCGCAATTTGGCTCAATGGCGAGTGACAGCGAGAACCCTGCATACGTATTATTATTGTCTATATCCTTTTATTTATGCACATATAATTATTTTGATCTATCTTGATTTTCGAATAGATTTTTCACTTTTTCTAATATCAGACTTAAAGTTATTACTAAGAGAACATATTGTTATTCAGCAAATATGGTAGATATTTTGAATAAAATAAGTATGTTAAATTGATACCACTGCTAACAAATAGGTTTAATACAAGAAATTAAAAAAATATTTTCCAGAGTTTCCGAACAATAATATTTGTTTTATTTTGTCATGAAATCATATCAATAAATAAATCGAAGATTTTTATTCGAAAACCATGGTATTTTTTTTTTTATAATAATATTAATAACTGCGGGATTGCAATCCCTAAATAAAACATCAAATTTTAAAGATAGAGATGTGTTTGTAAAAACGTAAAATGCAATAACAGTCGGCTATCGTTGATTCGAACTAGTCAGGACCACAAGAAATGTTCGAATTATTCAGAGTTCGAATTATGGAAAGTGTGAGAGGAAATCATATTTAAAGGAGTATTATTACAAAGGAATTTGTGTTACAGTATTTTTTTTTTAATTTATTTCGGCTGTTATCATAAGAATATGACTTAATATTAAATAAAAAGATAAAAATGCATAAACTAATTAAGGGATTAAAAACAAGCACAATGGAAGAAGGGGTGGAGATATCATTGATGAGCATACAAGGCACTAAGAAAGCGGATATCAAATGCATAGGGTTATATAATACTAGTTCAGAACCAATTCTGACGAAAATGATAGAAGGAAAGATATTTCAAAGATCTAAAGTCAGTGAGAAATTAAGGAAAAATGAAAGATCGGAATTGAAGTTAATCTGAATTAAACGAGGTCAAGAGAAAAATGAATTTTATTGAATTAAAATTTTTAACGTTATTCTGCCATTGAAAATTTCGGGACTTCATGTTTGGTTCGAATTAAGCGGAGATTCGGAGATTTATCCGATTTCGAATTAACGCGAGCCGACTGTATATTCATATATTTTTTAACTTTTACGAAATATATTTTTTTAATTTGATCTTTATCTGCAAATAAATCTATTCCTCTAGAAGTAAAAAAAAAAAAAAAAAAAAAAAAAAAAAAAAATTAAAATTACTGCATGACTAGTTAAAAATGCTTTTGCATAACCTTGAGAATATGATAACTCATAATAATTGTTAGAAATAATACAAAAAATCTAATAACTAAATAAAAGAGAATTCTATGAATGAATTTACCTTACCCATTCTGAGATATAAGACTATTAACAGCAGAAAAATACACATCTTACCTAAAAATATAAGAACAAAATTATTAGTGAAATAAAAAAATAAAGATTAATAAACTGTGGAACAAAAATATTTAAAGTTAAAACTGATAACTCACTTACTCATACAATTATTTTTACTATTAAATGTGATCTTTTTTTTTTCTATAGGATTGAAATATTTTAAATAATTTGTAGTACCACATTTTGCCCCCCCCCCCCCCCCAAAAAAAAAGAGAGCTTTAAATTGATTTCGAATTTAACATCCTGTTCCCAAAACCGAGAAACCCTGGAATCCAGTTCCAAATACACATTTTGAACTGACTTTTTCCATGAATTTTTTTGTTTAAAGCACCTTTAAGAGGCTACTTCATTCAAATAATAAGACCCGTTCGCTAATACTAATTCGTTTGCATTTTAATATTTTTATTTTTATTTATTTACTTTTTGCAATGGATAGCTGAGATCGATCTATATGCAGGTCGTATTTGACTTATTTGGTTTTGTTTGCGGGCATTTTTTATGAGGACGCTTTTCTTTTCGGAGCCGGTTTAGGAAGAGAAAGCGCTTTTATAAATAATAATAATAATAATAATAATAATAACTGCAACCACAATCGAAAAAGTAAAAAATGGCTTACATTCAGATCAATTTCAAATATTCAATGAAAAAAAAATTATTTAAAATTTTTGAAATGCAACCGAGGTATCTTTATAAATTTCTTCCATATGATTAGCATTAGCGAGCGGTCTTTTTATTTAACTAAAGTAGCCCCTTAATCACGAGAATTTTGTGATAGTTTCCCGAGTTTGAAACATATACCCTCAACCAATCGATGAATTTCATGATATTTTCCCACGATCGATGAACGAATTTTGGGATTCCCCACCTCCCTTATACAAATAAACACACATCTAATTTTCCTATTTGTCCCCACGACATATTAGGGTTTTTTTACGGCAATCAATCAGCGAATTTATATGTTTTATTTTTTTTCATGCGGCTAATCGAGAAATTTCTTCATTTTTTTTTTCCATCTCGGCCTATCGGCAAATTCTACGATCTATTCCCTCGAGCCATTCGCGAAATTCATAATTTTTTTCTTATGGTTAATTAACGTATTTTGCGAGAAAATGTGCGTGAAAAAAAGTAATAAGACCATCGGGTATGTAAAGTAGTTTAAGAAGGGCCGATGTAAGTAATAAAAAAAAAAGGCCGCCGTGCGCTGGCCCAGCCAAATAGGCCTAGGGCGAACACTACTTAAATATTTTCTTTAATATGGCTCTGGAATTCGTGTGTACAGAATGATATCTAAAAACCCCGGAATGTATGCAATTCTATAACAGGTATTTTAACTTAAAACTTGTCCAAAGGAACAAGATAATAATTATTTGGATAAAACTGGTCTAAAAATTTATTTAAGAAAAAAATTAAAGAAAAGGGAATCTCTTTTTCTTAAGAATAAGAGACGAAGAAGAAGAAGAAAAAGAAAAGGAAGAATTGAAGAGTAAAGATATCTAGAATAAGAAAAGGGGAAAAAATTCTTAATGCCAATTTCAACTAATATCAGAGTTGTATTTCTTATTTTAAAAATTAAAATGTTTAAATACAAAAATTTCGTTAAAATTAATTATGTAGAATCATTTCAAATTGTTTACTTGAAGATTTAACCTATCTCGTTTTAACGTAAATGAAACAAAGAAATAAAAAGATCCAAAAAGAAAGATGGGTGCATAACAAGAAGATTTAATGATTACTCCGGCATTAATAGGCCCAGATTACATTACACTTTGTTTCTAAGATTTTCATTTAATGGCTATTTATGTAAATATTACATTAAATATTTAATTTTAAAACATTAAAGAAAAAAAAAAAAGAAGAATTTATGACGGTAAATTTCGTGTTTATACATATGCACATTATATTTTTACGCAAAATAGATAATGCATATTTATTCTATCGCTTAAAAAGAAAAGAAATAAAACGAACAGCTTAATTCAAATGTCAAGATTTGGAAAACATATTTAATTTTTTAAAGGAAAAGTATAATATCTTTTATTATTATTAAAAATTTTATTTAAAATAAAGTTTGCATTGTTGGATAAAAAATGTTAATTGTTAGAACTAGTTCAGATTTTGTGTAGAAAATTACAAATTTAGTATATCTAATGAATGAATGAATTTTGTAACTCATGATGAAAACTCCAGGTTTGCCGGTATTGATTCTTAATTTTTTCAAGAGACGTTCCAGGAAAAAAAAATTGTTCGTTCGCAGTTTAATTTTTTATGTCATCTTATAGCCACGACAATGCCTTTCAAAATGCAATTGATATTTAAACGTTCTCGAGGTAAAGTCACATTTTTTTAAGCATTAAAATATCCAACGGAAAAAAATCGTCTGAGAAACGCCTTCAATATCAATATTTTCCCACTATTTTTTTATATAAGCTACGAAAACATTATATTTTCGACTAATGAAAATTCTAAAACCTATAAGTACGATAACAACAGCAACAAAAAAAAATATTTAATATGAAAAAAAAAAAACACTGGTTTAGACAAATAAATATCAATATTTTTGTACGAAAAGTACACGTTTCTTTATCTAAAACATTATACGTATTAATTAATAACTAATAAAAATTGCAAAGAGTTTAGAGAATAAGGAATACTGCTTTTAAGTTTAAATGTATTCGATTGTCGTCAGTTAAAAAATCCTTTTTAATTAGACTGTCTTAATATAAAAATTTATTCAATATTTATATCATAGGTACATTTAAAACGATTATTATGTGCACGGGCAACGCTGGACGGGTCAGTTAGTCTATAATAATAAATAAAAATGTTTGTCTTCGTGTTTATAAGTCTGAAATTATGCACTTCTAAGCCAATTTTCGGATTTTTTTTTTATTATATTATTTTTTTTATTTAATTTTCAACCGATATTTACCGTTATGTCCCGATTTGCGAATTTCTCTCCCCATTTAGAGAAAGGAATGCGTTATAAATTAACTCAATACAGTTCATTTTGTCCTCAGTTCAATAAAGTTTATTCAGATTATGTTCTGCAATTTTTGAATTTTTAAGAAGTTTGTTACATAATTTTTAGAATCTTTTCGAGTTTCGCAAGAATTTTTTGATACTGATAATAATAATAATAATAATAATAATAATAAATCAATTTTAATTGCTTATAAGGATGGTCTCCATACGGGCATACCCCGAAAAATCTGAAAAAATTATAGAATATTCTTCTTGTGTGGATATATACGTTTATAAAAAAAAATTCGGCGGAACCTCCATTCAGTAACCGTAAAAAAATAATGAAAATTTCGTTATTTGGCGATTTATCGCCGGTTGGCAGCGGAATTTCATCGAAAAAAAAAAAAAAAAAAAAAAAAAAAAAAAAACTTTATGCCAAATACACTTTAAGAAAAAAAAAACTTTCATGTTGAACTTGTTTTGATAGGTTTAATTTAAACAACTTTAGTTTTGTAAGCTTTAATTTGTTTTAATTATAATTTTGTTATATCGAAATTTATATGTTTTTATATTCAGATTTAATCATAAAATTTGAGATTTAAAACGAAATTCATAATTTAAATTTAATTAAATTTGTTTCAAGCTCAAAGTCCAATTGAGAATTTTTTACACAATATTTAGTGGCATTCCGCCGCTAATTTTGACTGATCCTTTATTACATACATAAATACTTTAATTAGTATTTTTTTTCATAAAATTCTGGGCATGCCCAGTGTGGAGACCTTCCTTGTTAGTCTAATTTAATCATATAGTTCAGCGCGAATGTCCAATAGAATTTTAATGCGAATTTTGGTGCTGCTTTTATGTTCCGCAGTGATTTTTTGGAAATTAGCAAAACAAATCTAATTTCAATATTTTAAATTTAGTAAATTTTGAGTTTTCGATTTTTGAATTTGTTGCGATACTTTAAGCAATTCTTAAAGCTTTTCGTGTTTCGCGGCGACATTTCCACATTTATTATAATTAGTAAAAGGAGTCTCGTTTCAATTTTTCACCCCAATGTAGTAAATTTTATCTTCCTTTCAATAAAATTTATTTGAAATTCATACATTGATTTATTTTTCGATTTTTTAGTGTTATTTTAGTGTTACTTTCGTGTTGTGCAGCAATTTTTGACATTCATATATTGATAATAAAAATCTGGTTTCAATCTTTTAACCCAGTAAAATGAATTTTTATCCTCTACGATTTTGTAATTTCTATTGATTTTTTGTGTTTTTCGATGTTTCGCTGGCAATTTTTAACATTCGTAAACGGAATCTGGTTTCAACTTTTTATCCCAATTAAAAGGGATTGGGGATTTTGTTCTCTGCAATTTTTAAATTTTTTACAATTTTTACAGATTGTTTGTGCAATTTTTGATACGATACTTTTTTTGAAAATGGAAAGAAGTCTCCTGTAAATTTTGCTGCTGTCATCATTGAATTCAAGTTGAAAGAAGATAAAAATAAAGAATATAGCCCAGTTAAACTGTTGGCATTGAGCTCACAGGCTACGCATACTAATTGTACATTACAACCTTATATTTCCAAATGTTAATTCCAATCGAAAAACAATTTTAAGGAGGGGAAACAGCTCCTCCCACTTCCCTCTTTTTATACTAATTCATTGAATCCCCTAAACTAATCAGGGACATCCTATATCATATAAAAAATCTATATCGAAAATTCTTAATAAAAACTCATTTCTATAATTTAAGAGGAGTTATCCCCCTCTTTTATACTTAACCATTAAACATCCAAAACTGTTCATAGATTTGAACGAAATCTGATAATTCTGCATGAAAAACCCATTTATATAAATTAAAGGGAGGGCGTATAGAACCCCCGTTCCCCCTGTTTATACTTATCTAATGAACACCTAATACCAATCATGGAGAGGCCTCATCAGAATGAACCTATATCCAAAATTTTGAACAAAAACTGATAATTCTGCTTGAAAAACCCATTCATATCAACTAAGGTGAGGGGCATGAGCCCCCCGTTACCCCTCTTATACATATCGAATGAACTCCAAAAACTAATCAGGGAAGCGCCTTGTGAGAATATACCTATATACAAAAATTCAAGTGGATGGGATATTTTTATCAAGAGTTATCGCGTTACGCACGAACGAACGAACGTACATACATACAGAACGGACGGGCACATAAGCTCTTAGGCTATGATAGCCTGTGAGCTAAAAATCATATAGTAACATCAGGGGCGGCGCCAGAACTTGCCATACGGGGGGGGATGGTATCCCCGATAGGGGGGCTGAATTAGAGTAGCGCAGTTTGGATATTCGGCCCTGACCCGAACTCGAAAATTACATTTGAAATCAACCCGAAATTCACCAAATAATTTCATTGACCCAAATCCGCCAAAATAATTTTCGGTGATCCGTAACTCCACCCGAATCCAAAATACTTTCACTCGCGACTCGACTCGAACCCGAAATGAAAGTAGGTATATGAAGGGTAATATGCAATTATATCTGTAATACTAATTTTAAGTATTATATTGAATAAGACATCGAATATTATTTACGCTCAGAGGGTTCCGTATTGTAAAGAAAACATATGAATTATTAACTGCATAATAAAATTCGTTTCTAATCGAATAATAAGGCTTTGTAGAAAACTATACAACATGGGATTAAGTACAGCTGCTGTATAAATTAGAAAAGTATGAATGGGTAAACCATAAAAGTACAAAGAGACACGAAGCCTAAATATTATCAAATATTGCTATTCTCTAAAACTCTTTTATTTTAATCTTATCCTAATCTGTTTCTGCTGAACTTAAGACAAGGGAAAATAAGACTGAGTGCAATCCTATTGAAAGTATGCGAACTTTAAGATCTTTTTCCCCGGAAACTACTCGACCGAGTTTGATAAAATTTGGAATTTATATTTACTGCATTATGCTCAAGATTTGTGGCAGACAGTTTTTTTTTTTTTTTTTCTGCGACTAAAATTTAATATTTTAGAGAAATGACAATTTTTTTGGAAATCTCCCATTTTCTAGAAATTATTTTTTCTAAAACTAATTAAAGTTTTTTAAAAATGACTGAATCACATGACCTTATATTTATACTCTATCATGATTTTTTTTTTTTTTTTTTTTTTTTTTTTTATCGAAATCGCTCGAGTATTTTAGGAGATAAGTGGATTTTTTATCTGAAAAGTACGATTTTTCAGGAGACTTAGTCACTTCAGTCAGACTGCCATTATGCATGGCTAAACCGTCCACGTTTTTAGCCACTTAACTGATCAATATTTTTGTAAAAAAAACTTTTAAAAAAATACCTATTTCTTCCATATCTTTTACAGAATTTTTAATCTTTTAACACTGGTTTTTCAAAGCAGAATTTTTCGCCTTTTTCAATCAGAAAAATGCTCGAATTCAACAAAACAAAATTTAGAGTAATAAATTACGATTGCAACATGGATGCCCGTCCATGGTACGGGCAAATCATGATTGGCAAAAACACGCTGCCAGTATTATGTACCGGCAAGTCAGGCAAGCGGTTAAGAGTTAATATCTCGGCTTATTACCGAGGATTGTTTTCGAAATTTGCTTACAACAATGCTTTTATACCTCTGCTGCAATAGCTACCTTCAGTGCTACTCAACACCTCTGGTGAATGCCCAAAATCGAAATTTGTATGTAAACATGTAATGGAAAAATGCGCTTTTCTAGAAAACTGTGACCTAAGCTAATCGCTATAGTTTTCCTGCAAGATTTAAATTAACGTCTACTACCTCGAATTTTTTCATAATTTTAGTTTCAGTAGATCAGGAAATATGTTATACACTATGTAGAGAAAAAGTCGTGTCAAAAAACTCACGAAATCAATCTGCACAGCAAACGCATTTAAAAAATAAACAAGACTTTATTTCTCCCACAGCCAGTACGCAATACGCAAGGGGGAGAAAACACTTGTATTCCACTCCAGTGTGTGAAAGGAGAGATAATAGGCTAATGACAGACGACCGATTTTTTCGACGCTTTGGCTTTCGAGCGAAAAATAAACACCTGCGCTGCCTCATTCACACGGACGTGACCTTTCCGTCAAAATAAGCAGACGATATTGTCACTAGACATAATAGAAATCTTTTGATTCGATGTTTATTAGATGGATCTTTTGAAGGGAATAAAATATTCTGTAATTTTTTATCAATTATTCAAGAAAATTGAAAAATATATATATACACAGACGGTACTGGATGCATCCTGTGAGAAGTGATAGATTATTTACCGGATCCAAAATTAAATTACAGGAAATATTCTTTAATACATCTGATGTCAAATGAAAAATACAGATGACTGCGAATATTATTAATGTTTATAATTGTTATTCAACTTTCATTTAGATAATATTTCTTATTATTATTAAATAAATTAAAAAAAAAAAACTAAATTGATTAAAAAAATGTTGCTACAGTACATGGTAGCAAAACAAGCATCTTAGTTCTATAAATGAAATGTAGGACCGAAAAATTTTCAAAGTGCGAAATTTTCGTTACATTAATCAAGAAGCATATGCTATCGTCCCATGAGCAAAAGGTAGATTCTTTTTCTCCTTTTAGGGCTGTACATCCATATAAAAGTTTGTCACTTTTTTTTTGGTAATTTTGGACCCTCTCCCTTCTTACGATATTATATACTATCATTCCCCGAACACCCTCTCCCTCAGTAATGGTATCTTCAATAATGTGTAAAAATTTCTTTGATTTTTTGGATTGTTTTTCTTTTGTTTGGAATGATGGTTACACTTATTTTTCGCATAATTTACTGATTTAGATGTAGAGAAAGCTATAAAATGTCACTTTATATATGAAATAACTGCATATCAAACAACACTTAAAATAAATAGTTAATATTTAAAAGTGTTTTAAAATAGCTTTAAAGCTTTTTGTTACATACCTTCAACAGTAATAGTGTCTTTCTATAATTGTTCTCGGACAAGGTGGGGCAGGCAGAACTTCGAAAGGCGGACATAACAAAACAGACGGAGCAGTTTTTCTTTAACTTATAAACACAAGTATCGTTTAAAACATAACATCGTGTACAGTTTGTCGAACAGCGAATCAATATATGCATACACATATGACAGAATAATAGTAATGCTAAACGTTGGGGTATTCCATATTTTGCAATTATATAAATTTATAATCATTTAATTATTTTAATAACATTGCATTTGCATAAAAATAGACAACAGTTTAATAAAAGATAAAATACTATTTTGATGTGAAGACCAAGTTACAAATAAAAAAAGAATTCTTTTTTCTTATTGGGTCAAAAATGATAACGATATCAAAAGACAAACCAAAACCTGTTAGCCCTGTTTCTGTTGTTCTGTTCTGTTAGCACTGCTTCTGTGCTAGATTAAAGCGCATTTTAATCTAGCGAAAAAGTTTCACATTTTTTATTATTTTTCATTTTTAAAATACATTTAAAATTTAATAAATATAATTGTTATTAATGTAGTGTAACGTTCATCAAGGCTGATAAACATACAATATTAAAAACTAAAAACAAATTTCTTCCCATGGTATTTACGAAAACTGGTTGGATGTGCCAATCCCAAAACTTTCTTCTATCTCATACATGCATTTTAATATTTAAAAAAAAAGTTACTCATTTTAATGCTTTAGTAATTTTAATTCAATACCCTACCAACTTTGATTTTCATCTTAAATTTCTGCTTCAATCAATTAATCGGAGTAAAAACGAATTCCCGTCTCTGCACGAGCCGATGGACAATAGAATGATAGGCAGATTTTTTTTTTCAAATTCAGGGAGGACCTACTTGCCTTACCAAAAAAAAAATCATATACAAAATGTTTAGTTCACTTCTAGAACTAACTTCATACACAATATTGAAAATGGCATAAAATTCGGTATTGTAGCGCCCCGTTCCGGCGGATTTTTTTCAGATTCAGAGCGATCCAACTAGCCATAGCCATACACTTACACAAAAAATTTCTTTCAATTCGATGCATAACTTCATGTACTTTTGGTCGGTGCAAAATTGAAAATGGCACAAAAATCGCGATTGCAGCGCCCCCTTCCGACGGATTTTTTTTCAAATTCAGGGAGGACCAACTAGCCATAGTCATACAGTTACACAAAAAATTTGGTTCAATTCGATACATAACTTCATATACTTTTGGTCGGTACAATATTGAAAATGGCACATAAATCTCGATTGCAGCACCCCCTTCCGGCAGATTATTTTCAAATTCAGGGAGGACTAACTAGCCATAGTCATACACATACACAAAAAATTTGGTTCAATTCGATGCATAACTTCATACATTTTTCTGTGGTAAAATATTAAAAATGGCTCAAAAATCGCTATTGCAGCTCCCCCTTCCGGCGGATATTTTTCAAATTCAGGGAGGACCAACTAGCCATAGTCATACACATACACAAAAAATTTGGGTCAATTCGATGCATAACTCCATATACTTTTGGTCGGTACAATAGTGAAAATGGCACAAACATCGCAATTGCAGCGCACCCTTCCGGCGGAATATTTCAAAACTGAAGGAGGACCTGCTTGCCACAGCCAAAAACACTCAAAAAAAATTTGGTTCAATTCTATGCATAACTTCATACACTTTTTGATGGTAGAATGGCGACATACAGACAGACACACGGACAGACAGACATTTTGTAAAAACAGGTTTTTTGAAATCTCTGACCCCTAAAACGTGTAAATCCGTCGAAAACCGGAAGTCGAAGAAAATTTCGATTACAATACTTTCTTCTATTGAAGATAGAAGAAAGTAGAAAGAAAAACGCTCAAAAATTATATATTGACAATTTTGAAAAGTGAAATATTTCCAAATTTGTCGCCATATGTAAATAGCCTTTTAACATTTTACTAGATTATATTAACTTAGTTGCCACTCAAAATTTAGCAAAAAAAAAAAAAAAAACTATGATAATAATCTATATATATATATATTACGCTATCGTATGAGACACAAAAATCGTGATTATTCGTTAATTGTTTAATGGCAACGTCCAAATTAAACCCATCTTATTGGTTACTGTGCAAAAGTCCTTTGTTAAGACTTAGGCTGTGGTAAATTAGATTTGTATATGTTTTGTTCCTTCGCTGCAATTATGAAGCTTCAAAATATCATTATTTTTATTTTTTCTGTTCTTTTTTACTTAAAAAAATAAATAAAAGTCATGAATTTTAAAGTTTTCAGTTTCAAATTAAAGTTATATATTGTAAATGAAATGAGTTTAATTAATATATTATTATATTATATAATATACGATATATTATTATATAATATAATACAATATATAAATAATTAATGAAATGCGAAAAAATGCCACGGGTACAATATTTGTCGATTTATTATCTGCGCCAGGCTAGCATAAAAATACTGAGCTCTTGATTTATCAGCACAGATGTCATATATGCAGCACATTGCGCGTTATTTTTCTGACGCCAATTTGACGAAAATTTCGTTTTCAAATACCAGCTACATACATATTTTTAACTAATTTCTATTATTTTAAAAAGGAAATAATAATAAATAAAGTTTAGATAATAATAATAGAATAAAACAATTTGTATCATTTAAAAAAAGAAAATAAATGTAAACAAGCATTTTATTAATAAATAAATAACAATAGCTGGGTTACCGTCTGAGGCGCATATAATTGCTACTTTGTTGCAGTCGCGCCAGTGCATATGATATCTGTATCTATTTCTCAGGGCGGAATCTTCTAATTTGGCAAAAAAATTGAGCAATTTAAAATAAATTATGTATAAAAGCAATATGATTTAATGCTTAATATACATATAAGGGAGACCAAACTGGTCGCCAAGAGCGGCTAGTAAAAAAAGAAAGAAGGGGAAAAAAAGAAAAGGAAAAATCTATATTTACCAAACTTAAATGTATTTGCTTCAAAAATATAAATGAAGCTTCTTAAAACTGGTACTTTCACAAAATTGTGTTCCATGAAAACATACTAATCATAAATTATTCTAATGTTGTTAGATTTAAAAATTTGTAATTTAAAAAGCAAACAAATTCCTCAGAAAGAAAAAAAAATAGAAGAAGAATTTAAAGAAGTTATTATTGAAAAATGCTTGTTTCGAATTAATATAAATAGGTTTCATATCGTTACAAAGTGTTACTTTTTACAAACATAAAATAAATCCCCCCAAAATATAATAAATTTCGCAAAAATACTTTTTGTTTTTCTCAAAATGCTTCCCTTCCCCCCAAAACCTGCATCGATTCTTGACTACGCTTTCACAACAAAAGCTCGTGAATCTTGGAAAGAAAATAAAAAATCAGCGTTAAAAACAACTCTCGTCTGAACAAGATCTAATAAACAGAAGCCACCAGACGCAAGCAGCTGGCCAACGGCTTGGGGGAAACGCGTGGCTTCGACGTGAGTCTTTGCGTATGTTTGAACGCAATAGTACCGCGTCGCCCGTCTGACAAGAAGAGGAGATAGTAATGCTCTCAATAGCGGGCGTCGTTTTGTCTGTTTTTGGAAATCGTCCGTGTGGCATTACCCTAAGAGCAGCTACAGAGAAAAACCACTTTTTCTCCCTCAGTTCTTTTCAACGTTTTGGCATCAGTGGGTAAAAAGGAAGCAGCCGCGCTGTTTTTTAAGTGGTGAAAAAAACCTTTTTTCTGTAGCGTGGGCTAGTGATATATTTTTTTGTATACATTTTTAGTGATTTTTATCTAGTGAGTGTTGATCTTTGCATCAATGTTGTACTACCGATATGATTTCTAAAGAAGATCAAATTTTGTGATGACTAACGGCTTCTTAATGATTCATGTGTTTGCTAAATTTCTTCAAAAGAAGGCATAATTGCCGAAAGTTTGTGATACAGGCCATAATGGCACAAGGTGGCAATATGATCTAAAAATATTAGTGTTACTTCAAAAAGAGTGATGTGTATAAGTTCTTGAGCCTTTAATCAGCCAAATTGATTGGCAAAACATAAGGATTAATTAAGAATGAAAATTCCTGCTACAATTCAATGGCACATGTTTTTTTAGATCTAATGTGAAGTGATGCTAATGAGACCTGAAAATATATACGCACAAATACACCAAGTGTTGTTTCACAATCATGTGCCCAGCAAATTTGCATAATTAGTCCAGATATTCATTCCAATTTTGCTGCAGCAATTTTTTGTGTATATATATATATATATATATATACAGGGTGTCCGAAAAGTCTGGAAACGGCCGAATATCTCGAGAAATACATATGAGATTGAAAAACGTAAATATACGTGTTAAATATTTTTAAATAAGCTACTCGGTGATACCAAATTTGACCTTCGAAACCGACCCCCTGGGGGTCAGAGGGGGTCCAACTTTGAAATCTTAAATTATAACCCCCATTTTTTATTGCAGATTCGGATTCTACGGACAAAAATACGTAACTTTTGTATTTGATGTTTATTTCAAATCTTCGTTTATCACGGTGTAATCGAGCATATTAAATCGATACATATTCCCGCTTTTCCAACGGGATTTTCCCTAATCGAAACTGATTGGGCAGAATTTTTGACGTCAAATTCCTCGTCTTTTGTAGGAATAGCGTTTCCTGAAAATCACCCGTGGCGATTATTTCAATAGTGCTACACTGTTAAAAATTTGACCCATTTGCTGCAGCGTCACTCCACAGCTATTATAGAATATCTCTTTTGTGACCAATGAGAATGCTCCATAACACAGTAAAGTACACTGTTAAAAATCTGCTGCATTTTGCTGCAACGCACTCCACCGCTTGTATATAATATATCTATTCCAACCAATGAGAAAGCTCCATTTCACGGCCAAGTAACCGTTTTCTATACAAGCAGGGGAGTGCGTTGCAGCAAAATGCAGCAGATTTTTAACAGTGTAATCGTTTTCTATAAAAGCGGTGGAGTGACGATGCAGCAAAAGGGTCAATTTTTTTACAGTGTACTTTACTGTGTTATGGAACATTCTCATTGGTCATGAAAGAGATATTCTATAAAAGCTGTGGAGTGACGCTACAGCAAATGGATCAAATTTTTAATTGTGTAGCACTACCGAAATAATCGGCACGGGTGATTTTCAGGAAACGCTATTATTGCAAAAGACGAGGAATTTGATGTCATAAATTCTCCCCAATTAGTTTCGATTAGGGAAAATCCCGTTGGAAAAGCCGAAATATGTATCGATTTAATATGCTCAATTACACCGTGATAAACGAGGATTCGAAATAAACATCAAATACAAAAGTTACGTATTTTTGTCCGTAGAATCCGAATCTGCAATAAAAAATGGGGGTTATAATTTAAGATTTCAAAGTTGGACCCCCTCTGACCCCCAGGGGGTCGGTTACGAAGGTCAAATTTGGTATCACTGAGCAGCTTATTTAAAAATATTTAACACGTATATTTACGTTTTTCAATCTCATATGTATTTCTCGAGTTATTCGACCGTTTCCAGACTTTTCGGACACCCTGTATATATATATATTGAGTGCTTTTTTTATATGTTTGATTAATAAATATGCAATGATTTCAATAATATATATGTTTCATTATTTTATGTATGACCTTCTTAGTGCATGTGTATGCATATGAATTCTAATTAATTTTGATTTATCCTTTAATAATTAAGGATAACTTATTAAATATCAATTATTCTTTCTTACTCAAAATTATAATACAGCTACTTCTCCTATTAAATTTTCTACTACACATTAAACTCTTGATTCAAATTATTGATAAGGTTAAATCTTATACTTTCATTTTAAAAAAATGATAATTGCCTCCTTCCTATACACTACATTTTTGACGACATCTCTGAAAATAAAATACCTAAAATTAAAAGAAATATACTTTTGAGTTCAGCATAACGAAAGCTTTCTCACGATATACAAAGAAAAGTTTTTTTTCCATGCAACTTTAGCCCCTCTAAATTTTCCTAAATGTATTTGTGGATGTTTGATAATGTATACATATGAGGGTCAATAGCCTTTATTACTTCCCTCAATTTAAACTTTCCACGTTTCATAATTTACGAGTAAAATGGCTGTGACAGACACAGAGGTTTTCTTATAATGGTTTCGATTTTACTTTTTAAGTATGAAACCCTAAAAATGGACAAAATTGTATCCGTTAATATTCTAATATAGTAAAACCTCTGAATATCAGACACCTTATTTAACAGATTCCTGACGCAACCTGATCGGGTCGGATCGCGTGCTGGTAACCCGACCTGATGCTAATTCTATACGAATTCTTAAGATATAGGGTAACACCCACAGTAATTGGCACATTAAGAATTTGTCTTTAAACTTACTTCAATTTCCATTACCAAGAAATAAGATATTTACTTCCAAATATTTTTAAATCAAAGAATGCATATCTGTGCATCTATTTTGCTCACTAAAAGCAAAAACTTTTGAAGGAGTATTTTTATAAAAATATATTTATAAAAAGTTGCTGTAGTCACCAGTAATTGGCACCTAGAACATCAATGTCTGACACCTTGTGATCCAGTAATTGGCACATGTTTATATTAAAAAAACCTTTATATTTTTCATTGGGTTTAAGCGTTTTAAATGAAATTACTGTAGATGAAGGTCCCTACATTTCAGGTTTTTGAGAGTAAGAAATCAGCATATTAGTCTGAAATGTGAACACTTTAAAACAATACAATATATTTATATTAATTCCCAGTAATTGTCATATGAAGCTTTAATGGATTCCAATTACTGGTAATGTTTCATTTTTCAAATAAAAACAACTGATAAACAAAATTAGTCTATATCTTTAAAAGTACTGCCAAAATAAGTGGTTTAATCTCAAACCTTGCGATTCCCTTGTAATTGGAATAGGTGCCAATTACTTGGAACTAGAAAAATTGAAGCACCATTAATTGGCATCTATCATTAATTCAGAAATCCAAATATTTGTGTCAAAAATACTTTTACACAATTAAAGTAACCCTTTTCAACTAAACAAAACTTTTGTTAATTAAAATTTAATATATACTATAAATCAGATAATAATGAATTGAAAAGCATGCCTTTCTTAAGCTACAGAGGAAGCATTTGCGACAAAAATGGCTAATTTGATACAAACCATTGTTTCTCTTTCCTAGGCATTATTGTCATCTAGTAGCATAAATCAAAGTTATAATCTTTAAAGTAAATGAGCATATAACTGGTATGTAATCTCGCATTTTTAAAAGACTGGATATAAATCTTATTGTAGGACATGTTTGTAGGATGTACCAATCATTAGTGCATGCCGATAACTGGGGATGTTACCCAATTAAAAGTGTTCACGATTCCAAGCCTAAGTCGAAGCTTGAGTTCGGTGAAATTTTCGTTTATTAAGATTGTTGAGGGCTTAATTTTTATCTGGATACTCGGGTTGTGTCGGGACTAAATCTTATTTTTTGAAATTTTGGAACGAGTAAGAATTTTATTTTTAAAGTGATAGGTCTAAAGAACTTTCATTTTTTCTGAAGATTCGGCTGGGATTATATTTTATTCATTCGGTCAGATATTTTCCCCCAGGAATAATTCTTGGTCCCTCCTTTATTAGCAAAAGAGATGATATGAGATGTCAACGAGAAAATAGCATATATCTGTCTCTTCTTCTTTTTTTTTTTTCGTTGCGTTTTACTATATAAAAAATATGTTTTTAAATAAAAGACCATATGGCCGCAATTTTGAAGTGAGCCGGTATTGTATATTTGCTTTTATAACCAGAAATGGACGGGTGATTAGCTTTTATACCTCGCCTGGCAAACAGCAGTTTTTAGCTTGATACAAAGTTTACTTGAACAATAACATAAAAAACATTCTGATTGCCCATTCTTAAAAAAAATAAAAATACTCGAAGAGCATTTTATAATAAAAAGTTTTGAAGTTTGAGCAGATGGATTTTTGCATGTCTTATCTCTTCTTCAAGTTTATTTCACTTAAACGCCAAAAGATTGCGGTTAATCGAATAAACGTTATAAGGTAATTTGCAGCATCCGGCAGTTGTGATGACATACTGTGGCCGCCTTTGGTTGAATTCTCTCGTCTTAGACTAAAGAATAAAATTTTAATTTAGTAGAAATTTGATGTAATTTGGGTATGGTGAAAAAACAAAAATTATCATCCCGTGTTGGGGTTGCGCAGGATTCCTGAAAAACGAGATATTCCGGCAGTGGCGTAGCTGGGATGGGTGACATCTGGGGCGGACGTAAATGGTGTCACCCCCAGCCCCAATCCGACATATTTTTTCAATCACAATTCTTTGTTATTATAACAAATGACCATATCATTCCTTATTTACTTTTCGTCCTCCTGCATAAAAAAACAGGAGAGACTTATTACTTATCGCATAGTCTGCATAAGTCAATGCGGTGTCTATACGTAGACGAAAAGTCTTTAAAGTTTTTTTTCGTAACCCACTTATTGAATAGGTTTTTATTCCCTTTTGTTCAGTGGTGCGTATCTTATTTAAACACTCTATTCTGTATAAAATTTCACAATCTCAAAGAAAAAAAAAAACAATTACGCTGATGCGTCGTGCACTAGAAATGTCATTTTATTTCAGAATTTTTTCCCCCAAAATCTTATAATATTATGTGTATATTCTTACAAATAAAGATTGGGTGTCACCCCTTAGAAGGTGACACTCGGGGCAGACCGCCTCCTCCGACCCCCGCTGGCTACGCCACTGTATTCCAGGTAAATTGGAACGCCTGGCAACGTTCGCATTACAACAATTTAGACGATTCGTAGGTTTTTTGCAATTCGGGTTGCCGGTATTTTTACAAAAAGTTTGACTACAAGTGTGCATCATATGAAAATAAATACGTATTTGAATGTGAATGAATATGTATTCTATATCTCTGGATGAGTAATGAAATCTAAGAAGTGCGATAATGGATTATAATTTCTTTAAAACCATTTTCTCTTCGTTCGAAATATGGAAAATACTATCAACTTTTCTTTATTAATACACACAATAATACAAGATGCATCATATTTGTGATAGTTTATGCACATCTATACGTTAAATGTGTGTAGATTGGGAAGTATCCACTATTCAAAAAAAGTAAAATGTACAAATATTTAAGAGTTAGAAATTGAACACGTGTTCACTAAATAGAGATATCCGTTTTTCGAATGTGTCCATTACAGAAATGTTATCGTATATTTGAAAAGTATTTTGAACATTTTTTTTTTGAAATATCGAGTCATTCAGAACCGGAATCGCAAGAGTCAAGGCCGAACCCGAACCCGAAACAATGAAAACCAACCCGAACCTAAAACCACGAAAATCAACCCGACCCGAAACAAAAATATATCGTTAATTCGACCCAAACCGAGGGTCGGGAGCTGGTAAAAGCGGACATTTCAATCCGATGATGAACTTTAGCAAAGGTCTATTTGTGTGTGCCGAAATTTCCAAGCCCAAAAATGCCAGAGTATCTCAGAAATATGGAGAGATTTTCTGTTATTTTAAGACATTTCTATCTTTTGTCTGAAGAATTTTAGGATGTTTTGGTCTTCGACTCATGGTTTTTGCTTAATTTTAGATAAAAGGGATTCATAAATTTTATTTTTAATGCGAAAAAGTACTAGGTAGCACAGCTGCCGAAACAGCCACGTAATTTGACAAGCATGTAGCTTTAGGTATTAGTATTTCAGATAATTGGTGCCTTTTCTATATTATATACATATAAATACTGTGTGTGCGCGGGGGGGGGGGGGGGAGGCTGAACGAGTAAATCATGTTTTAACAAAAAATAATCAAAGGAAAAGTTAGTTCAATTCGGGGATTACTTTGAGAGCTTAGAATCCTGCGATGTTTGGGTTAACCTGATCCTAAACCTGTCTGAACCCGATATGGTCCAGACCGCGATCGACAAAATTTTTTCTTCCTCCGTATTCTTAACTGAACCCCAAAAACTTCAAATCAAGTCGACCGTAAATCCAATATCAGTGAACATTTGCCGCAATATAGTTATAAAAAATAGCGTGTGATCTTAACTTCAGAATTTTTTTTATCTTTTATGTGTTGAAAAATAGACATTTAAAGAATCATCCATGCATCAAGTATATAGATTTTTATTTGTAGAAATTTGGACATTTTTTTCTCAAAAAATTCGGTTTACCTGAACTCAACCTACAAAAATCAAAATTCCATCAGAAATCAATTGATATTCGGAAGATTAGTTTAGTCAATCCGACATGAAAAGACAAAAAAATGAACTCCAATCCGATCGGGCCGAAAATCAAAAGTCAAAATATTTCCCCCGGACTCCCCTGGCGCCGCCCTTGAGCAACATGGATGTCGATGTTGAATTTTTTTTTTTTTTTTTAACCTGGATCGAATAAAAAAAGACAATTTAAGTTCCATTAAATTTAAGACTTTAACGCGCATAGCTCGCAATGGCCGAAGTTACACTGCCGAAGTCAGTGGAGTTCTCAATGGTGTCAGTGGAGCTCCAATTACACTTAATTCGAGATTCGTTTCGAAAAGAACCGAGCAGCAAAGCAGCCGAAGCTTCGCTAATTACCGTATATACTCATGTATAAGTCAAGCCCCTAACATTTTACTTCAATTTTGCTCAAAATCAAAGCAAAGATGCCATTTTCCAATGCGAAAAAGGAGTAAAAAAAAAAAAAAGACGAATCACTGATTTTTTTTTAAATGATAATTATTATTGCTTGTATGTTTTGAATATTATTTTATTATAAATACGTATAAAAAGGCAGAATTTTGCAGTACTCGAAAGTTTTATCCCAATTTTAATTGATTCGTGCATAAGTCGACAGCCCCTGCCCCTGCCCCTCCCACAATTTGCTTTGATTTGCAAATTCCTCGAGTCATACACGAGTATATACGGTACATACAAACTCTCCAAAAATAACAGAAATATAAAAGATAATAAGGCAATGGAAAACTTAAAAATAAAGGTAGTAACATACAGGAAATAAAATTTATACAGGGTTTAGTTTAGGAAACAAGTTAATATTAAAAAAATATTCAGCATCTAATCTGAATAATATCGCAGAAATAAACATCCTAACTAAACGCACTATCATCCTGTTTATCATAAAACATGTTTATGTATCTCTAGCAATATCAATCACTTTCCGAAAAAGAGTTGCTGATTGCTTGATAAGTAAATTTTTCTAGATTTATATGCTAAAACATTTATACAATTTATGCACACTAAACTACCTCATCCATCATCAAGCAAGACGGTCATTCTGCCAAGCCAAGCTAGAAAAAAATAATACGCCCGCCAAGCGAACAAACGGCAAGAACATGATGACCGCTTAACTGCTAATTATACTCGAGACAACTTTCCCATGTTAAATGGACCAAACATGGCATTTTAAAATTTCAGATATTTAAGAAATCAAGTATTACAGAAAAATAAAACAAAAACTGGAAGAATCTAATGAAGAAAAGCTTCAATTTGAGATCAAACTCATCTTAATAAAATAATTATAAACAGAGATAAAGGATTTTTTAAAAAACCGTCGAGATACTGAAAATTATCACTTTTTTCTTCCTCAAACATTTTTTTTTTTCAATCAAGGTACAGACTTAAATTAAGGACTGAAAAAAGTATAGAGCGCATTTCCGGACGAGTAATTATTCAACCTACGTGCTTTTATAAAATTCCGTTTAAAATAATGAAATTTCTATCCTTAGTAAGCAAAAAGCTGTCAATTAATTAACAAATTAAGCCAAACTGCACAAAAACTGCCAACGATCGTGTACAATCACATTACAGTAGCGAAGCGTAAATAATTTTAGGTATTACCACTTCAAATTAATATGCCAATCGCATTTTTTAACCTCGAGATTATTTTTTCGAATGAAACAATGTAAAAGTTTATTTTCAGAAAGATCTTTAAAAAAAAAAAAAAAAAAAATTGAGAGGAGACTTATCTTCTAAATTTACTCATTTAAAGTTATTGGCATTTAAATTTTCTTTCCTAATGTAAACAAAATTTTTGAAAAAAAAAATTGAGTTGAGTGCGATTTTTACATAAAAAGAGGATAATGGTAAATGATATCCACATTGTGCAGGAGAAGAGATTCAACACAAATAAAACTTTGACGTCAACGTATGTGAAATACGATTTTACCATAAAATGTTTAGTTATAGATGTTAATATCAAGGAACTACCGAACTAATTTGAAAATCAAAGTTGGCAAAATAATTGTGACTGATGCTGCTCCAACATAGGCCTTTTTTTATGCTCGTCCTACTAACCCGCGACATATGCATCAGTAAACTAATTGAATGTACACACCCAAAACTTTCTTCTATCTCTATAGATTTTCATATTTCAAAAATTAGTTACACATGTTATTACTTTAATATTATTAATTCAATACTGTACCAACTTTGATTTTCATCTTAAACTTCTGCTTCAGTCAGTTAATCAGAGTAAAAACGAGTTCATGTGGATTATGATATCCATTACAATCAATAGTTTTCCCTTCTTCTGCTATCATTAGCTATTTACAAATAGCAGGATTAGAAGGACATAAAATTCCGTTTCTGCAAGAGCCGATGGACAATAGAATAGTAAGCATATGTTTTTCAAATTCAGGGAGGATCTATTTGCCATACCCGAAAAATAATCATACATAAAAAATTTAGTTCAGTTTTATGCCTAACTTCATACACTTTTTGATTGTGCAATAATGAAAATGACACAGACATTGCAATTATAGCAGCCCCTTCCGGCGGATTTTCTTTCCCAATTAAGGGATGGCCTGCTGACAAAAGCAAAAAAAATATTCAATTCTTTGCATAACATAATTCACTTTTCGGTGGTACAATATTGAAAATGGTATAAATATCGGTATTCTAGAGGCCCCTTACGGCGGAATATTTCGAAATTGAAGTAGGACCTGCTTGCCACAGCCAAATATATACACACAAATTTTTTCAATTCTCTTCATATCTTCATACACTTTTCATGGTGCAATGGCGACACACAGATACATACACGGAAAGACAGACGTTTTGTAAAAACATGTTTATTGGAATCTTTGACTCCTAAAACGCGTAAACTCGTCGAAAACGTGTAAAACCGTCGAAGTAGGAAAAAAATTCGATCACAATACTTTCCTCTATTGAAGATAGAAGAAAGTAAAATGATCTAAAATTGCAATTAGTTTGATACCTTTAGAGAAAGACTCTTGAAATTCTGCATACTTGTAGTTTTTAAGTGTAAATGTTCATTTAAAACTGTTTTCAAGAAAAAAAAAAAAAAAAAAATCGAAATTTAAATGTAAGAAACGATTAACGTTACAAAAACTGCCTAATTTTTGAGATGTTAGGAAGTTTCGGAGCTAAAAAGTGGAATTTTAAAACTTAAATGTTGATTACGCAGAAGAGTTTAGAAATTTATTACGAAACCCCAGAAGTAAAAATGTTCTAGTTTGCTATTATTGTAATAGGTTGGAGATAAAAAACTGTAATTCGGTATATGGTTACTTTTAAAATATAAATATATCTTAAAAAACTGCCTCAAATATATATATATATATATATATATATATATATATATATATATATATAAACTAGTCGTTGGGGGCCACCGTAATACTTACCCATCATGGATATGTATATGAAAATAAAACATGTGAAACTATTTATACAATGCATTGCAATTCATAAACAAAATTTAAATATTGTTAATATACATAGTAATGCTATATTAAAGAACTGCTGATGTACCAATTTCGACAAATTATGTAAAACGCCAAACTACTCAAGTAGTACCGAACTGCGTAAAAGAAACATCCTTATAACTCCAACAAAAATAATAATTCTATTAACTAACAATTAACTGCGTTGGATTAAGCGTCTCATTTCCAATTAAAATATACTTCTGAATTGAAATTTGAATGAAATACAGGGTCATGAAAAATCGAAGAATGTGGAAAACAAGATTACAAATATCTCAGCAACTAATAATCCGATCGACTTCGTTATGTATGCAAAATGTGTGTTATTTTATTGCCTTTTAAGTCCATTCCTTAGAACAAAAAATTTAGAAAATTTTTATATACCTTTCATCAGAACGAATTTTTCGAGAGTCCGAAAAAAATAGTTCCGGATAATCGAGGTTGCTGATATTAAATAGGGTTCGTCCCATTCTTACATACTAACTACATACAAAATTTCAAGTCTCTATCTCAATTTGTTCGGGAGATAGAGCGTTTACAGACAGACAAACAGACAGACAGACGGACAGACAGACAGACAGACAGACGGACGGCAAAATTTTTTTTCTAAAAATATTTTTTTCGGAATCTCTACTATTTAGATAGTAGGTGTAGTACGAGTAGTTAGATAGTAGTACGTGTAAATCCGTCAAAAAAAATTTTTCGATTTTCAAAACGATTGCAAGACTTACCCTATACTACGTATGATGGGTAAGTAAAAATATATAACATAAAATTATATAATACATAATGTAAAATTTTTATATAATATAATATAAAAAAAAAATAAAAATGCGAAACAATCTAATAACTTTCTGTAAAAATTCTAAATTACTATTTGAATGAAATAGCTAGGGTATGAACTTGAAATATAACATTGTTACTTTTAATCAAACAGAGGCAATCAATCTGCCAAGCTAAGCTATAAAAATGTGTGCCTGGGCAAACAAAATACCCCTATGAAAATAACGACCGCATAACTGTTTATTATGTTTGACAAAAATGACCGCTTCGGTTTTAAATCAGCCTGTCATCACTTTTCCTCTAGATTATTTTTTCTAATAGAACTGCATAAAATTTACATCTTTAGAAAAATCTTAATTGAAAGAAAGTAATTTTGGGGAGAAGAGGTATCTTTTATAATGTACAGTAGAGGACCTATTATCCGGAATTCCGAAATCCGGAAATGAAGGCGATTGAGAACGATATGAATCATTATGAAATGAATGAATCATGAATCTTTGATGAAATGTCCGTTTTTTCAAGATTTTTAAATAGATTTCATGCTTTTTTGGTTTTTTTTTTTTACAAAATTCACCTTCTTTCTGAGTTTTTCAACAGAATTTGCGTTTTTTATTAAAAACGTAAATTTTTTCGAGAATTGCTTCAAGTATCAAAATTCATGATTCATTCAAGAATTTATGATTAATTTATTTCATCATGATTCATTCCCATAAAAAACGCAATTTTTTTCAAGTGTCGCGAAAAAACTCTGCAAATAAGTAAAATATCGCTATAAAACCCTGCAAATTTCGTCATCGCGATAAAAATCTGCAAATCACGTCAAATATCGCGAAAAAATCCTGCAGATATCTCGCAAAAAATGCAAATTTTGTGAAACGATCGCAGAAAAATCCTGTGTAAGCGCCCCCTCTAATTATTTTATGATTTTTTCGTCACGTTGGGAGGGGGGGGGGAAAGGCGCGGATTAACGGTATTTTACGGTAATATATATATATATATATATATATATATATATATATATATATATATATATATATATATATATATATAAGCCAATTCGAAAAACATCTGGATTTTGAAGAGTTCTGAATTTTGGATGTCCGGATTTGAGACTTTTGTACTGGAGTACAAGAGTCAAAGTTGTAGCATAGTGTTTATTCTACAGACTTCTCATACAACACACTTTTCATTCATATTCTAGATGGCAGTGGTTATAATTTTGTCATTATTTTAAAAATTTCCGTGTTTTTTTAATGGCGGGGGGGGGGGGGTGTCGAGTTTAGGACGGGCCCGAAATCCGGAAAATTCCAAAATCCGGAAAGTCCTCGGTCCCGACGATTCCGGATAATAGGTCCTCTACTGTATTCATTAACCCCTTGGGGACGACCGATGTACATGCCGCATAAGTATTTAGAATACTTGGTTATTCTCGCCGGTAAATTTTTGTTGCAAATTTTGCCTCATTCAATCCGATTCATTCGTGCCAAAATTTCTGTTTTGAAAAACCGTTGATAAAAGATTAAAAATTCTGTAAAATACGCTTGTCCCGAAAGGGGTTGCCCCACCAGTGGCCGAGAGGTACAGACCTCTCAACTGGTAGACGGCAGGTGCTGGGTTCGAACCCAATCGCGGCTGTCGGCCTAACCGTTCGGAGTTTTCGTGGTTTTCTTCGAACCTTGCGTAAATACGGGTTAGGTTCCCTTAGAAAGACCCCCACGAAGGGCACTCCCCCCGGTCCTATATCCCTAGCGCAGATAATCGGACGACAAAAATAAACCAAACCAAACCCGAAAGGGGTTAAGAGAGTTATCAGCATTTAAAATTTCGTTTCTAATGTTTATAAAACTTTTGACAAAGAATAGAATTTAAATGTTATATACATGGTAAACGACAGGCATATTGTTCACGGACCGGCAAACAAATCAGAAAATATCTCTAGCTTCATTTTCCTAGGAGTACATAAGGTAAATGCAAAAGTAGTGGGTCACTTAAGGACATTTATCTAATTATTATTAAAGTATTAGTAAATTTTTTTTTTTTTTTAAGTGTATTTTTTTTAGCCTAGTTCTTACTTTTATGTATCAGAATAAACATTCGAATTTTTAAAATAAATGCTCTTGAAAAAAATGAAAAATAAAAATAGTTACCTTCCTCTATGCTCCAGTAGTGGGCCAAGTAAATATCTGATGCTCCAGTAGGGCCCCCCTTAGAAGTGGGCCTTTCCATTCTTGAGTTTAATGCATACAGTACAGAAGTTATAATTTGTTTTACATTTCTACACTTAAATATGCGCAATGATGAAATCATATTTAGAAGTTTTGATGATTACGTAAAATAATTTTAGCTTCTATTTAGTTTTTTTCGTATAGTCTGTAAAAACACCTTTCCCATGCGCGTAGCCAGGGGGGGTGCCCTGGGTGCCCGGGCACCCCCCCCGCTCGCGCAGATCCAAGATTGATTTTTTTTTTAAATCAAAATTTAGAAAAGAAAAAAGAAGAAAAATGTAAGCAAAGTTAGTTCAATTAGTTAATCAAAACTAACAGTCTATGTTTTGAAATGTGATAAAAGAAGAGACCTTGATTCTTTCTTTTTTTCTTTTTAAGAAAATTATTTTATTCATCTTTTTTAAAACTAGAATATTTACTAGAATCTGTATTAATCACAGTAAATCAAAAAAATTGGTTTTATAATCCCAATTTGATGTCATTTCTTTATGAAATTTTTTTAACACCTGTCTATTGCATGCATATTTCTATAAAAAATTAGAGTAAATTCTCGACAAGGATAGAAACTACTATTTATATCTTTGCTTTTGTTATCTAATGTCTAAATAAGAGCGAAAAAAAAAATTAAATTGAAAGGAAATACAGATGTGAAACGATAATTCCACCTTGTGATTAGCCTGGAGAACGGAGGGGGTGGAAGGTTGTACAAATTAGAGATGAGACAGGCTCAGCCCCAGCACGAAAGCCCGAGCTCTAACCCGGGTCCGAAGCGGGCAAGGACTCTATTTACATTTTAGTGTTCTGGCCCGGGGGGGGGGGAGGGCTCGGGCTCATTCTTTCTGCGAATTAAAAAACATTTATGTGTAGAAGAGATTGAAAGAACTACTATTTTCTTTTTAAATTATTTATTCTTTTTCAAGTCATTTCAGTGTTATTTTGATCAAAACGAAAGAAAAATAAAAATATTTTTTTTATGATTCAATAGTTGATTGTTGCTTCAAAAGAAAATTTGTGATGTATGGAGATTTATGTCTACTGCATTTCCGTCGACGATTAATTGATAAGGCGCCTATCAAAATAATCTTAAATAATAAGTTAGCTTCTGGTTGGATTTTCATTTAAGGCAGAAGATATTTTTTAATTCGATCGTTTATTTATTTATTTTGTTAGAGAATGATTTCTTCGTTTTTGATGCAGACTAGATGCTTGAGGTTTGCAAATTATTTGATTGTGCACGAATCATAATCGTTCTTCATATGACAACAGCATTGTGATTTTTTTTCTGTTTGTCATCATGAATTTTGCTTACGCTGATTTCCCTTCGTAAGTAAACATATTTTATATGTTATTCCTATAGAAAACATTCGATTAATGTTTCTTCTTTTCCCATAAAAACAACGGAACTTTAAGATAACTGTATCAATGTTTTAATTTGCGTTGATTTTAAGGTTCCCGTCAGTCATGGAGAATTGTTAAGAGAAATGAATTGATTATAGATAAATATACAGGGGATGTTGTGAAGGGTATACTGGGGTATACCTTCTGGATTTTTTTAAGGAACACCGTATAACCCTCTGTTTCTCATGAAACCCATAGGATGTACTTTAGAATATACTCTGTGCCTTGAGCATATACCCTCTGCGTCGATCGTGTAACCTGTGTTTTTTTTACGACTACACCCCTGAAGATGTACACTTTTTATAGGAAATTGAAAACGTTTTTTGATTCTTCAGCATACAAATAGTAATTTCTATAAACTCTATCCATTTATTCATTACACTTCTTTAATATGTCCATCAAATTTTCTTCTTAAAGGACAAGAAATATGGGAATCATTTTAGGTATGAAAGATATTTTTATTTGATAGCAAATTGCTCTTTTCATAAGTTTGAATTTAAATTTTTATTTAACAGTAAATTTTATAAGAAAATTTTAAAAATGGGATATCACATTTGAAACAATTTTAAAATATCATTAAATCTTTTATTTATTTATTTTTGTATACTTTTTGTATCGGGTTCGGATCAATGGCGGATCTAAGGGGGGGGGGGGCGATGGGGCGATCGCCCCCCCCCCCTTGGGCCCATAAAGGTTTTCAAACCAACATGAGAGATTTTCATGGAATAGGACTTAGGCTGAAGGCCAATGTCGGCGCGGCGCGGCCCGGGCCGCGCCAATTCATGAATCATGCAATGGCGGATCTAAGGTAGGGGGGGGGGAGATGGCGAAGGGGCGATCATACACCCTAGGGTTGGGCTGGGTCAGGTTTTCTGACTTTTAGAGCCGGGTATTATCCTGATCTTTATTTTTTCTGATTATTTGGGTCGGGCCAAATTTGTTTTTCTTCCATGTCGAGCCCTGCCTGGAGTCATTCTTCCTAAATGTCTGTATTAGAGAAGAGACAGTGCTCGGACCCGGACTCATTTTTTCTGAAACCTATAAATTTTATTTATCAATGAATAGAAAATATTAAAAGTACTTGCCTCCCCCCCCCCCTTTAAACATTACTTGTTCCTTTTCAAATCACTATATTGACATTTTGATTAGAATGAAGGGGAAGCAGAAATTGTGTTTTTTTTTCTATTTTAGCTTTAGAATGCTGTTTTAAAAGTAAATTATTAGTCACTTCTACAAACCTATTTTAGCCATTTCCTACGATGTTCTGGCGCCAACAAAAAAGCGGGAATAATGAATTTGTCTGTAGTTCGGTTTTTGTCTGTAGCAGAGGTTATTTTGCAATAGGGTTGTTTATTATCATTATTATTTAGACATTTAATCCGAAGAGGATATTTTCTTCCAATTTTAGTTTGCTTTTGGCGCATAATTTAGATTACTATTGTACACAGCGTACACAGGTCGTAATCGCTTTTCATATAGAAGTAATTTTAGTGATTGTTGCTTTTTTGTGAATTCTGATGATGCTGAAGCTGTTACTCTGCAATTTACGAAGTCACTTTTGGTCGTAAGAAAATTTAATTTCCATATTATTCCGATAGAAAGCAATTGAGCAGTGTTTCCTTTATTCCTATAAAAGCATCGTAATTTAAAACTTTTAATATAATGTTATTGTCTGCGTCACGCCTATCCCAAAAGATTGTTATGAGGAATGAAATGGTTATAGTTAAAAATGTGCACTTTTTATAGAAAATTGATAAATGTTCGATTTGACAAATAATCGATAGTAATTTCTACAAGTTCCATGCATTTATTCATGAAACTCACTTCATTAACATGTCCATAATATTCAGGGGCCTCGCTAAGGGGGGGGACAGGGGGGAGCCTCCCCCCCAAACATTCCCAAATGTTGTTACATTTGGCACATTTCATTGAAATTTTAATAAAAACTGTAATATATTTCCTATTTTTAGGCAAAAGTTACAACTCTAATTGGGAATATTATTGAAATTTTTACAAATAAGAACTGTATATCATTTTCTAAGTGTGGTAACTTGGCAAAAATATGAAACAAGTTGGCAAATATGAAAATTTGACTTGGCAATTTAAGATCTTCTCCCCCACCAATAAAAAGTCTTAGCGATGGCCCTGATAATATTTTCTTATTAAAGGAGACAAAATATGAGACTTTTTTTTATGTATAAAGTACAATTTTATTTTATACCAAACTTTATTTTATATGCTACTTTTTACCAAACGATTCGTGCAATTCTTCACTCCGAGCCCAATTCGGGCTGGCATCTTATTTATTATTCGTAAAAAATATATTTATGTTGCACATTTGTTTAGCGAAATCTTAAGAAATGCATTTTTTTAAATTTACTTTTCTTCGTATTGTACAGCTTTACTATTATGATTTATATTATAAGAAGAAGTTAACCCGACCCGCAGCAAAAAAGAAGTCATCCGGACCCAAACGCAACCCACAGCAAAAGAGGTTAACCTGACCCCCTGCAAAAAGCATAAGTCAAATGGACCCAAATGCGAACCACAGAAAAAGTATTAGTTACAGCTTGGTGCGAAAGGGTGGGGGCGGTCGCCCTGGGTCCGGAAATTTAAACGACGTCAAATTTATACTACCAACGTCATTTTTGCCTGTCATAAGAAAAGTAGTCTGGGGGGGGGGGGGGGCAAGCTGAAATTTTGTTCAGGCGCAGTTTTCTGTTCACACGCCTCTGATTAGTTAACACGACTAGCAGAAAAAAGTAGAAATCAAATGGGCCCAAACCCGACCCGCTTGAAAAAAAAAGTCGACCGGACCCAAACCCGACCCGCAGAAAATATAGAAGTTAACCGGATCCAAACCCGACCGGTAGTGAAAATATTAGCCCTGACCCACGCATAGGATGCGAGTCTCCCAATTTTTAAAATCTCCCCCCCCCCCCCCCCCTTGAGGACTCTCCAGATCCGCCCGTGGCTCGGATGGTCTCGTGCTCCAATGTACTAAAAATCTTTCGGGCGCGGGTTTCAAAAATCGATCCCGAACTCATCTCCAGTACAAATATGTGCTTCCTCTGAAAATAAGAAATGATGCTACGCAAAATTCAAATTAATATGGAGGTTGGTTCGTTGGTTTGCTAAATTTCGTTTTTTGGGATCATATTTTGACATTCGTACGGGCTCATTTTTTTAACGGGAAAATTTTATTTATTCATGAGTAGAAAATATAAGAACTATTTTTGACTTTAAATTGTGTACTACAAGTTATTTTAATGCTACTTTGATCAAAATGACGGGGGAACTAAAGTCGTGCTTATTTATTTTATTGCTGTTTGAAATGAAAACTATATATAGTATATATGTATATAGTATGTATTATCTTATCCATTAGCAGCGTCGTGCGAAAGGGGGTGCGTAGGGGGCAGCTGCCCCGGCGTGGAATTTTATGGGGCGCCAAATTTATACTACCAACGTCATTTTTGGCTGTTACAAGAAAAAGTTGGATCGAGGGGGCGCCAAATTGTAACTTTGCCCCGGGAGCAGTTTTCTCTTCGCACGCCCCTGTCCATTAGATTTAGTTTTAAGCAATTTCTCATCCTTCTTCACGCAATGAAAGATTGCGTTTGGGTCCGTTTTAAAAGAAGTTCTACACAATTATACCTTCCGCAAAAAACCTGTCTAAAACGGAAATTTGATAGGTTTCATGGGGTTCCGTTTTATTAGGTTTTATTACAAAAGGTATTGTTTGTACCCAACATAAGTTAAAAAATTTGGGCACCCCCCCGTTCAAGAGGCTGGCTACGCCTATGCTTCCAACTCAAAGACTATGAGAATAATAAAGTTGTCCCTTTGCCTGATAACAGATAAGGGTTCCAGCCAATCAGCAATTAGTTTGTTATCTGACAGGGATGACTCGAAAACTTGTTTTTAACTTTGAAAACTGGTGGCCCACTACTGGTACACTTACCCTAATTGAAATCCGGTTTTAGCGATGACTTTTATGTATGTTTCTTTATTTCTAGAGGACTAATCTCCAGATTTACCGGATTCTTTTTAAAAGTATGGGAGCAAAATGAATGTGATCAACAATGCCCCAATATATATTGCTTTATTACTTTTTATGGTAATACCTGTCCATGTATGATCAGGAGATGTACTAAAATTGCGATTACTGTGATACATTTTGATTAGGTCCAAGGCTACGTTTAAACGCTTGTTTTTCCGTCCTTTATATTTTTCCAGAAAATCGTTTATTTTAGATCCTTCTGAGATTTATTCATAAAAGGATGTGGGGAATCAAAAATGGGTCAAGAGATAAAATGTTTAGTTCTACTTGATGGAAAGTTTTCTCTTTTGCAAGACATCAGTCAGTTTGCTTTGAAAGCCATTAAAGATGAAAAATACCGCTTGGACAGAAGAAGAGATGCTGAAATTCATATTTCTTCGAAGGATGTATTTTAGAAGGTTAAGGTATTATGCTTTACAAGGTTTACAAGGCTACTCTCGGTGTACTTTCTTACAAGACAAAAGAAAAAATAAACCAATGACGGCAGAGATGTAATATTTTTACTGTATATTCTACTTAATTATGTGAACCTCAATTACACTGGTCATTAATGAACGAACACTTTCATTTTTAGAAATTATTTCGAATAATTTAAAATAAGGTACCTGTACCCAATATGGACACCCTAAAAAAAATGTATTTTTTTCACCCCCATCTACAAGTCATAGGACTCCAAAAATATGTGACCACTATCCTTGGACTATTGACTATCATTATTAAAATTAGCGATCTTGTAATTATTCTGGTTTAATTTAAATGATAAAAACAAAAAAAAGTTTACAAGTGTCCATATTTGGAATTACCTGTCCCTATTATGGACAGGTGTTTCCTTATTGACTTTCTACACAGTGTGTATTGAAGAGCCACTTTTCCAAGGGATTTTAGAGGAGAGGGAATAAAAAAATGTATCTTAAAGTATTCGGAGGAGGAGGGGGGGGATAGTAAATATCTTCAGAACATGCATTTTAGAAAGGAGGGGGGCATTCTCGGTCTTTAACCTTCGAAGACCCATGCAAAGCCCCTTAGTTACTAGTAAATATTATGAAATAATATTGTTGGTTTTGCTTAGCTTTATTGCATCTGTCTGCGAATTTACATCTGTTATTACTCAGTACTCAACAGCATGGACAAATAGAAACTTTTTCACCATGGGCAGTAAGTCCCACAGGGTAATCCATTTCAAGTGGTCCAGCACTGGTCGCTCGGCCATTTTTAAAAAATCTGAAATTTTTTGTACAACAACGCTAACATGATGGAAGTTCAAAATGACCGTTATTTTAATTTTAATATTTTTTGTTTGTGCATGGCGGCCATCTTTGTTTCATCGTGTGCAGCGATTTTCTCAGATACTAGGATACACAAAATTGTAAATATCTCGTGTTTTATTTTCCCAACTGAAATGGGGTTTACAGCATTTTGTTCAGAATAAAATAGGCTAAATGTATGGTGGTAGAATAATCTTGGAAAATAAAATTTTACAGATGAAATTTTAGCACAAAATTTAAAATTTTTTCCAAAATCTATCCGTTCGCAAGTAGAAATTTTTCATGCAAGGAAAACTGTCACACTTACACAATTTTTTTTTACAAATAGGTCAAAAGTGCATGTATTCATACACCAAGTCCCAGATCTAGGAGTTGATTTCTCTTTGCGAAAAAAATTCCGAAATTCGTCAAAAATGTCAAAAATCGCACTTTTTAGGCTTTGATATCTCTGGTGGGGCACGAGATAAAAATCTGAAATTCTGGCCTTTGATATTATTATGTAGTAATTTTATGTACAAAAAATTTCAAGAAGGAGATTTGACTACAAGTGGAGACATGACATGGACAATATGTGAAAACAATACTGCCAAACTATTGTAACCTTCTATGTAATTGTTCATATACTATGTGATTCACTTACTATGTGATTCTTCAACAAGACTGTCAACCATACACAATTATTTTCTACAAATAGGTCAAAAGTGCATATACTCATACACCAAATCCCAGATCTGAGAGTTGATTTCTCTTTGCGAAAAAAATTCCGAGATTCGTCAAAAATTTCAAAAATCGCACTTTTTAGGCTTTGATATCTCTGGTGGAGCACAAGATAAAAATCTGAAATTTTGACCTTTGATAGTATTTTGTAGTAGTGTTATGTACAAAAAATTTCAAGAAGGAGATTTGACTATAAGCTGAGATACGGTGATTAAAAAATGTTAAGAAATGCTATTATGAGTACATTAGGAGAAGTGAGATTAGTCTCATTTATTACAATATTTACACGGAAAATATCGTTTGTTGAAAACAGTTTAATAATAAATGTTTAATTTACAAAGATACTATATATGTTCAACAAAGAGCTTAACACTATTTACGAGACATGTTATGAGTTCGACCAGTTACTGTTGTCAGTCCGTCAGGCTGTTTTTTCTCAAAATTTTATTTGAAGCAACCCAAGTCTTGTCATCCCTTGTTAACTTGAATGAAATTCTCTAGGTTTAATAATTGAAACCATGTCAACTCGATCAGTTGCAACCCATTGTCTGAAATTTACTTTTCCTGAAATGTGTACCGAGTAAAATTGTTGCAATAGCATTTGCAGTAGGTTTGTTCCTGTGGACAAATAGTGTATTTTCTTAGCATACATTCTGAATTGTTTAAATCACACAGACGCATTTGAAGAAGATATTTGTAATTAACATTTAACTTTGTACCATAAATAATTAATTTGAAATTTTGGAGGTATGAACAATTACATAGAAGGTTATAATAGTTTGGCAGTATTGTTTTCACATATTATCCATGTCATATCTCAGCTTGTAGTCAAATCTCCTTCTTGAAATTTTTTGTACATAACACTACTACGCAATACTATCAAAGGCCAGAATTTCAGATTTTTATCTCGTGCTTCCCCAGAGATATCAAAGCCTAAAAAGTGCGATTTTTGAAAATTTTGACGAATTTCGGAATTTTTTTCGCAAAGAGAAATCATCTCCCAGATCTGGGACTAGGTGTATGAGTACACGCACTTTTGACCTATTTGTAGAAAAAATTGTGTAAGGTTGACAGTCTTGTGGAACAATTACATAGTAGGTTACAATGTTTTGACAATATTATCTTTCACATATTGTCCATGTCATATCTCAGCTTCTATTCAAATCTCCTTCTTGAAATTTTTTGTACATAACACTACTACACAATACTATCAAAGGCCAGAATTTCAGATTTTTATCTCGTGCCCCACCAGAGATATCAAAGCCTAAAGAGTGCGATTTTTGAAATTTTTGAAGAATTTTTGAATTTTTTTCGCAAAGAAAAATTAATTCCCAGATTTGGGACTTGGTGTATGAGTACACACACTTTTGACCTATTTGTAGAAAAAATTGTGTAAGGTTGACAGTTTTCCTTGCATAAAGAATATCCTCCTGCAAATGGATAGAATTTGGAAAAAAACCTTAAATTTTGTGCTAAAATTTCACCTGTAAAAATTTAATTTTCAAAATTATTCTACCACTGTACATTTAGCCTATTTTATTCTGAACAAAATGCTGCAAACCCCATTTCCATTGGTAAAGTAAAAGACGAGATATTTACAATTTTGTGTATCCTAGTATCTGTGAAAATCATTGAAAACGATGAAGCAAAGATGGCCGCCATGCACAAACGAAAAATAGTAAAATTAAAATAACGGTCATTTTGAACTTCCACCACTTGAAATGGATTGACCCCACATAATCCTCATGAATATATCTGTCACATGTGATGCATGGCAGCAGGTTTGAAAAAGCATCAATACTGCAAAAGAAGCAGTACCAGCTCTCCTTTGTTGAGTAAGTCATACCATTGGTACCTACGATTTCGCCAACATATATCCTGCTGGGGGGGGGGGGCTCTTTTTATTTTTCTGCAAGGGTTTTTTTTAGGGAGGTTTTTGGGAGATTGTTCAAATGGCATCTTGTTGAACAAAGATTTTACCACTTTGATGCCTTTTCAATTTATTGCTTGGCAACGTTGAACTTTCTTCTTTCTTACCGTTGTAGTCGATGCGGGCAAAAGCTGCCCATATTGGGAACCGCACGTAGTTTTACTAAATCTTGTAACAAATGAATAAGGAAAATATTTTTAAGCAAAATATGCAATAGCAATCGAAAATATGTTTTATTAGCTTTCTAAAATACTCCACTTTTTAACTTTTAATGTAATTTTACCCTATCTAATAAGAATTTAAGCTTACAAGTAATTAATAACAGCACATTTCGAAAGAACAAGTTTCCTCCTAAATGGCGAACAGCGCGCTTTTTTACACTTTCCAGCCTTAATTATCTTTTCAACTGCTTATCTTCGCGAAAATGTTGAGCCATCCCTCGATCAAAATTATTACCTTTAAAAATATTAGGGGTGTCCATATTGAGAGCCCTGTCCATATAGGGTACAAATATCTTATACTTGTTGGATTCTTCTGGAACTTGAGAATTATAAAAACTATATCAGAAGTCACATTTATCAACATCCATTTGTTAAGGAGGACAATTAGAGAGCAGACAAAAAATCAACGAAAAACAATAAATATTGTGTTTGCTCACTGTTTAAAAGAGGCTATACGAAAACTCATTTTAACTATAATGAGTAGAACTATTTAAATTATATATATCTGTTTAAAAAAAAGATATGATATCCACTAAAAAACAACTTTTCAAAAGTAAAAAAAGCCAAGTTTAAAAAAAACAAAATTGTAGCTAAAAAATGGCGCGATATCAAATTTCCAAGCTCATATTATGGTTCTTATTTAACATTTTCCATTAAAGAAAAATGTCATTTGTAAGTAATATGTCGTCTTATATATTGATAGAAATCCTTTTCCCCCATATTAAATACCTTCCTATATTAAATACATCGCAGTAATTAGTCATTTTATATTAGCAGCAATCAACATCCTTTCTAAAAATAAAAATCTTTTAAAATTTATTTGTCCGTAGTTAAAATTAGAAGTTAATTCGAAGTTCTCTCTCGTTAATTCGAACTCGTCCGGACCACAAGCTATGTTCGAATTATCCAAAGTTCGAATTATGGAAAGTGTCAGAGGAAAACATGTTTAAAGGAGTACTGTTAACAAAGAAAATGTTACAGTATTTTTTAAATTTATTTCGACTTTATTTATCATTAAAATATTACTGAATATTAAATGAAAAAATATAAACCTATAAATTAATTAAAGGTTTAGAAAAAAAAAAGCACAATGGAAAAAGAAATGGAGAGGTGATGAGCTGACGGGACACCAAGAAAGCGGATATCAAATGCATGGGATGTATACCACTTTAGAACAATTCTGATATAATTGAAACAAAGTTATTTCAAGGATTTAAAGTCCGTGAGAAAGTAGGGGATAATGTAAAAACAGAATTCTGGTAAGTTGGAATTAAACAAAGTCAAGAGAAAATAAGTTCGAATAAATAAAAATTTTCAATGTTATTCTGCCATTGAAAATTTCGGGACTTCATATTTAGTCCAAATTAAGCGAAGATTCAATTTATCCTATTTTCAATTAACGAGAGCTAACTGTACACCATTTTTAAAATTTCCCGAGAGGATGTTAACAACTCAATTTCTAAATTTATCATTTATCAAATTATTGTCATCTTTTATGTTGCATCAGTGAAGCATAAATTTTGTCTCAGAAATTTATAAATAGTATATTTATATGCAGAATAACAAAATTAAAGATAAGAAATGTATTTTTTTTTAACTTTCTACTGATAATAACATATCATTTTTCGTTCATCGTTAGAAATTTATAAACAGTATATTTATACACAGATTAACATAATTACATCATAGGGAATGTCATTAAAAAAAAAAACTTTCTTCAGAAAAATAACACATTTTCATTCATCGTTATGCACATATCGTTATTTAAGTGTTAAAAAAGACATTCATCAAAAGCAGAATAATATTTCATAGACAGGTAACCACAAGAAAAAAAAGATAATCTATCATTCTCTTGAAATCATTAAAGGATAAAACCAAATCAGTTTCCCCCCATACTGAAACTGCTAGCTGATATAAATGTTTTTGCTCGCCAGAATAACTTTTGCAGAAGATGTATCTTCTTTGTTTGGAAGTACCGTAATGCATGACTGGTCATGTGTTCTTCAATTGTATCAGATTTAGACAAAGAAATGCACAGCCATTGCTTGAAGGAAATGATTGTTACAAGATAGAAATCACACAGAGCTTTACATTTATAATTTTTGCAACATTTAAATAGATAATGCGGTGTGTATTTTTGAAGAGTACACAGATTGCATATTGGATAGCTGCTGGAATCCTATAGACAGAGGGCCGGTGTTAGATATTTCGGCGCCTGAGGCGAGCCATTTTTTGCCGCCCTATGACGTCATCTTTTTTTTTTTAACTGCTACTTGATATTTTTAAATAAGTAAATTAGTATAATAACAGTAATCTATTTGCATAGATAAATTATAAAATGTATTATAAAATATATGTAGAGGTAATTTAGCCCCAGAAACCACAAGACTTCGACTGACAATGCATGTGCATAGTTTCAATAACTGGGCGAAGTTCAAATGCCCATCCCAGGAAAATATTTGCAAGCTAAGTGCAATATGGAAAAGTGTGAAAGCTCGAAGATTTTGCGAGAGAGATGCCCTTGATCTGCGGTGCAGAGCAGACGGGTTTCCTGCACGCCCGAGTTTTTATCGGAACGAGATTCCGTTTTGGAACTGTGTAAAAGGGATCGATTGATACCCATATTAACTTTAATCAGTTATGTTTGTGTTCATTTTATACTTTACTTAGCCTAGAATTGTATATGTACCAGTTATATAATCAAGAGCTTATTTTTAATTAAATATTCATTCAGTGAAATATTGGAACTGTGATTTATTTCAAACACCCGTTTTTCGTCCGCCCCACTTCTACAAATTTTGGGGGCTCGCCCTGGATGAACCAGTGGACTTCTGCTCGGTGATAAAGTTGGATGTTCCCTGCTACTCCAGTGATTGCTGGAATCGTCGCTGTTTTTACGAAGAAAGCTGAGCTGCTTCGACTGTCTGAGAGCTGTGTGTGTTTGAGCTGTCCGGAAGAAAACAGTGCTGTTGCGGTGCCACAAGAAACAACTCGTAGTGCATTTTTTTTTTACGAGTTGAGCGAGTGATTATTTATGCAAAGAATTTAGGATTTTTTGTGCAACGAATTTGTGGTGTTTTTCTGCAACGAATGCTGGTAGTGTGTTTTTTTTACCAGCTAAGTACTATTTTTTTACCAACCGATTAATTGTGCGTACTGGGTGCATGTTTTATTTTTCAAGAACCCTCGCTGTGATTTTTTTTTGCGAGGCGATTTTTGCGCGAGTGAAATTTTTTTTGAAGCCAAGTGATACAGGGCTGAAATGTCCTAGTATTTTAAGTTTTTCAAGCCCGGTGCATTTTTTTTAGGGCTTATATTTTTTAACATATACAGATATGTATTGAGATATTGATCAATCTATATCGAGTGTTTTCATAATTATTATATAAATTTGATTTGAAGTTATTGATCTATTTGATGTATTATTTTTGTATGTGAGAACAGAGGATATCCACAATGAAGTAAGTGGTTTTTTCCCATAAATGGTAATTAAATATAAAACTTATAGCATCTTGCTTTTATTTTAAACATTAAAGAATTTTGTTTTGTAATGTGAGTTTATGAATAGAAAATAATTTTGCTTATATATATAATATTTTTATAAGATATTTTAGTATATCTGATAGAGTTTTTGTAGGAATAATGGCATATTTGGTAAGAGCAAAGAAAATAGACTTATTGTCAGTGTTAAATGAATTGGGGCTGAGTGCTGAGGAAAGCGCGACAAAAGTTCAGTTAGCCGACATAATAACCAAATCGGACGGTTATAATGAAGACATAGTCAAAAACTTATTAGACGGTCTCGTTAGCGAACGGTTAGAACAAGATAAAAATAAAGAAATCGAGGAAAACGAAAAAAAAGCATATGAATTAAAAAAATTAGAGCAAGAATTCAGTGCAAAAAACAAATCGGAAATGATGCTTAACGCCGGAGTGAAAACTCCTGATGTTTTAAAATTAATCGCGAGGTATGATACCAATGAAGAAATAAGTATATATCTCACGTTGTTCGAAAGACAAATAAAAAGATTAGGGGTAGAAAAGGAGAATTGGGTAACTTATTTGCTAGGTCTGTTACCGTTAGAAATAGTTAACATAATAGGTCGCGAAAATGAGGAACTCTCGAATGATTATGATTATGTTAAACAGTTATTATTGAAAAGATTCAAGCTTAGTGCGGAACAGTTTCGACTGAAATTCTTTGGCCACAGAAAGGAAAGTTCGGAATCGTGGCGCGATTACTCATTTGAACTTACGAATTTTTTAGAACAATGGTTGACAGGTCTGAACATTTCGTCTTTTGAAGATTTAAAAAACCTTCTAGTTATTGACCAAATAAGGAAAAAATTACCATCGGAAGTAAGGGAGCATTTTATTGATGACTTGCCTAAGTTTACAAAGGTCTCAGATTTTATAAGTAAACTTGATGATTATGAGGCGGCCCGTAATATTGTTAGGAAGAATTCGGAAGTAAAAAATAGCAATAGTAAACGTTTTTCTCAGAACATAGAGAACAAAAGTTTTGGCCGGAAGAACAATTTTTCCCAAAACAACAAGAACGGGGTAAAGAATAATTATAATCCTTTTAAAACTAAATGTTTTTATTGCAATGAATTTGTCTCTCATAAATCGAATCAGTGTCCTCGCAGAATGGATGGAAATAAAAGTAATCACTATGGTTTAAATAATACGAAAGCGGTGAACGCCATGAGTAACAAATTTTGTCCGTCGGATAGAATTGTTAAAAGTATTGAAATTAAAGGGAAACGCGTAGATTGTTTTGTTGATAGTGGGTCAGATGTGACAATGATAAACAATGAACTTTATAGAATTTTGGGAAGGCCTAATTTAAGTAAGAATGATGTGAAATTGACAGGTATTAGTGGTGATGGAGTAATTCCTTCAGGTTTTTTCAATACTAATATAAAAATTGATGATGTTAGTGTAAATTGCGATGTGTACGTTTTGCAGGATTTAAAATATGAAATGCTTCTCGGAAGTAACTGTTTGAATAAATTAAATTTCGAAATATCAAACAATGACTTAAAAGTGACGGGTAAGCGGAACGATGAAAAAAGTTACAATGTAAACGTTGTTACGAAGATGCCCTTAGGAATTCCAAAGATAGGCACGGTCAAAGATGTTAAAAACATTCTCACGGTTAAATCTGACTTGCGGTTAGATGTTGAAGAGGTTCCCAGGCCCGACCCACATTTGCGGTTGAATTCTTCAAACACACCCATGACTGAAAATTCTTTAGATGATTCTCATGAACCCGAATCTGTTTGCTTAGCAGAAATAGCTAATGCGGTTAATGTAAATGAAATCGATATGACGCATATTGCCGACTGCGGTTTAAGGGAAGAATTAATTAATTTGATTACGAATTATAAGCCTGAGAAAACGAAAAGTGTTGACTTGAAAGTTAAGATAGTGTTAAGCGATGACATACCAGTAGTACAAAGACCGAGGCGATTAGCGATTGCTGAACAAGAATTTGTTGATACACAAATAGGAGATTGGCTTGATAAGGGTATTATAAGAGAAAGTTGTTCAAATTATGCTGCACCAATTGTTTTAGCGAAAAAGAAAAATGGGGACTACCGATTATGCGTAGATTATAGAAAACTTAACAAAAAGATAATTAGAGATAATTATCCCCTTCCGGTAATAGATGATATTTTAGATGAGATTGGGCAGAGTAAGGTGTTCAGTACATTAGATTTGAAAAATGGATTTTTTCACGTAGAGGTTGATGAAGATAGTAAAAAGTTTACTTCGTTTGTTACAAATAATCAACAATTCGAGTACAATGTAATGCCATTCGGTTTAAATGTCGCTCCACAATTTTTCCAACGTTACATATATGCATGCCTTAAAGAATTAATAAGAGATAGAACGATTTCCGTGTACTTAGACGATATAATTGTCCCTGCGCAGACTGAAGAAGAGGCGCTTTCTAAATTGAAACGTGTGTTTCAGGTAGCATCAGAGTATGGCCTCGAGTTTAATTTTCCTAAATGTCAGTTTTTGAAGAGAAAAATCGAATTCTTAGGATACGTAATTGAGAATGGAACAATTCGACCTTCCGAAACACATGTTATAACTGTTACAAAATTTCCTGAACCAAAAGATAAAAAGCAACTCCAGAGTTTTTTGGGACTTACCGGATATTTCAGGAAGTATATCGCTGATTATGCTAGAATTGCTAGACCTTTGAGTGATCTTTTAAAAATGGAAAATGAATTTAATTTCGGACCAAGTCAAAAAGAAGCTTTCCAAATTCTAAAAAATAAACTGTCTAGTAAGCCAGTATTACACATATTTAGAAAGGGGGCGGTAACGGAATTACATACGGATGCTAGTAGTTTAGGTTTCGGAGCAATCTTGTTACAAAAAGATGATTACGGAAATTTACATCCAGTTCATTTCATGAGCAAGAAAACAACGCCCGCTCAAGCGAAATATAGTAGTTATGAGCTCGAAGCACTTGCTGTCATCGAAGCATTAAAGAAATTTCGAACTTATTTGTTAGGAAATAAATTTAAAATAATAACCGATTGTTCTGCTTTTCAAAAAACCTTAGAGAAAAAAGATCTTACACCTAAAGTTGCGCGGTGGGCATTATTTCTTCAAGAATTTGACTACCAAATTGTTCACAGAGCCGGAAATCAAATGAAACATGTCGATGCATTGAGTCGTAACACGGTTTTAACTTTAACGCGTTCACAGGATGAACTTACTGCAAAATTGACTAAAGCGCAAAACGAAGATGATTACATTCAAACTATAAAAACATTAGTTGAAAAAAACGAAAGTAATGATTATTTTGTTAGGCGAAATATTGTGTACAAATATGAAAACGATAGAGAGTTAATTATGGTACCAGAAAGCATGCAAAGGGAAATTATTCGTGAAATTCACAATAAGGGACATTATGCTGTTGCTAAAACTGAAGCGATCGTGAAACAGGATTATTATATTCCTAACCTTCGAAAACAGATCGAAAGCGTGATAGGAAATTGTATTGAGTGCATACTATGTAACAGGAAACAAGGTAAAGGTGAAGGATTGCTAAATCCCATCCCTAAACAGGATACGCCACTTCAAACTTACCATATCGATCATTTAGGTCCGCTACCTTCGACAAACAAAAATTATAATTTTATTTTCTCTGTAGTGGACGCTTTCACGAAATTTGTCTGGTTTTATCCTGTCAAAACAACATCCGCTAAGGGTACACGACATTTCGGTCCCGCCATTTCGGTCCCGCCGTTTCGGTCCCGCCGTTTCGGTCCCGAGACATTTCGGTCCCTGGACATTTCGGTCCCGAGACATTTCGGTCCCGAGACATTTCGGTCCCTGGACATTTCGGTCCCGAGACATTTCGGTCCCGAGACATTTCGGTCCCTGGACATTTCGGTCCCTGGACATTTCGGTCCCGAGACATTTCGGTCCCGAGACATTTCGGTCCCTTGCCATTTCGGTCCCTGGCCATTTCGGTCCTTAATCATTTTGGTCTCTTGCCATTTCGGTCCATTGCTATTTCTTTACCGGCCACTTTATAACTTGGTTTCTGATTGATGAAGGCCCCTCTAAACGCTTAAACTCAACATTGTTCGGGCCTTTTTTAATATTTTTATTCTACTGCCCCCCCTTCCCTCAAATTTTATACAAAGCTGAATATAATACTCCAATAAGTTTAATCTATTGTAACTCGTGATAATAAAATCACAGCGAGTTGTAAATTTGATTAAACAATGTTATATAATTTTACACTGTCTTTATTATTATTATTTAACAGAATAAATATTTTAAGTTTTATCATATATTTTTTGTATTAGGTATTTTATCTATACTATAAACTATTATTTTTATTGATTAACTTTTATTTTTATTGATTGTTTTCGTACACTTTCTTAGAATCTTTAAATTAGTGATTTCGTAACTAGGCGTGCTATAAAAAAATTTTGTTAAAAAAATAAAAATGCTCCAAGGACCTTTTTTTATGTAATAATTATTGGTTACATTTTTTTTTTTTTTTTTTTTTTTTTTTTAACAGTTCTCTTACCTTATGAAGACAATTTTTGTGATTTGATTTTATTGAAAGTGGGCCTATTTCTTTGTAATAAAATGATTATTTTTTAATTTTATATAATAATGTAACTATTATTTTAAATAATTTTATTTTCGATTTTTAACTGACAAAACTAAGCTTTTTTAATTTATCGTTTATTTACTTATTTCCATTACCTTTTCGCTCCCACTTTTACAGAAAAAAATTGACAATTTTTATTTTAATTTTATTATTAATTGAATAAATAGTTTTAAATTTCAATAACTTTAAATATAAAATAAATAAACAGGTAAACGATAAGCTTCAGTTTATAACTACTACAAAACATAATGATAAATTGAATATAAAACAGATTATTTATTGAGTGTATGTAAAGTTAAATTCGAATTGCATATTAATAATTTTATCAATTTAATTATATAAAGATTCATTAAATTAAAAATACATAAATTTAATAAAGTATTAATTTGATTTTCATTTTAAAATCACTAACTGTTTTGAGATTTAATTTATAGCAATTATTCATCACCATAAGTTATTATTCAAAAATTGTTATTTATTTCAAAAAAGGAAATTATTATTATTATTATTTTGAAAAGTAACGTAACGTAATAATTAATTAAACATAATAATGCAACACTGTAACAATGCGTAAAAATATTTCTTAACAGGTTTAGGTAACATTACTATTCAGATGCAGATTTAAATTTTTTGAAACAATGTTATAGTTTACATTTCGCAAAAATCAATCATATATTAATTATTATATTAAAAGAGAAAGAAAAATATGATAAACTAACCAATAAATGAATAAATAACATATTTATTTTGAGAATCCTTATCATTTTTATAAATCCTAATGAAGTTAATAACATTATAGTAGCTGAAATTTAAAAAATGTTTTTTTTTCATTTTTGCTATAACTTCTATATAGTTCTTGTACTAGATTTTAAACAAGTAATTGATAAATAAGTCACTTAAACAATTAATAGTTAAAATAATTTTGAATCCTTATTAATAAATATGTTTGATAAAAATAATTTAATTTTTGAGAATTTTTTAATTTAACAACATAATTATTAATGCTTTCAAATTTTCTAAGATGATGTTAATCATTTAATAAAATAATGTATAACATTAAGTAAATAACAAATCAAAACCGTGTGCCGAGAATTTTTAAACACTTTTTTTTATGTTGGTGTTCCTATAAAATTGGAAATGTATGCATATAAGTATCAGCTAAGTACTACGATTAATCCCTTTTAAGCAAAAATTCTGCATGTCAATCAATTGTCAACGCCCATTTGAACAAATAGTCATCTTTATACAAGATAAATAGAAGAGCTAGGTACTAGCTTTAGGTAGTTAGCTTTATTCTACGTATCTTGATCTTTATACACTTGTCAGATGAAACCCTTATTCTTTACAATGCCTTTTATACTCTGGAGTTCAAATGCGGACGGGCCTCCCACATAATCGCTGGCAATTTTTAGAAGAAATATGAATGTTTTGAAAAGAACAGCATTTCTCGGTGTTTTTTATTCCTCTTGCTGTTATCTTCATTTCAAACGCTTTTAGTATCAATTAAACCAGTATAAAAAGTAGAATGGAATATTTTTTTATCCTTATTATTATAACTTATGAATGACATTGAAATATTCAAAACTTATAACATAACTAAATAACATTGTTAGGTAAGATATTTACCACCTACACATAATATTTTAAGTTACCTTTTTTAATTTAACTTACTTTGACAGAAGGCTTTTTTTTCATATTTTTTATGAGGGTTTTTATATTTTAATGTTAAAAATAATTAATTTATATAATAATATCAGCTTTAAATGAAATGACAAATTTCAATACGCACTACATTAATAATTTTGTAATTAGTTTCCTTAAGCTGGTTTTAGAAAATTTAACAGATGTGTTGTGTAAATGTGATATATGCATAAAAGTATGGCAATATAATTTTTTTGCTGTTGCCGTTGTTTTGGAAAACATTAATAAAAACAGGGAAATGTCAATATAATAAACATTCTAGATTGTAATAATAACAATAAAAAGAGAACTGTTGTCATGAAAAAATAATTGCTAATAATTCAAGATGTAATTCATTTTTTCTAAAATGTAAAAAAAAAAAAATATATATATATATATATATATATATATATATATATATATATATATTTAGGTTACAAATCATTTTAATAATTATTTTTGCTCGTGTCATATATTTATGTAATAAAATAATTGCAAAGCTAACTACCTCCACGTGTTGCAATCTGGAAACTTTTTTCTTAATTTAAAAACGGAAAAGTTTAAAAGTAAAATAAATGCTAGTAACCAAAAACAATGTATAAAAAATGCCATAAACAAAAAGAGGATTCAATGATAATTTTGGCACAGGGGGTAAAATACCACCAGATACAGATGTTTTTTATTTGTTTCAACATTTTTGCTCCTATGCGGGAAGTGGCGGGGGTGCAAAATAATGAAACACTTATAATTCTGAAAATTGGCTTCAGCGATGAAATCCTATAATATGCTAAGTGTCAGAATATAAATTCCATATAACAATAACTCTTTCTTTTCTCCTGGCAATTTAAAAGCCTTTGTCTCCCTGGAGAGGAAACATGCATCTCAGAAGTTAAGATTTTATAACTATTATGGGGTGTGTTAATATCATAAGTTAATTGGGTTATTTTATAAATTCAGTTATCAGTTTCCAAGTTAACTTCCCCATTTCCTCGTTCAAGAATTCAAAACATTCTGGCATTTTTAAAAAATGCCATTCATCTGTGAATTTTTTTCAGAAATCTCCATCGATTTCTAAATTAATTGATCAAGTTTTGGGGTACTTGTTACTTCTAATTAATCGCATTACACTAAAATTTTATGCGACTTTCAGTTAAAAAACCAGTGTTTGAATTTAGACACTTTTCTCCGGGAAGGACTTCTGTGGCTCCGGGGGGATTACGCTTTTTTACCACTGAAAACACAAAATTTCAAATTTTCCGGGGGGGGGGGTAATTGATAGCTCCGGGGGGGAATGACCTGCCCCTGAATTCAGCACTCTAAAATAATGTTCTTTATAAAATTATGTCAGATATTTCCCGTGCACAAAATTTCAGCTTGCTGGAGAAGGGACCGAAAAGTCCAGGGACCGAAATGTCTCGGGACCGAAATGACCATGGACCGAAATGTCTCGGGACCGAAATGTCTCGGGACCGAAATGTCTTGGGACCGAAACGTCTCGGGACCGAAATGTCTTGGGACCGAAACGTCTCGGGACCGAAATGTCTCGGGACCGAAACGGCGGGACCGAAACGGCGGGACCGAAATGGCGGGACCGAAACGTCCTGCTTTCATCCGCTAAGGAGGTGATTTCGAAATTAAAAATTCAACAAGCCGTATTTGGAAATCCAGAACGTATAATTAGCGATCGTGGAGCCGCTTTTACTTCAAATGAATTTAAGGAGTATCTCGAAGATGAAAAGATAGAACACGTTTTAATTACGACAGGTATACCGAGGGGAAACGGACAGGTAGAGCGATCACAGAAAACACTCATAAATATCCTGAGTAAATTATCCATCGATGATCCGACGAAATGGTATAAATATGTGCCAACCGTACAACGAATAATGAACAGTACGATTTCGCGTAGCACTCAGTATACCCCTTTTGAGTTATTAACAGGAGTAAAATTAAGGGATAAGGAGGATTTAAATATTAAACGAATTATTGATGAGGAACATGAAAACGCGTTCATGGAAGAAAGACTTAACAATAGAAATATTGCTAAGCAAAACATTCTAAAAATCCAGGAAGAAAATAGTAAAAGTTTTAATCGTAAACGGAAAAAAGCAAGGTGTTATAAAGTTGGTGATCTAGTTGCCATAAAAAGAACCCAATTTGGGGTCGGCATGAAATTACGAATTAAATACTTTGGTCTTTACAAAGTGATCAAAATCAAAAGCAATGACAGGTACGATGTCGAAAAAGTGGGCTTCCAAGAGGGTCCAAGAGTGACATCAACTGCAGCTGACTGCATGAAACCATGGGTTTCTACACCCTAAAATATGATGTTTTTCAAGTATTTCTTTTATGTGTTTTTTTTTTTTGTTGTAGTTTATTTGTTTATGTATCGCCATATAGTGTTTTATGACTCCAAGTACATCCGTTTAACGTTTTTTTTTTTTTTTTTGACATTATTTTATGCAAGGAAAAAAAAACTGAACTGTGACTGAAGAAAAAAAAAAAACTTTTAATAGTTTATGAACACTTGAACTAGCACCATACTTTTTATTATTATTATTAGTTTTTCAGTGATTTAATATGGAATTTTAGTGTGTGTTTTGTGATTCCACTATTTTTATGAAAGTCGTATGGAGTCTGATCTGGAGCTTATAGTTGGTATTAAGCTCTGTGAGGGCACAGATAGGTCAGGATGGACGAGATATAGAGGTAATTTAGCCCCAGAAACCACAAGACTTCGACTGACAATGCATGTGCATAGTTTCAATAACTGGGCGAAGTTCAAATGCCCATCCCAGGAAAATATTTGCAAGCTAAGTGCAATATGGAAAAGTGTGAAAGCTCGAAGATTTTGCGAGAGAGATGCCCTTGATCTGCGGTGCAGAGCAGATGGGTTTCCTGCACGCCCGAGTTTTTATCGGAACGAGATTCCGTTTTGGAACTGTGTAAAAGGGATCGATTGATACCCATATTAACTTTAATCAGTTATGTTTGTGTTCATTTTATACTTTACTTAGCCTAGAATTGTATATGTACCAGTTATATAATCAAGAGCTTATTTTTAATTAAATATTCATTCAGTGAAATATTGGAACTGTGATTTATTTCAAACACCCGTTTTTCGTCCGCCCCACTTCTACATATATTTACATTTAAGGAATTTAAAATAATCAAATTGCGTAATTTATTTATTTATTTTTAATTTTCTCTTTTGCATCTTTTTAAAAATAACAACAGTTAATTTGGAATTAAATTAATAATACATATTCTACTAGTATTTAAAAAAAAGGCCAGAAAGTCTCATATAAAGAATAACGGTAACACTTCAAAATCTCTTTTGCCTTGTTTTTCCTTTCGAAAAATCATGCATGTTTATGAATATATATATATATATATATATATATATATATATATATATATATATATATATATATATATATATATATATATATAATCCTGTTATAACAGGTAAAGCGTACTTTTAAAATCAATATTACTAAGACAAAATGTGTCAAACATTTAAAACCAATTGCATTGCGTATAAAATTGTGTATGATTTTCAAAAATAACGATATAGTATAACAAGTTATTTATCTTTTTAAAATGGTATACGCAAAACAAAATCGTGTATTGGTAATATTAATAAGAAAACAGCAACAAAAAATAAGACAAATGTTCAATAAGTGAGTAATTTCTTTTGATTTAACTTTGGCGAAGTCATACATTATAATGTCGAAATCAACATTATAAAGCAAAAAATTAAGAAATAAATAAATAAACGTTTCGCAATATATTATTGTCATTAATTAGAAAAATCTGGTATGCAGAGAAAATTACATTATCATTTCAAATTTAATTTCACACATTTAACATGACGATTTAGTTTTATTATTACAATATTATTTTCAAAAACACAACTGTCAACAATGAAATATTTAATTCCGTAATAAATGAATCCTGAATTTTTTTGTGAAAATCATTTTAATGTCACCCTAATCAATATACAAACAATAACATTTTCAACAAAAAAAGAAAAAAAAAAAGAAAAAAATACATTTGTTAAAATAATTCAATTTACTCGCGCAACAGACTTGATGGGTGCTGCGTTTCCGCGCTCCATCGAAACATAGCACAAACGTAAAATTGTAATAAAAATAGCGAAATAAAAAAAAAAAAAAAAAAAAAAAAAAAAAAAAACCATCGCTCTATAAATTCTTATTAAACGTTATAGTAAGAGGAACAAGCTATATTGTACTGGAAGATTGAAACTGGATTTTTTTTACTAATGCGGAAAAATCGTAGCGTGTGGCGACAAAAAAAAAAAAAAAAAAAAAAAAAAAAAAAAAAGAAGAAGAATGAAAGAAAAAGGAAAGAAAAAAGAGCTCTAAAATTTGTATATAAAAAATTGTTAAAATTTCAAGTAAAATTTGTTTAAGATTAAAACAGAATTTCTTTTGCAAAGTCAAAAAAAAAAAAAAAAAGCCACAGAGCGAAAAAAAGAAAAGAAAAGCCCTAAGGATTATAAAAAAAAAAAAATAAAAAATTCGAAAATCGGTAAGCGAACTTCGAATAAATTTAGGTGAAAAGAGGACAAATTTTAGTACATTAGGTTAAAAGAATAAAACCGAATTTTTTTTTAAATAATGTTGAAAAATTGCTTCTTATTAGCGTAAAAAAAATTGTCGCGGAACGCGAAAGAAAGAAAAATTGCATTAAAAATAACATTAAAAATCACAAAACATTGAAAATCCCGTTGGATAAATTACACTTCGATTAAGCTAAAAATTTCCAACTGAATTATTTTTTACAAATGTTAAAAAAGGCAATGCACAAAAACATTCTAAGAGACGTTTTGAAAATGACTTTAAAAATCCAAAAAAATTAAAAATAAAAACTCACTGAACAAAAGTTACAACATTCCTAAAAAGTTTGAAACCGAATATCTTTTACGAATACGAATGTCAAAAAATCGCTGCGAAATGAAGAAAAAAAATTACAGAAAGCAAAATTTACTCTAGTTGACTAAAACATTTGTAATACGAATTACCAAAAATTCAAAAAATGAGGATGACAAAATTTGTTGTATTATGCTAAAAAGTTTGAAACGGAATTATTTACAAACCCAAAGAAAAAAAAAAAGAAAGAAAAGTTGCCGCGAAACAGGAGAAAATCCAAAAATCACTCGAAGAATTAAAAAATAGCTTGTGGATTCCGAATAAACTTTATTGAAAAAAGGGACAAAATCTATTACATTGAGCAAAAATATTAAAAGCTTATTTATTTTATTAATATGGAAAAAATCGCTGGAAACACAAAAATCATCAGATATCTCAGAAGACCAATTTTACTATAGTGGGATAAAATATTCTAACAGGAATTATTTCCTAAATGTCCAAAAAAAAAATGACGCGAAACACAAAAAATGAAAAAAAAAAAATTACAAATAGCGGAAGATAACATGTAAGGTAAGAAGATAACATGTCCTGGGGTAATAAGATCAAGTTCTAATAATACGCGTAATTACAAAGGAATTGGGGAGATGACACCTACAGGTTTTGCTCAGAAGGGCTCTAAGTCATCTGAATTCAAACAACCGCTAAAAATTAATTAGTTCATTTTGTAAACGTTATTACTGAAAAGGGCACGTAAGAGTAAACGCCCGATCTAAAATCTATGAGGTAAGCTCTTTGATATGAAAACTGTACATTTATTAGAAAATACTTTGTTTATCACATAAATATATTGTGCATTTCGCGTACTTTCATAATGTTCTGGAAATTTTTGGATGTGTTCGTGGAGGTAGTTTGAAGTTTAACATATACTGCGCAATAAGTATACTGGGATAATAACGTTATCCACTAGCATTATTACTCTGGTTGATTATTTTCAGTACCACAAAGAAGGTTTATTTTTTGTTTTCTGCACGACAGAGCATTATAGCCATTGGTGAAAACCAAAAAGGAAAAAGAAAAAATTGTATGCCCTAAGTGCTGCTAATTTTTTCTTGTCAGATGAATGAAATATCAAATGATTATTACTGCACTCTAATATCGCAATTAATATTAAGTCTGAGAAAATTGTCAATTTCTAGGGCTGTAATATTTGTATTTTTAGAATTGGATAATTTACATGCCCTTATTCTACCATATTTTATAGTTCGTTTGCATGTAATAACGGCAAATAGCATTGGTCAAGAAATCATGCCAATACATTTTATGAATACGTATCGACTAAAATATTCTTTCTTGCATACATAGTCAATAAGTTGACATATAAAATCCTACATTTGTTTGATTAAAAAAAAAATAAAAAAAATCGTAAGTTTTGAAAATTGGCTTAGACTTAACATGGTGTTATTACCCCAGGACACTTTATTATAATATTAGGTTTGAAAAATAATTCCTTTTATCAATGTCAAATCACGTACCGCAAAAAAATACTAGACATTGCATTGAAAATCGTAAACACTACAAAAATCGCGGAGGACAAAATTAGCATATTTAGGCTAAAATTTTGAAAAAATAAAAGTTTGTGTCCGAATGTCAAAAACTTGCAGTAGAACCCAAATAAATAAATAAATAAATAAATAAATAATAGAAATAATAATGGCTAACAATCGCATTGAAAATGCCATTTAAAATAACGAAATGTCAAAAATCGCAAAGAAGAAATTTTAATAAATTTAGCTAAATTTTTTGCATAGAGCTCCTTTCAAGAAAGCAAAATAAATCATCTTTAAACTCGCAAAAATGATAAAAATCATTTAAAAATAGTTTTTAAAAAATTACAGAACAAAATTTAATACATTTTCCTAGAAGACAATAACCGGAACTCTTTCCCAAATATAAACTAGTCGTTGGGGACCACCGTAATACTTACCCATCATGGATATGCATGATATAATACATAAAAATAAAACACGTGAAAACTACAGTCGAGTCTCTCTATATCGAAACTCCATACATCGAATTTCTCTATATAACGAAATTTTAGTAGGAACGGTCCCCCTTTTCGCATGATTACATTAAAAACAGTCTCTATATAGCGAAATATCTATCTCCATATAACGATTTTTTTCATTAATTGGTCTTAATTTATTCAGTTTTAAAAGGCTTCGAAGTCATATGGAATCAATTTTCCATCACTTACTTTTGATTTATCGTCAGTGCTGAGTTCTTTTTTTTTAAATTACTTCTCTCTTTGTTCTTTAAATCCAACAAATTCATCCCACCTCCCATACACCTTTCCACATCCTTTTCAAAACAGAGTCAATTGGATTGATACACATGTAAGAGAGGAATCAATGAGAGACACATAAGAGAGGCCTTCAAACGGAGGAAAATTTTAACTACAATTTTTCATTCCTTGCTAAAATTTGAGCTTTTTTTGAGAGCCTAACAATTTAAAAATCAAAACAACAAAAAATTACAGATTTCTTCGTCTGAAATTAATGCAAGTCTGCCTTATTTGGTTTTCATTAAGCTTTCAAATAAATGTCTGTTCTCTTTTTTGAAACAGTTTAAATAATTAAGAAATAAAATGTTAGGTTAATATTTACTTTTAAACATTTCAAATTCTTAATTCAAAAGATCAAAAATAATATTTGTTCAAATTTCACACATTCAATACGATTTTTAACATCATTCTCTATACATCGAATTTCTCTATATAACGAATTTTTTACTGGAATGGTGGATTTCGTTATATAGAGACTCGACTGTATTTATAAAATGCACTGCAATCCCAAAACAAAATTTAAATATTGTTAATATACATAGTAATGCTCCATTAATAAATTGCTGATGAACCAATTTCGACAAATTATATAAAATACCAAACTACTCAAGTAGTACCCAATTGTGTAAAAGAAACATCCTTAAAGCTCCAAAAATAATAATTATATTAACTAACAATTTACTACGTCGGATTGTGCGTCTCATTTCCAATTAAAATTTATCTTTGAATAGAAATTTGAGGGAAATACAGGGTCATGAGAAATCGAAGAATGTGGAAAATAGGATTACAAATATCTCGGCAACTAATAATCCGATGAATTTCATTCTTTATGCAAAATTTGTTTTATTTTATTACTTTTTACACCCACTCCTTAAAAAAAAAAAATTCAAAATTTTTTATATATCTTTCATCAGAAAGAATTTTTCGAGAGTCCGAAAAAATAGTTCCGGATAATCGAGGCTACTGATATTAAATAGGCTTCGTCCCATTCTTACATACTAAGTACATACAAAATTTCAAGTCTCTATCTCAATTTATTCTGAAGATAGAGCTTTTACAGACATACTAACAGACAGACGGACGGACGGCAATTTTTTTTTCTAAAAATATTTTTTGGAATCTCCAGTATCTGAAACGTGTAAATCCGTCAAATTTTTTTTCCCAATTTTCAAAACGATTGCAAGACTTCCCTATACTACGTATAATAAGTAAGAAAAAAAGAGAAAAAAATTACTAACATTTTTTAAATAGCAGCTGATAAAATTCACTATATTAGGCTGAAAGTTTAAAATTGAACTAATCTTACAAACGCTTAAAAAATGCTGCAAAATGACAGAAATATTCCAAAAATCACTCGATGAAAGTAAATTTTATTGAAAAGAAATGTTTTTATATTAATCTTAAAATACATTTTCTTTTACTAATGTCGAAAAAAAAAAAAAAAAAAAAAAAAAAAAAGAGAAAGGAAATAAAAAAACCTTTTAAAAATAGCAGTGGACAAAATTTTCTACAGTGAGAATTAAAAGCATTCTAATGGGAATTCACTTCGAATATATATATACAAAAATGCTAGATATTGCTAAAACTAATACAGTGAAACCTCCAAATAAGGGACACCTATGGGGCCGCAACTTTTGTCCCTTAAATAGAGGTGTCCCTTATTCGGAGTTTCTTACACAGTGAAACCTCCAAATAAGGAACATCTATGGGACCGCAATTTTTGTCCCTTAAATAGAGGTGTCCCTTATTCGGAGTGTCTCTTATTTGGAGGTTTAACTGTAATAAATTCTATAGTATAAAAAATAATTTACATCTTGTAAATAATATTAAAAATTTACAAAACATTAAGTACATCAAAACATTTGACTTTAATGATTTATTCAATACAATTGATATCACAGATATGTTTAGAATCATTAATTTATTATTCAAAGAATATAGGAATTCTCTTAACATACATGTCTCTTTATCTTACTTCAAATCTTTAACCAAATTTATTCTTTATCATAATTATATATTATTTAATAATACAATATTTAAACAAAAAGTCGGTCTCCTACAGGATGGGATTGTATCATCAATCTGTGCTGAACTCAACCTACATTTTTATAAACGTAATACTTCTATTGTTAATTTTCTTTTATATAGGTATCTTGAGGATATAATCATCTTATACTCCAAAAAGTCATCTAACTATTCTCTACCATTCAAATATCATAAAAATTTAAAATACAGTTTTAATGATATGCTTAATAATAAAATTAACTTTCTCGACCTTAATATTACTCTTTCTGATAATAAAATTCTATTTGATTTATGATAAACGTAATGATTTTCCTTTCAAAGTAAACCTCTTTACTCATTATAATTCTTGCCTTCATAAATCTGTATATATAAATATATTACTTAATTTTGCCCATAGAATTAAAAATATTTGTTCACCTAAATTTAAAATGTATAATTTAAAAAAATGTTTAGAAACTGCTATAAGTTATGATCCTTTGCATTTGGTTAAAAAATATTAACTGTATAATTAATCATTTATATAGAATCAAATGTTTATGTTCTCCTCAACCAAATATTTCAAACATTAAAATGCTAATTTATGCAGCACCAAATGATGTTATTGTTAAAAACTAATTTATAACATATTAAAAATAATTAACACACTGCGTAATAAAATATTTAAAAAAGTTATTTTAAAAATAAAAATAATACAAAAAAATGTTAAAAAATATATGTATAATAGGATGGATGGGTGGGTACATGTTAGATTACGGAGGAGGGCGGTGTTGTCTGGATAATACTCAATGGTTAATTATTATATATAAATATTTTATTTAACTTTATAGATAGAATTAAAATTTATATGTTAACCTAAAATTAAAATGCATAACTTAAAAATGATCAAGATATTGCGATAAGACATGGTTGTCAATTGCATTTCTTTTAAAGAATTTATTTGTAAAATATTGGAATAGAAATTATTCTTGGAAAACTCTTAACTTTTAAATAATATTTATTTTATTCAAATAATATTTCTCTTATTCAATAATAGATGGCAGCACCATCAGTATAAAAATAGTGACTATATTATTCTAATAGATGGCAGCACTAAAACATTTTTTTGTGTATTTGAAGTAGAAGTAACATTTTATTTTTTTAGTTAAAAATTAATACAGTAATATTAATAATTGTTCAAAAATATAATACCTTTAACAGAAGCAATTATTTTTTCTAAATGTAGAATGAATATTATAATATAACATATGATCTACTAATTTTTAATATAATTATTCTTGTAATTTTAATTTTATTATCTACATTACTTATTATAACTGTAACTTTTAACCTGTTACAGAGTCACGTATAATTTAAATCTGCTTTAGCTCTTAACTGAAATAATTCACTTGAACTATAGATCATTCTAGGGTACTACTAGGTTATCCCGTCGACCAAAAAATCATCGCCAAATTTTAATATTAAATGCCAATAATGGATGATCGTGAATGTCACATTCAATGACACTAAATACGATTCACGTGTTTAAAATGTTATTAAGTGATTTTTATTTCGACTTTTTATTTGTATTTTTATTAATATTCTACTAATTATTTGTTTTTTCAATGTTTAAAATAAAAATTATGTCAATACGTGTAATTTGGCAATTAGTTTGGCGATTTGTATAATTTGGCGAAATTGGTCGACGGGATAACAGAATAGTACCCATTCTAGATATAGGTTTGGTAAATATTTCAGTATATATATCCATTTTTAATAAATATTTTATTATTGTTATTATTTAATATTGTTTTTGCTTTCCTCAATGAATTCCTTTTTTCCTAATTTGTAACAGTAAATAAAGTCCGATTAGTTGGATGCATTGTGGGTCGAATTTCTTAGCTTTTAGCACGACCTATAATAGAAATTAGTTGGATGATTTTGCTTTTTTATTAAACCATGCACCTCTGATGAGTAGTTTAATAAAAAAGCCTCCTACTGTCCATTTATCTTTCATAATTTTGGTAATCTGCCTTCTATTTCACTTCAAACTTCAAATAATTTTAATAGGATGATTGTAAAAATACTGGTTTCATTGGTTTATTGTACGATAATATCTGAATTACTTTGGTTATATTTATAAAAGGTATATATAATCGGCACAATAAGCGAAATAACGCAAAAAATCTCACTGAAAATCGCCAGAGACAAAATTTAATATATTAGTCTGAAACAGAATCCCTTTGTGGATGTCAAAATATCACTGCAAAACGTAAGGCTAAAAACTGCAAAAATTTCTAAAATCGTTATACATACAAAGTGACTAAAAGTTTAAGTATTTTTCACGAATATAAAAAATTGCAGCTGAATGGAAAAAAAACCCTACTAAAAGTGGCATTGAAAATCTCATTAAAAATCGGTACAAAAATAAAAAAAACATGGAGGACAACTTTTACTATACCAGTTTAAAAGTTTAAAACCCAATTCCTAACTAATAGATTACATATAATGGAAATGAAAACCCTTTTTCTGTCTCTAATCCACCCCATGCTCTCTCAAATCATCCTGTCAATCAAAAGATCGGTGTTTTTTATACTTATGTTTATCGTGCTCTCAAAATTTGTTCTGATTTTGCATCTCTTAAGAATGAACTCAATTACTTAAAATCTGTTGCTGTAAAACGTGGATTCAATCCTTCTATCATTAATACTGCTGTGAGCAAATTCAATAGACCCCCTAACAATTCCACTCTTTCTAATATTGATAAAAGTAAACCTGATAATTTGGTCGTCCTCCCTTTTTATCCTCCTTTATGTTTTAAATTAGCTAAAGTTTTAAGACGTTTCAATTTTAATGTTATCTTTAAACCAGTCAATAAATTAAAATTTCCTTCCATGAAATGTCCTGTCCCTGACCTCCAAAAATGGGGTATTTATAATATTCCTTGTAATGGCTGTGATTTATCGTATATTGGTCAAACTAAAAGAAATCTCGAAAAACGCCTTAAAGAACACTCTCGGTATGTCATTAATCAAGAAATTTCTAAATCTTCTGTTGCTAAACACTCTTGGGATTCCGGCCATAGTTTCAATTTTCAAACTGCTAAAATTATTTTTAATGCCAATAGTTCCTCTGAGTTAGACTTTCTAGAAAATTTAGCTATTTATATTAATCGTGATATTATTGTTAATGATAAATCTGATTCTAAAACCCTCTCCGTTGCCTGGAAGAATCTTTTCAGCACTGCTTCATAATTAAGTTTATTATTTAGTTATTATTATTATTTTTTATATATATTATGTATACTATTTTTCAAGTATATTCATGTGTGTTTATAATTGTAAACTATTTTTTATTTTTATGTATTTTTATTTTATTTTATTTTATTTTATTTATTTATTTATTTTATTACTAATTTATATATTTTTTGCGTACATTTTATTTCATTTTAATCTCTCCTTTTAGTTAATTTTTTAATTTACCCCGCTTTTTTCCCATTTCCCTTCCCCCCTTCTTCCTTTCCTCTCCTTCATTGTCTATCTAGTTTTGTTTATGCTCTTCCGTGATTGGCTGTTGCCTTCTTCTTTCCTATTGGCTGTTCCTTCTGCTTGCTCCCTCTACCTCCCGCATTCCCCTTCAGTCGTGCCGCTACGTTCATTGTGGACGCACGTCTTTTTTGCGCCTGACGAAGAAAGACTAAGTTCTTTCGAAAGGCCTTGCGCAGTTAACTTATTTTATGGTGTTTAAAGAAGTTTTTTTTTCATTTCAATTTTATACATTTACATATAATGGATTATATCAGGCCTGTCCAACCTTTTAGTAAACAGGGGCGTACCTCAGCTCCTGGCTCAGAATGAAGGGTGCCATAATTCATATGACTGAAAACATACTTTCGCACAGTATTATTAATATACACGCGCGTCTTAAAATAATGTAAATTAATCTTAGAGCGGAAAACAATGGCACTGCCATTCTGGAGTTACATATATTAAATATCAAACTACACATTTCTCTATGATAGCTCTATCTCAAAAATGTTTGTAGGGTAAGCTCCCAGTTACTTTAATCGCGCCGATAACAACAACAGTAACAAATAAATAAACATGGAAATCAGAGATATTGAAAAGTTTATTTTAGGATGCAAAAATATGCTTTAACTTTTTTTCAAGGCGTAAATATAGTTCTATAAAAAAAAATAAAAAATAAAAATAAATAAAAATAAAAACAAAGGCATGATAATGACCAATCCATATGGGCGATTCCAGATCGAGAGTGGGATAATAAGAAAATATATTCATAGTAGGAAATTATTCTGCACTGCTCTACTCATTACTCTGCACTACTTATTCGTATTAGTTTTTCTACGCAACTTTTATAAAACTACCAAAATTTCAAAAGTCAAGAATGAAAAATTAAGCCCCATTATTCCTCGTATAAAACAGCCAATGGCCAGCAAAAAGAAAATATACAAGCTTTCATGTAGATGTACCTTCAAAGGGATGTAGAATGTGGGAATACTTTCATTTTCTGTTACTTATTAATTATTAAAAAGAGCTATTTCCAATTATTGCACATTTAACCATCATATTTATGCTTTAAAAAATAACTAAAAATTGTGAAAATATGCATGAGTAAATTTTCAATGTATAGTTCTGATCTTTAAGGTGTTTCCACATATTTTGAAAATATCTCTGATGAAAATAGACTGATTTTTCCAAAGAATATTCTTTATAATACAATTTTACTTCTAAAAAGTCTAGTAACAGAAAATATTCAAAAGGGCGCCATGGCGCCCGCAAGCGGCGCGTTGGACAGCCCTGGATTATATGTTCAAATATACATTACAAGTAATTTTTTTTTTTTTCATTTGATGGTCAATTACCAGAATTTGAAAAGTACTTTATTTTGCACTAGAAATGAAAATACGAGGATTCCCCCCCTTCCAAAAAAAAGTTTACTATGCTTTAAGAAGCAAAAAAAAAAAAAAAAAAAAAAAAAAAAAAAAAAGGGGGGGGGAGGGGGTTAACCCTGGGTGGGGGGGATCAAATTTTTTTAAGTCAGTCAAATGAGGTATCGTTTCGTTGGATTTTTTTAAATTCTAAATCGAATGACACCATCTGCAAGACGATAGATAATTTTTTTTTCAAAGTTACGGCACGTTTTACGAATAAAATGGCAAAAATTATACTTTATTTAGATAAAATGGGTTTTTACAGTAACAATTGAGAGTCATTCAGGAAAATTTTGAGAAGAACATCGTTTTCTCATTAGACATTAAAATCCAGTGAGCCTCCCAAAAATAAAGCTTTACCTTGCTTTTTCCTTTTTTTTGGGGGGGGGGGAGGTGAAAGGGATATTTTAACTTTTTAAAATTAGGTGAGGGAGATATAATTTTTTTTAAAGTATTTTCAAATTCTAGATCAAACAGCATCATTCGCAAGTTCATACAATCATTCTTTATAAAAGTTATAGTTTTATAAATATACCTTGTTGAAAGTTATGTTTTATTATTGAGCACATCTTTGTCTTTATTTTACGTTCAAAATTTGTTCTTACCAAATAAAATCAAGCTTTTTAAATGTCCTCAAAACAGCAATGGTCAAAGTCAGGATAATAAGATTTCTTTAAGTTTAGTAAAGCTGTCAAAATGCCCGTGTATTCATAATTTTTTATTGATAAAACCATTCATGACTTCTATACTATTCATAAAACTTGTCTAACTTTGTAACGTGTAACCCTACTTGTTCGACTTGTAAAAGTGTCATTCATTCGATTCCGAATTAAAAAAAAAAAAAATACATAGCAAACGATACTACACTTCAGCTAAAGACAAAAAATCCCTGTCGGCTTGACCTATAGGCGGAGGTAGATTTCGAAGAATGCTCATTTTACTAACAAAAAATAAAATATGACTAGAGATAAACCCAGTTTATCAACTTTATTTGGCTCATTTGAAATATTTTTAATTTTATTTTTCTCTAAGAACTGATTTTATAAGAATCATCTTAAACGGAATTTGGCTCAAAGGCCCATTTTGACAACATACTTTAAAATATACTATGACTTAATTAAAAAATATACAAATACGCTACATTATATAGTTCTTAAACAATATAAAACTGTCAACTGAATGCATTTGAGAGCAAAATTGAATTTAAAAATGAGACATAAAATAACCAATTTGTTATTTGAACATGATCATGATCGCTTTGAGAAATTTTGTGCGAAAAGCCTACTTTGACAGTTTTTTTATAAATATATTCAGCCTTTATCAAAAAACTGACCAATACGGCACATTACACAGTTCTTAAATAAGAGAACCTGTGGATTGGATGCGTTTGAGAGGAAAACTGAATTTAAAAATGAGTCAGAAAAAACGCAATTTTTTATTTGAATTCTCCATTTTTTTCAGTCACGATTGCTTCTGTAAATTTTGTGAGAAGTGCCCATTTCGGCAGCCTTTTTTGAAATATATTCTACCTTTATCAAAAAAATGGCCAATACGCCACATTATATAGTTCCTAAATAAGAGAACCTGTCAATTGGAAGCGTTTGAGAGCAAAAATTGATTTAAAAATGAGTCAGGAAAAAAAAACGCAATTTGTTATTTGAATACTTCCACAAGTTTTCAATCAAGATCACTTCTGAAAATTCCGTTTCAAAATACCCTTTTTGGCATACTTTTTTGAAATATATTCTACGTTTATCAAAAAACTGGCCAATGCGTCGCCTTATATAGTTCCTAAATAAGAGGATCTGCCATTTGGATGCATGTAAAATCAAAAATGAATTTAAAAATTAGTCAGAATATAAGCCGTTTGGATTTGAGGTTTTTTCTGAAACTCCAGTTTTTATTTAGTTTATTTTTGCCGTAAGAATCAGTCCTATAAAAAACTTGTCAATATAAAAGTTGTAGATATTATTGAGTAGATGTAAAATAAATGTAATCGTATTTGATAGCTTAAGAATAGGCGAAATTATAGATTTTTTTCTTTTCCCAGCCCCTTTTTTCTTTTAGTTTTGAATTTCTTTCATCTATAAAAATTGGTCCTATCAAAAACATGTAAACACCAAAGTTTTAGATAATTTTTAGAACATTTATAAAAAATTTAACTGGATTTGATATCTTGAGAATTGACGAAGTTATGAATTTTTTTCTTCCAAAAACCCTGTTATTTTCACCTCTTGAGCCCATTTTTCATTTTATAAAATATCTGTCATGCATAAACTTTTTGCTCATTTCTTAAAAGTATTATAAACTTTAAACTGATTCGATATCTATTTTAATTAAGAAGTTATGGCGTTTTTTCTGTTTTCACAAAAACCCTCCATTTCCATCCCCTTGGTCCGATTTTGCCCATTGACGAACTTGACCGAGATTTTATGGCCCTTGATTTTATGATTAGTTTGCAGTTCTGAAGTTTTGATCAGTTTTGAAGAGATCTGAGCAGAATTAAAAAAGTTATCGTGTCCATAAAAAAGTGATATACACCGATAGATAGATAGACAGATATATAATACGAAATCTATCTAAAATATGAATTCTCCACCAGAGCAAAAATGCGCTTTCTCCCTTCTCTTTAAAGCATGTTAAAAAAACTTTTTTGGCGGAGAGGGGGGGGGGGTCATCGGATGTTCATTTTCACTGCCAAAACAAAAATTTTTTCAAATTTTCGTGAATGGCCATCAGTTGGTGTATTTACTCATATTTTGGTCTATTTTACCATTACAAATATGCGAGAAAAATGCCGCCCTTTTATGGTGCGCCCTGAGGCGGCTGTCTCACTTGCCTCACCCCTGGCACCGGTCCTGCCTACAGACTCGCTTATAATAAAGTTTTAGCATTTCAAGCCAGAAAACTCATTATAATGCTGATTTCAAGTGTAGGAAATAACAAATAAGTACTGCATCATTTTTCTCGGGAATCGACGTTATAGCCTATTATTAATACACATGGCTTAGAGGCTGTACAAATATAACGTGATCAACTTTTTGGTAATTTTGGACTCCCTCCCCCCTTTCGATATACGTTATTATCCCTTTACCCAGGGTTCTCTTTGCCGCTCGCAATTGCGACAAATTGCGACAAAATCCTCCATTTAGCCAGTAAAAGAAATATCAGATTGCTAAATTGCGAGGGTTCAATTTCTGCTCTTTTTTTGTGGTGTGTATATGTGTCCATACAGTGGAGATTCTTATCCACGTTGTTGAATGATTGGATGTCGCTTTACATGTTCAATCGGAATCGCATCGTGCCATTTAAATTGTTCGATTTATAGAAATAATGACTCAACATCATTTCTGTTTAGCTACTGTCAAAGGTAGAAATGATTATGCGACATACAGTTAGTTAATCACTATCTGTGTACTGGTGTCGTAAATGATAAATACACAAACAAAATTACTCACATCAAGCGTCAAACTGAAAAAGATTTTTACTGTAATGCCATTTACCGTACTATTTATTAATTATGTAGAAAGTCATTATTGGCTGGTAATTTTTTTTTTCTATAGAGTTGAAATCTCCTAGCAATTTTTAGCGTATGTTTTCACAACGGTTAATCCAACGATAGCAAATTTTAATTTTTATTTAGACTGCTAAAAGAATGTCTGAAACATCCACACAATTAAGACTAGGAGACATTTAGAATGTACTCATTTGTAATTGTTTCTCTGGCAGTTAGCCGAATTTTTATTTCATAAGCAATTGCAAAAAATTAGGTTATTTCAGAACATTTGGAAACAGGGATACAATAAGGGGTTAAAGATACATTTTTCAGGGTTTCTCACCGAATCTATTTTGCTAACATTTCTTTTCGTTTGACGACTGTTTTTTATTTATTATTCGCCAAATCGGTAATGTTGCTCAAAAGTCAACGAGAACCTTGACTCTACCCCCCCCCCCCCCCCGTCCTTACCGGTAATGATATCGTTATCAAAGTGTAAATTTTTTTAAGTTATCTTTTAGAATTTGTTACTTTTGTTTGAAGTAATATACAAAACTGATTACATTTATTTTTCGCATACTTTATTGATGTGAATGAAGGAGATGTCAATAAAATATCGCTTTCTAGCAAATAAAACTTCAAAGAAATAGTTACTATTTAAAATTATTTTATAATAGCTTTTTGTTATATCATGCTTCAAAAGCAATAAAGCCTTGTTCACTTGTACTGAGCGGAAGAGGGATGGGGAGTAGATAAAAATTCTTATCAACAAAGCAAGAGAACAACATTCCTTATCTTTTATTTATTAGTAAACATAAGCTTCATTTCAATTATAATTCACATGTGGTTTCTCGAACCGTGATTATATATGTTATATATGCACAACCATACGAAAAGGAACAGGAATGTCAAAAGTTGGGGTATTCCATATTTTAGAAATAAATAATTTTATAATAAGTTAGAGATTTTAATAGTAATAACTTTGTGTTTTCATAAAAATAAATAACTAACTCAAAAATATAACACACGATTTCGAATCAAAGATTATGTTACAAATAAAAAGAAGAAAGTTCTGATTTGGTCAAAAATGATATAGATATCAAAAGACAAACTCGCCTACCCCCTACAGATATCTTGCGATATTATGTGACAGACCACCCCCCCTTCCCGCCTAAAATGATAACGTTATGTATGGACAATCAATTACATAATAACAGAGTCCCCTATTTCTATCTATCACCTAGAACTATCGGATAATCTTACGGATGTCTCAGGGAGAACTCAGCTAAAGACAGTAAAGGCAGATGTTCATAAAACCGGACATTAAAGGGAAAAAAATCTATTCCCACCTGTCTCTTAATAAAGCAGATGTTGATTTCAAAAATTTTTAGCTAAAATTGGTATTAAAAGAGATACTTAATTTTTTTTTAAGCTTTCTTTATAAAGGAAATGGAAAAACAAAGAACCTGTCTTAATATGCAAAATAAGGAGAGAAAAAAAAGAGATAAGAACCAGGTGCGTGAGAAGACAACATTTCTTAAGTAGAATTCTCTAGGAATGAATTAGTTTACCTTCCTTTTGAGTTATATTTATGTAACTTTTTGAATTACATTTTCACTGTTCTCTTTATTCAATTCCACATATTACAATTGCAAACTATATCATTAATTAGCAAATAAATATGAATGGGTGTAATTTCATTTATGATCCATTGCAGCAAATGCGCTGCTCTTTTGTTTAACTCGATAAATGACAAAAAGAACTTTTAAAATGACCTTTTAAAATTCATGATTTCCTACGTGGGCATAATTTTAAATAAGTAATCAGATTGCATTCAATTTAGTGCATATAAAATAAAAATGTATATGTGATTTACTTATTCTAAGGTCATCTTCAGATTTGAAAAAAAAAAAAAAAAAAAAAAAAAAAAAAAAAAAAAAAAAACCTACAAATTTTGACTACAAATTGTGAATCAATCAAGTCAACTATGAATATTTGTATTTTTTATTTTATTTTATAAATAAAATACAATATTTTTAACATTTCTTTTTAAACTGTACATTGGCAGTAGTTTATATATGAAAACAAAATTAATTTTGATATCTAAATAGATTGTAAAATTGTAATGGTCAGTAATTAACCCCTTGGGGACGAGCGACCGCTATACATGTCACATAAGGTGATCAAAATCCTTGATTCTTCTCACCAGTAGATTTTTGTTATAAATTTTGCCTTATTTTATTCAAGCACTTGCTCGACTCAACTGGAGAAAATATTCTGTTTAAAAAAAATACCGGTGATAAAAGGTTACAAATTCTGTAAATGACGCTCATTCCGAAGAGGTTAACAAGACTAGTCACAAACGTCAATTTTATAAATTGGAACCCTTATTTTTAAGAGTTTTAAAATTTTAGAACTCGATATTTTATACATTTGAAACTTTAGGGAAAAGAGAAAACATTTTTATTAATTATTTGTTTTAAGTTTGCCGCTAGCATTAATTATCATAACAAGAGATAGCCGAAAATTCAGTTTCGTTTTTATGCGAAAACGCTACTGAAAATTTGGTAGGACCAAAACTATCTGTATTCCAAAAATCTCTTTTCTTCCTTCGAAAAAATTTACATTTCCTCATTGATTTGAGCTGTAGTGACTCAAATGCGGCTCTTTATTTATTGATATGAACTTGACTGTTTAGAACTATCAGTCTGATTGCAGATATTAGAGCAAGTTAATAGTAAGCAATGCATCTGTGATTACAGTTTGATGCCGCTTTTCAAGTGCTCATTAAAAGCTGCAATACTTAACAGTAATAGAACATTTTTAATTTCATACAGAAATTTTTAGAATACTCTTTGAGAATTTTCCAGTAAAACAGATGATCATTTACAATAATTAATCATTATAAAAGATAAATCGAGACCTGTATACCTAAAGCATACTTTAATTTAAAAAAAATCGAATAATTAGACAATTATTTTGTGTCGCTATTGAATTAACTTCATTTTATTTTAGATGAAAATTAAAGGTTTTCTCCAAAGGTACAGAGTTGGGCCACACGTATAATTAATTAATAATTATGTATTTTTATAAATGTATTAATTCCTTACTAATATTTTTCAGCATTTTCGTTCTCGTTCAAAAATATTTGTTTATGGTCTCAAAAACTAGTTTAGGTCAATTTTTAGTCATAACAAAGTTTCATAGTGAATTTTTTATTTAGTTTTCCCTTAGACTACATTTTTACATATTCTTACGAGCTGTAATGCCTTTTTTTTAATTACTTATTATACAAAAACTTAATTTGTGAGTTTTGTTGCAAAATTTTAATCAGTGTATTCAATATGGCTTAATACCAAATTCCTTATTGATGAAACAGTTATTTAATAACTTACTTTGCATTATCAAATATAAAGAATTTTTGGGACTGCTTCCAGAATAAATAACTAATATATTTTTTTATTATTATAGTTTAGCTCCAATATAGGATTAACATTAAAAATGTCATTACCATGGTCACTATCAAAGTGTATTGGATTTAAGAGTACATGGACACAATAAGGACTTACATTTAAAAAAAAAATCATTGCTATTCCTTAGCAAGAATTCGTATTTTTTAATATGTGGCGTAATTTGATCTAGAAATCAGTAGTTAAATAATAAAATCTAATATATTTTTTTAATCTGAAATTTTTCTTTATCCGTGAATGACCCTTAACCTCTTCGAGACGAATGTCTTTTAAAGAATTTTCAATCTTTTATCACCGGTTTTCCAGAACAGAAATTTTTAACTAATTCAATCGAAAAAGATGTTTGTTAAAAAAGGCAATGTTTACAATGAAAATTTACCGGAGAGAATAAATAATCAAGGATTCCGATTACCTTATGCGGTCGCACGTCCCCAAGGGGTTAAATTATATATAAATCAAGGAAAATATTTTCCATTGTTAATACTAATTTTACAAATAAATTTTAAGATTTGAAATTAGTTTGGTCAATAGACATAAAAAGTGGCAATTTAAGAGAACGTAATTGAAAAAAACAAAAAATAAGTAATGATAAAATATTTTAAAAACGTCTTGAAAAATTACCTATCCAATGTCCCATAATTGAAGTTCAGATATTTGTCCTTTAAGCCAGCTTTTATAGAAGTTTACTTCCAATTATAAGAAAGTATACAAAATCAAGTATAGCTTTTTGATATGCAGTACGTTTCAAAGAAGCTGTAAAGATATTTCAAATACAAAATCGAACTTCCTATAAAGCACTATTTCCCAATAATTTACATTTAGAAAAAATTCCTCTTGCGTGTCTAAGAAGAAGATTGGAAAAAAATCATATTTTTTATGACTAAAATTTACTTAGTTATAGTACTTTGAATTTCAAAGTTTTTCAGGAATTTTTGTCACGAAAAATGGAAAGTCTTGCTCAACTAAGGAAGAAATATAAGCTACAAGTTACAAGTTCTAAAGCTGATATACATACAGTAATCCCTTAACATTCGCGTGTTTTGATTATTCGCGAAATAGAAAATGCAGAACATTTCAACACTCGCGAATACTTAACTCGGCTATTCGCGATTTTTTTTATATATAAAGGATATTTTTTTTTACAATGTAAACTCACTTAGTTTTGTCAGTTCTATGAATTGCATGACACTGGACACCTATCTACTGTACAGCTTATTGTATTACTGCGTGGCCTAAGTAACGAGAACTTAGCCCTTGTGTTGAAGGAAAAATTAGATTAGTTTCCTTTATTTTTTATGCAGATTTTTTTCAATTTTCTGAAATTCCAAATTTTTATTGCTAGTGAAATATTTTCTGCAAAAATTCTCGGGAAAATTTTAAAACATCAACAACTACCCGTTGAAAAAGCAATAGAATGCGATTCTTCACTAGTAAAGAATCTTAAATTTAAAACAGAAATCGAGTCCGGGACTTTTTCTTACAGGGCAACTCATAAATAAAATATTTGTTCAGTCAAATAATCAGACATCATTAAATGTTTCTCCACCATTAATTAGTAAATAAATTTTTTACAATATGATAATTATTAAAATTTATTTAAAACATATACGTTTAATGTATAATGTTTAATAAATATAATTTTTAAATTTCAAAATTGCTCTTTACCATTAAATATATATGCATAACATAGTCCACTTTTAAGCACGGGAAGATAGTCTCAAGATTCGTGGAGATTTTCGCGAACCTAACCCTCGCAAATGTTAAGAGATTACTGAATATATCATATATTTCCGGGTATAAGCCGAGAATTTGTGGACTTATTTCTGGCATCAAAATGGGGAGTCGACTTACACACAAGTCTAAGAAAATTGTCAAAATTGATATTCTAAAATAAAATATATTGTAATTACAAAAAAAAAAAAAAAAAAAAAAAAAAAAAAAAAAAAAACATAATTTTAAATTTTCTAAAAATATTTTAAATTCCATATCTTTAACCATAAAAAAAGTAATCATCATAAGAATTTTGAAGCAACTCCTTTCCGACATGGTGTGCCAAAAAAAGGACACCTTGTGACGTGTCGGTCAAATGAAGACATATTCTAAGTGGAATTAAAACGCAAAACTTGTATTTACTGTAGTTGGGGAATGGGGAGTGGAGCAAAGTTCGGTAATTTTTGACAATTAAACACACTACTATGAGAATAAATCGTAGCTTGTACTCATATTACAACGAAGTCCGGCTCAAATCACCAATTCGGTTCTGCTCTTCAGGTCGCGGACTACTTTGACTTAACCTGTAAATAAACAGCCCGTGTCTGCACAAATATCTTTATTTTAAACACACCACGGTGCAAAATTATTCTTACTAACTCTTACCGAATTCTGATACTGAGGGTTTCTACCTTCACATGTCAGCTGTACAATTCGTCGCTGGAGGCTCTTACAACTCACCGCAACACACACACTCCAACTCACAACTTACAGCTTTTATACTTTGCAAACTGAAGACGGAGCTAGAAATTTGCATAAGAACTCATGAAACCGCAGTTAACTATAGATCAAGGACGCCACACACACACTTCGGAAAATTAGAGTTGCATAAAGGATAGATGTCGCTTTTAAGCCACACATGTTAAAACATTGACGTCATGATCTCACTCAAAACACCAGAGTGCCTTTACAAAGGGACACACCCTCACAACCTAATTCTAATTTTACTGGCACCAAGAATTTTTAATTAAAAATTTCCTTTGATAAGATGCCTGAAAATAAGCAAGTTCTTATTTTCTAATAAAGTCGTTTATAAATTTTGGTGAATGTTAATTATTTCGAACAGATTTACTCCACGGCGGAAAGGGTTAAAATCGCTTTCTTTCACTGGTACATTAGTATGAATATCAAGAGTGTCCAATTCCTTATCATCATCATCACCATTTTTTTTTTCGAAAATGGCATCATCGTCATCTCCATCCATCACATTACTGATAGAATATTTTCTAAAAGACCGAACGATTATATTTTGTGTGTAATTCACGCAAAAAAAAAAAAAAAAAAGGAGGCTTGGTTTTTAGGAAATGGTAAGTTGTAACAGAATAAGGGAGATCTAATTAAACAGAATTGTAAACGCACCAAAATAAAATAGAAGAGATTAATAATTTCGAAGAGTATAATTTTTTCCTTTTATTTATGCACAAAAGAATACTAAGATTTCATTCGTCAAACCATCGATTTTTTTTGTTTGTTTGTTTCAGATTTTGGAAAATTTTTCACTCCATAATCATACACTTGGCTTATACACGGATCAGCTTATATTAAAAAATATTATGATATATATCTTTTAAGGGTATGGTCAGTGAGCTTTCGAATCACCTGCAGCAATGTGAAGTCTATGGGCGTTTGATGCATTTGTATATTTAAAATATCTCCTAAGGAAATTAATATATTTAACTCTTTTTATTTTTCTGCGTATAAAAAAAATATCTTAAAGGATGTCTCTTTTTTTCTTAGTTATCAAAATATTTCTAAAATCTATGCTTGATTTTTATGCAAGGTTAAAAAACTTATTCACAGTTTGTCAGCTTTTAAAACATAAAATATTAAATTAAGCATAAGTTTTATAAATATTTTGAGAACTAAGGGAAAAAAAGGAATTTTTTGAGTAGAGTACACAGAAAAAAATGAGTTAAAAATATTAATTTCCTGAGGAGATAATTTAAATGTACGAATACATCAAACGACCATAGACTTAACATTAACAAGGGGAAATTTCGAAGCTAGGTGACCAGAACACTTAAGGAAAAAAAAATCAGTTTTGTCATGCATTCGTTTCACGGAAGTTATGATTTAGACCTTCTAACAACAAAACACATTTATTGCAGACACGCAAAAAACATACATTCACATATTTTTGGATGTAGCCATTTCACATGAAAAAGACACAGATGAATAATCACCTAGGACAGGTGATATTTATTTCAGTGGGCAACGGACATGACCATCTTTCTCACAAACAGAATGATTACTGCGGGAGGTAAAAAGGATTGTTCGCGTAAGAAACCAACGCCCCCAGCGCTCTCCGGCCAAGAAGTAGGTAAGCAGCAAATTGAAAGGCGCGTTACAATTACAACCTGATATTTAGCGATCAGAAAATAACATTAATTCCGATGCAAGTTAAAATTATTGTGTACAATAGTACAATATTATTGTGTAACAAGTAAGGTGTAGATTAATAATATGATTTGTGAGATGTTGATATCGCACTTCTTTCAAAATATCCAATGCGCTTTTGAGGCTATACAGTGTTACAGTTAATTTAACAGCTAATATAGTCATATCCTACAGTTAAATTTTTGGGCATTCCAGACGAATGCAAGTAAACAATAAAAATGTTCTCAGACAGTAAAAATAATTCAAAGAGTCTCTATTATTCTTGACAACATTGCAAAACATCTTCCTTTTTGATATTTTGCGTTTTGAGGCCTCTTAGTAGGAACGTGAGAATCTAAGTGTGTGTTTAACATTTTTATTTTAATTGCCAAGGTTTTATCTAATCAAGTCGTGATGGGATGAGAAAAAATCGCCAAAAACAAAATACATTGCATTCAAGCTAATGGGGGTAGTTTGAATTTAAAGGTATGCCATTCGCACTTTTATTCAGTGTAGCAATCAATCAACAATCTATTAACCCTTTCAGGGGCAAAGTACTTCTGTGCATAAAATGCTGAAATCATTGACTGGCACTGGAATTTAAAAACAAATTTATTTGAAAATAAGTAAATGCTTTTCTTCGTGTGCACGATAAAGGGAAAAATTTCACTGCAAAAATCTGGTACTGATGAGGCATTCAGGAATTAAAATTAGATGGTCCAAAAATGAATCACCGCCCTTCAAGGAGTTAAATAAATGGCGCCAGAGAAGAAATTATTGCTAAAATTATTTAAATCTAAAAATGGTGTTGGTGTTATTTATAACGGCCGATTATCTGCATGAGAGTTATAGGCCCTAGGGGGAGTGTCCTCTTTGGGGGTCTTTCTAAGGGAATCTAATCCATATATACGCAAGGTTGGAAGAAAACCACGAAAACTCCGAACGACTAGGCCGACGGCCACGATTGGGTTCAAACCCAGCGCTTCCCATGTACCAGCTTCGAGAACAAAATCTCTCAGCCACTGGTGCCCCCCCCCCCCAAAAAAAAAATATATATATAAATAAATAAATAATTAAAAAAATATTTCGTTTAAATGAGTTATGAGTCTTTTTAATTACATCTGAATCTATAAATGTGTGTAATATGTATTTAGCGAAAGTTGTTGATTGCGCAACATGTGCATACGAGAAAAAAGTTATATATATTCATTTGGAATTAAAATGAATATCGAAGTCATTAAGATGAGTTATAGATACAGGATATATATTTGGAGTATTTATTTTAAAAAGCTTATTAACTATAATACCAGATACCGATTATAAATTGAATAATTTCCTTGACTTATTATTATTACTGTTATGAAATAATTTCATAAGAAAAATCAATTTTAATTTATAGTGAAGTTTTAATTTAGACAAGAAGTAATTTATAGTTTTTTAGTAAAGAAACGTAATCCTAAATTTGGAATAAAAATGTAGATACTAATTTTGAAATATTCTAATTTAGAAGTATTTTTAATTATGTTATCAAAGCAAGAATACACAATGAATATACAAATAAATTGTAATAATAAATTGTTATCAAGATAAGTAAAAATAAATAATTGTTTACTTGTATTATAATAAAGAAATAAAACACATGAAATATTGTATGATTTATGACCTTGTATTGATTTTGTCCGAGATAAGAATTCCGGTGTCATTTCTGACTGATGGATTTTTTGGATACATTTTATTGTTTGGAATACATACATTGTATTGCGATGTTCTGAAAATAGTAACTGTTTAAGTTACTTCTTTTCATTTCAACTTATTTATGTGTTTGAAACAATAGTTATTCAAGTCATACAGTGATAATTTAGATTCTTTAATATACACCAAATTATATATTCTGTAACTCGGGGACTTCATTCCCTCCTTTCTGTAATAGTTAAACGAAATGAAAGTATTTGGTAATCGAATTATTCAATGACTTAAATCTAATACGTGTGTTTAGTGTTTACAAATATTATATGTTATAAAACTGATAAGAAGCTCTTTTAAATTTACCCAAATCGAATTTAGCTTTATTTTGTATTTTTTTATAGAAAACCATGCAACACCGTACCAGCAAGAAAAAGTACCTATAATTCATACAGAAATACTAGCAGTAAATTACTTACAATTGACTACACTTCACTTTATAAAAAACAATTAAAGTTCCCAAATATTTAATGGGATAATTGCTGTTAAGCAACTTAAATGCATTTAATTTTTAACACAACTTTTCAAACTGTATATAATCATGACAAAAAAGTGAATATTTAATTTTCATTCTCTTTAGAAGAGAAAATAAAACTACACTAGGTATCTTTTACTCCGTTCAACAGTAAGAATAAGGACGAGGATGGGTCAGAAGTACCAGAACAATGACACAGTCAGAAGTACCAAAACAATGACACAGTCAGAAGTACCAGAACTATGACACAGTCAACCAGGGTAACTTTCCTCCATCTTTACGATCCATTCTACTATGGTGGAATCTTGACAACTATTTCCAATGAGCTGCAAAACTCAAACCAGTGCTGCTATCTACATTTTGAGACCAAAACTTTGCCGTTAACTGAAGTAATGTAGCAGATTTAATCTCTCTCTCTCTCTCTCTCTCGGCTTAAAAGTTACCCTGATAAGTCAAAGTTACCCTGATTGCCTGTGCTCAACCTTTGTTGATATGCGACTCACGTTTAGGAGGAAAAAAAAGAATCATCGAACCATCTAATATAAGGATACTTAATCCGTATGGAAATTGTTATATGACCTCTATAATCTATTGTACATCCTGTCCTATGAAAAAGACAAATTTTCGTACGAAGGATACATATAAAAAACAAGAATTCGTAACCCCAACATGTGTAAGCGGAATAATAATTCAAACAAACCACAAACTTTCAAAGATAATTAAATATAAAAGCATGCTTGATTATTGTCAAAATATAACTTAACTTTGTAATCAGTGATATTTCTGACACTGATGCTTACCGATGGGCAAGCACATCTACACCAATGTTAAAACTTGTTGATTTTAACTTTAAGTCACTTTCTATACGCAATTTGTTTCTGTATTTGTTTTTCAAAAATGGCATAATAGAAAAAATATGTTCACACATGTATGTCGTGTTGAGCACCATCAAAGAATTCAAAGCTGATTTAGATATTTCTGGATATTCTACTCGTAAATCTATCCATATTCATCCAATTAAGGATTATGAAATATTATTTGCTACTCAAACTTTTATATTTTTTAAACAAGGGAAATAAAAGATATGTTTTTGTGACAAACCTCAATTATTCCGCGACTCATCAGTGGGTCCCGACCCATTATGGTTGGGAACCGCTGTAGAAGTTTTCTATCTACTCATTGTAAACTTCAGTTTTACGTACCGATCTGGCAGATAGAAGGAAATAATTTGGCGTTGACAGCTGCTTTGGATCAAGAATAATATTCGACGCGCATTAGCTATGCAAGATATAGAAATGTAAAAGGTAAATGAACCTAAATTTATTTATTTTTTAATACTCAGCCGTCATGTGAAAGTTTATACATACTCTTGCTAGTATATGTTTGAAGAATGACTAGTTTTTAACACATACCTGCTTTTATGACTTTCAGCAGCCCTAAGCATCGGGCATTTTGAAAACAGTATTTTAAAATAGCCAATTAAGCCATCATTATTTTATAGTTTATAACTCGCATGGGATCCGGACTTGAATGTTAAATTGGGACGGATGTAAAAATTCATTACATGTAATTTTTTTTTTTTTTTTTTTTTTTTTTTTTGCCGAATTCGAGCAACATATTCAAAGGGGGCATCTAAAAGATGAAAAATAGCCGTAGAACAAGAGATCGCAAACTTAATTTAGTTGCAAATACACGGTGATTCATCCTAACTAAACTTGGGTTGGCGGTAATAATTTCTAGAAAAATTAAAATATTGCAATGAAAGTGAAATGATATATGTCATGTTTTGTGCGATATATTGTAACATCACGAAAACTTCAAGAAAACCAGGGTGTTCAAGTAATTTATGAAACCGTATGAACTGGTAATTGCAGTCCAAAACGTGGAGCGTCAGGTGCATACTGTTGGTGCGTATAATGGATACTTCTACCACTGTATGCTACAATATATAACCACATTTAGAACAAAGGTAGGTGAGAATGTCGATTTAAAATTTTATTACAATATATTTCAATTTTTTTTTAAGTTATTACCCTTCAGTCCAAACTGCATTAGCCTAAAATATCACATACAGTAAATTCTGCCTAAGGCAGAATCGACCGGGACCGAGTAAATTTTCCATAGTAGGCAATATTCCGGCTTAGAAAAATTTTATTCTATGTTTGTGAATTCGAAAGGAACTTGAAAATCTTGCAGAGCTAAACAGATTGTCCGCCTTACAGAGAGTTTACTCATTTTGATTAAACATGTTGTTTGCGACAGATGTGTTCTAAGTAAACTTTTCATCCTCTTGATGCTTACTATCACTTCCCTGAATTAGTCGATCAAATTTCTCAGTATCTTGTATATAGGGTAACTTAAGATGAGATGCCGTGTGGTACAAAATGCCTTATCACTTACAAGGAGAGGGACCGAGGCTTGTGTGACAGAATTCAGGGAGCCTTTCTGCTTCCATAGAGTATAATCGAGAGATAAACCTATCACAAGGATAAAGTGCAATATTCAGAGGGGCCGTAAAAAACGGGCCCCAAATTCACCCATTATTGACTCTGTACTAGATATTCGGATAAATTACGCGCGAATGCGAGTGGCCAGATAGCCCAGTTGGTAGCGCACCAGACCTTTTAATTTTCTCTTTCCGAATCTCCGCGAGTTCAATTCTGAGTCTGGGTACTTTTTTTCCCCAGACAAAATAATTATTATTATTTTGGAACCACTATTCGAAAATATATATCCAATTTTTTAAATGTAAGACAGATGTAAACAAATATATATATACTTATTTTTTTACAGAGAGATTGCAGTTTTATGGATCTAATGAAAAAAAAAAAAAAGTTTAAAAAAAACTGAATATTCAGTCGAAAAAAAAAATTAATTTTATTCACATTTATTTGTATATTTTTTGGTGAATAGATTTCTACTCTTCTCAGCAAAGCAAATTAAAATACGCTACATAAAATTAAAATATGTTATTTTATTTTTTTCATATCATTTATCAATTATCATATTTTTATTAAATTTCTTATCATTTTTCAATTTAAAATGTTTCATATTTTTTTGCTTTTTTCCATTTTAAAAATATAACTTATCTTTTTTTTTTTTTTGTTATAGGATCTCATGTTTGGAATTTTTTTTTTTCATTTTTTACTTTTCATTGTATCAATAACTTCGTAATAAATTCTCTCTTTCTGTAAATAAATAAGTATGTGTGAAAATGCGTAGAAGCATATTCTTATTTATATTTATTGGATTTTATTTATTAGATCTTAATTGGATACATATTTTTGATTAGTGGTTCCAAAATAATAATTATTATTTTGTCTGGAGAACAAAATACTCAGACTCAGAATCGAACTCGCGGAGATTCGGAAAGAGAAAATTAAAAGATCTGGCGCGCTGCCAACTGGGCTATCTGGCCATTTACAATCGGGCGTAATTTATCTGATTATTTACTAAAGAATCAATAATGGGTGACTTTGGGGCCCGATTTTTACGCCCCCCCTCCGAATATTGCACTTTATTCTTGTGATATGTTTATCTATTGATTATAATCGATCGAAGCACAATGGCTCGCTGAATTCTATCACACAAGCCTCGGGCCCCCTCCTTGTTAGTTTCTATACGTGATGGCGCTGTAGGAAATCGCGTCCCAGTTGTATGCAATAAAGTTCCCTACAGATCCCGATTGCATTTTTTGCATTTTTTCCGATTGCATTCCATTAAAAAAATTAAATAGTGCTTTGTTGTTGCTATTTCGTCTTAACACAAAATCGTAAACAATGAATCGTAATTTTAATCAACTGATTAAAAAAATCATTGATTAAAATCAAATTTAAAAGGATATAAAGAAATATTAAAATCTAAGGAAAACATAATTTGAAAAGCTTCTATATGTATTCTACCTTATAAATAAACTTTATTGCCCTTATAAATAATTGCTTAATCATTATTTTAATGAATGTTAAAAATTTGATGTTAAATTTAAATATAAATCTTTTTAATAAATGTAAATGTCGGTAATATATAATATAAATTTATATAACTAGGGGTTTCTGTCCCTACGAGCTATGTCCACCAACCACCATCCAGACACCACAAACTCTAATAAAGAATACTGCCCAGTTAAACTGAAGGCATTGAGCTCACAGGCTACAAATACTAATTGCACATTAAAGCTTTATATTTTCAAGGGTTAATTCCGTTCGAAAAAAAAAATTAAGAAGGGGAAACAGCTCTCCCCTTTTCTCTTTTTTTATACTTAATCATTGAACCTCCTATACTATCAAAGACATGCTTTATCATATAAAAAATCTATATCCAAAATTCAGAGCAAATTAGATAATTCTTAATAAAAACCCATTTAGCATTTATATAATTTAAAAAGAGTTATCCCCCTCTTTTATACTTAACCATTAAACTTCCAAAACTATTCTGAGATTTGAACGAAATCTGAAAATTCTGCTTGAAAAACCCATTTATATAAATTAAGGGGGGGGGGACATTAGAACCCCTGTTCCCCTTATTTATACTTATTCAATGAACACCTAATAACAGTCACGGAATCGCCTCATCAGAATGATCCTAATCTAAATTTTGAACGAAAACTTAATTCTGCATGAAAATCCCATTTATATCAACTAACGGGGGGGAGGGCATTAGAACCCCTGTTCCCCCTATTTATACTTATTCAATGAACACCTAATAACGGTCACGGAATCGCCTCATCAGAATGATCCTAATCTAAATTTTGAACGAAAACTTAATTCTGCATGAAAATCCCATTTATATCAACTAACGGGGGGGGGGGATTAGAACCCCTGTTCCCCCTATTTATACTTATTCAATGAACACCTAATAACAGTCACGGAATCGCCTCATCAGAATGATCCTAATCTAAATTTTGAACGAAAACTTAATTCTGCATGAAAATCCCATTTATATCAACTAACGGGGGGGGGCATTAGAACCCCTGTTCCCCCTATTTATACTTATTCAATGAACACCTAATAACAGTCACGGAATCGCCTCATCAGAATGATCCTAATCTAAATTTTGAACGAAAACTTAATTCTGCATGAAAATCCCATTTATATCAACTAACGGGGGGGGGGGGGCATTAGAACCCCTGTTCCCCCTACTTATACTTATTCAATGAACACCTAATAACAGTCACGGAATCGCCTCATCAGAATGATCCTAATCTAAATTTTGAACGAAAACTTAATTCTGCATGAAAATCCCATTTATATCAACTAACGGGGGGGGGGGCATTAGAACCCCTGTTCCCCCTATTTATATTTATTCAATGAACACCTAATAACAGTCACGGAATCGCCTCATCAGAATGATCCTAATCTAAATTTTGAACGAAAACTTAATTCTGCATGAAAATCCCATTTATATCAACTAACGGGGGGGGGGCATTAGAACCCCTGTTCCCCCTATTTATACTTATTCAATGAACACCTAATAACAGTCACGGAATCGCCTCATCAGAATGATCCTAATCTAAATTTTGAACGAAAACTTAATTCTGCATGAAAATCCCATTTATATCAACTAACGGGGGGGGGGGCATTAGAGCCCCTGTTCCCCCTATTTATACTTATTCAATGAACACCTAATAACAGTCACGGAATCGCCTCATCAGAATGATCCTAATCTAAATTTTGAACGAAAACTTAATTCTGCATGAAAATCCCATTTATATTAACTAACGGGGGGGGGGCATTAGAACCCCTGTTCCCCCTATTTATACTTATTCAATGAACACCTAATAACAGTCACGGAATCGCCTCATCAGAATGATCCTAATCTAAATTTTGAACGAAAACTTAATTCTGCATGAAAATCCCATTTATATCAACTAACGGGGGGGGGCATTAGAACCCCTGTTCCCCCTATTTATACTTATTCAATGAACACCTAATAACAGTCACGGAATCGCCTCATCAGAATGATCCTAATCTAAATTTTGAACGAAAACTTAATTCTGCATGAAAATCCCATTTATATCAACTAACGGGGGGGGGGGCATTAGAACCCCTGTTCCCCCTATTTATACTTATTCAATGAACACCTAATAACAGTCACGGAATCGCCTCATCAGAATGATCCTAATCTAAATTTTGAAAACTTAATTCTGCATGAAAATCCCATTTATATCAACTAACGGGAGGGGGCATTAGAACCCCTGTTCCCCCTATTAATACTTAATCAATGAACACCTAATAACAGTCACGGAATCGCCTCATCAGAATGATCCTAATCTAAATTTTGAAAACTTAATTCTGCATGAAAATCCCATCTATATCAACTAACGGGGGGCATGAGCCCCCCGTTCCCCCTCTTATACATATCGAATGAACTCCAAAAACTAATCAGGGAAGCGCCTTGTCAGGATATACCTACATACAAAATTTCAAGTGGATCGGATATTTTTATCATGAGTTATCGCGTTACGTACATACGAACATACATACAGAACGGACGGGCACATAAGCTCTCAGGCTATGATAGCCTGTGAGCTAAAAACACATTAATTTGATCTGCTTTGGAAAGATTACAAAAGATTAAATCATATTTAAACGACTAGTTTCGATTTCCTGTAATCCGGTTTTCATTTATTTCCTTTTGGCTGAGGAATTTTAAGTCCGAATTAATTGCTGTCGAGACAGCTAAATTCTGTTTTTGTGATTTATTAAAAAAAAATCAAAACAACAATTTAAAATTAGTTTGTATAAAATGGATAAGTAAATAATGTTATAAAGACGAAATCAGAAATTTATTTTAAATTATACATTTTAAATGCATCATTTTAAATATAACGTAATTTTCACCAAAATTTTGTTTCTCATTTTAATATTAGGATAAAAATAATATTAAAGGCCTATAAAAGCCAAACTAAATCTATGTGTTAGTAGCAACTGCTAATTTTCAGGTGTCGGAAGCTTTTTTTAAAAAGGAATTAGATAAGAAGAAATCAAAGGAAGGAAAGTGAGAATGTTCAACAGACATAAATATGGATGATGTTTAAATTCCTTACCAAGATTCAGAAAATTGGGATTTTTTGTTTAATGAATGAGTATTCAGAATATCTAAAGGAATGCAATAAAATTTCGGAAAAATGTGATTGGACAATATGCATTCAGTGAAACTGTTGATTATATAAAAGTTGCTTAAAGTCCCTAAACAAATGTGCAGTGTGTACAGATCTGAAATACTGCTTAAAAGAACAAGGGACATAAGAAAAACATGAGAAAAAAAGCAGGACTTTAAAGCAGTTTATTACAGCGGCTATACTTGTTATAATGTTTAAAAATTGGAATACTTAAGTATGCCTTAATTAATATGTTTTAATTCCTTTAAATATTAATGTGTTCTAATTAACATTTAAAAGAATAATTTTAAATGTTAATTAGAACATACTTTTTTTTTCAAATTCGTTTTTTTGGAGCTATGCAAATATAACGTTATCAATATTTTCATTATTCTGAACATCGTCCCCTCCTTCCGATAATATTAGTTATGATTCCTCGACCCCCTCCCCCTCCCCGGCAATGATATCGTTATCAAAGTGCAATTTTGATTTCTGATTTTTAGAATTTACTTAATAGTTTGGAGTGATACACAAAACTAGTTACAATTATTTATTGCATACTGTATTGTCGAAGTCAATAAAATATCACTATTTATGAAACAACACTTAAAAGACAAAAGCTATTTAAAAGTATTTTATAATAGATTTTTGAACAGTAATACTGTTTTGTTGCACTTTCCCAAAACGGAGAAGGGGTGAAGGGCAGATAGAAATTCATATCAACAAAACAAGTGGACAACATTCTTTCTCCTTTATTTAGTACCAAACACAATCTCCATTTCAAATATACTTCACATATGGTTTCTCGAACCGTGATTATATAGGCATGCACATATGAAGAAGAATGGAATGTCAAACGTTGGGGGTATTTCATATTATAAAATTAAATTAATTTTATAATAATTTTATGATTTTAATAAAAACTTTGTATTTTCCGAAAAATAGATAAGAGACTAAAAATGATAACATACTTTTTTGAACCAAAGACAGTGTTACAAATAAAAAGAGAAAATTTTGATTGGATCAAACATGATATCGATATCAAAAGACAAAACCGCCTCTCACTAGAAATATCTTACGATATCATATGCCAGATACCCCTTCCCTCCATCCTAAAATGATAACGTAATATATGCACAGCCTCTTTTTCTTTAAATTGCCAAAGTTTGCTACATTCATATTTTGTAATATTCGAATATTAAATAGATCAATACTTTAATATAGACATTTATACAATATAAATTTTTTTTTATTCGTCTTATTATGTTTTATACTGCTTCACAAAAATTATTGTTTGCATTGAAATTCAGAATGCATCTTACTCCTAGATAGTGGGTCATCTTATCCATACCCTGGTGTAAGATGCCGAAACGCAAGTGTTTACGAAAACAAAATTTTCGATGGGTTCTATAGTATCTGTAAAATCAAACATGTTTTTAAATCATACAAAAGACTGCAATTTTTATAAGAAATCAATGAATAACAAATAAAGGCAACAGGAGATTTTTAAAACAATTAAATCAAAAACTACGGCATATTCACCCACTATATTCTATGCTTGTATATAAGTTATTAGTAAAATATTTTTTTTCTAAAACAAAATTTAGCGCAAAAAGTATATTACACAAACTAATAACATATTTTAATACGATTTGATTAAATACTATCAAATCGTAAAATCAAAAATCAAAATTTTGATAATACACATTGCAAATATTTGATTAAATACTATCGAGTTTTCTATAGAAACTAGTATAACAACCCCGTCAAAAATGACGGAATTTTCATTTGCATTTTATTTTCATAATAATACAAACAGAATGAAGATTTTAGTATTGAAGAGTTTGTATTGTAGAAAAGCACATTTTAAAAATAACAATAGATTTCTACAAATACAAATGATAATTTTTTTTTTTAATTTTTTTTAAACTTGATATTTAGTTTTTGAACAAATTTTAATTTCAAAACAAAGAGCAGTATTTATTACAATAACGATAATAATAATTAGCAAAATGAAACTCAATTTCTGAAGATTTCACAAAGCATTAAAATTAAATATTGAGGTATTTTAAATTTTAAAATGCATTATTTTTATTAAAAGTATGATTCGGCAGTGGCTTTAATCATGGGCATATGATACTTTTAGTTCGATGCTTTTAGGCATGAATTAAGAAGCTTTGTGTTTTGTTTTTTTAATTTGGATTTGGCGCTGTCTATACGCAGTCAATATAAACAAAACAACTTTTTTTTAAAAAATAGCAGTTTTATTTTCAAAATAGCAAGTTTTTCAAGAAAATTCGCATATTTTCGACTATCTTTCGAGAAAATTTGTTTATTTCCCTTGATTTTTCGAGAAAATTTGTTTATTTCCCTTGATTTTTCGAGAAAATTCGCATATTTTCCGCGATTTTTTGACAAAATTTCGTATTTTCCGCGATTTTTCGACAAATTTCGCGTATTTTCCCCGATTTTTCGACAAAATTCTCGTATTTTCCGCGATTTTTTGACAGAATTCGCGTATTTTCCTTGATCTTTCGTCAAAATTGTCGTATTTCTCACGATCTTTCGTTAAGATTCGCCTATTTTCCGCTATTTTTTGACAAAATGTGCGTATTTTCCCCGATTTTTCTACAAAATTTTGATATTTTCCCGGATCTTTCTTCAAAATTCGCGTATTTTCGGACGATTTTTCTGCAAAATTTGAGTATATTACACGATTTTTCGATAAAATTCGATTATTTTTCGAGTACTGCCATCTCGATTTTCTTTCGCGAGCTAATCGCTATCTACGTTCAATCGGCGTTTCGTTATTTTCATCAGGCATTGCTAAAATTATCGTTAAATTACAGAAACAACGATTTACTTGAAAATATATATAAACCATTGACTTTCTCATATACGTAGGTATTATAGGTCATTGATATTTGTTTGTTTGTTTATTGAACAACATACATCTGACTTGTGTGCTCGACATGAAGCCTGCTTATAAGCCATCGTCAATATACAGGGACGAGATAGCACATAAGGAAATATTACAACACAAGAGAAGTACAACCAGGAGCTACACACAAAGAGTGTGTGCAATGGAGCCAGTGGGATTCGAACCCACAACCTCACGATCAGCGGCGTGATGTCTTAACCACTCAGCCACGGAGGCCCAGGTCATTGATATAAACCTACCGCGTGTTCAAAAAGATCAACAAACACACTTGCGTTCTCAAGTACAAAAAATTTTGATTGAACGATTCTCAAACGTGATTGATTCACTACATTTTTTGCGAGAAGAATACCACGATCCAGGCTACTTTCGCTGATAGCGAAACGTGACTAACCAATCAGAATTCTGCATTTTAAGAAACAGTGAAAAGTTCTTAAAAATGCATGCTTCTGATTTAGATCTCTATTAATTATTAGCAAAGTGAAATGTAATTTCCGAAAATATCACATTAACTTTTTGATATGCCGAACATTAACTCGTGTTTATTACAAAGTTCGATTCTTTATATTATTTGCCTATAGATGATTGCAAAAAGAGTTTTTGACAGTTTTAAACAAAATCAAATTATTTAAAGAGTTTAATATGATTTTATAAATATTTTAAGAACAGAATTAGATAATTGACGTGTATTCTTTTTTTTTTAATATTGCGTTCAAAGAGTCATTCATTTGTTTCAAGATTTGGAAAATCTGAATGGCAACAGAGTTCGTTTGTTTATATCGTAATCTGATGTTTACAATTACTTATTTTTAATTTGGAGCCTAATACATTATAATTGGATATGATATACATGTTTTATAGAAAAATATGCTGTTTAAACGTTATTTTAAGTAAAAGAAATTATCTTTTAGCTGTCATATGTCTGCATTTGTTTTCCATTAAGCCTAACGTGGCGTATTGCTAGGGTCCATTCACAGATAGGAGTGGCGAATCCTGGAACCGTTCCACACACCTCTCCAGAACGCATTTTATTATAAGTAGATTCCGTCAAAATTATTACGTGAAGTTTTATACATAAAGCGCTTAGTTTAATGAAAAGGTAGTCCATATTTGTATCTATTTTTCATTAATTTTCAAGTGACTTTTTAATGATTTGGTCCAATTCTTATCGGTATCTTTCAGTCGGCAGAAGTACTAGATGCTACATAAAATAGCATGAATTAAATATTCAAAAGTTGAAAGTTATTAACTACAGCGTAAATCTTCTCATTTAACCACAGGCAACATTGAAATTTGGTTCCATAAAATTATTATTATTTTTTTTTTAACTAGCATACCATGCAGAGGTATAACGTGAAAGTGGTTATCTCTTTTACGTGCATCGTATAACAATAAGTTTGTCTTCACATCTTGCTACTTGAAACTAGTTGCGAAGTATCATGTAGTGCGAGTGACCTCAGACGAATGCAGTTTTAATATAGTGGGATCAAGGCTAGCGATTAGTGGATTCAGAAAAATGAAACAATGATTTCTAATTCGAGATTACATTACTCAAGAAAAAGTAAGAGTGACTGCACTTCTTCATATTTAATGTATTTACAATGGGAGAAATGAGCTCGAGGAAATTCCTGCTTAAGCCATATGATACGCTGTAGGAGACACGCAGAGGAAAGAAAAAGGAAAATAATAACTGACGCAACTGAGTTATATTATTTATGAAAAATTGTTATTCCTTGACGTGTTTGTCATTCTTTGTAAAGACGCATCTAAGTCATTTAAGTTTAATTTTCTTTTACTCCGTTTTCCGTTCTCTTTCATTTACTTTATTTTGCATGTCTTAATATAATATGATAAAACTAAAAATTTTCGCAACGAGCTTTTAGCACATAATTTTTTTTTTATCTTTCAGCTAGCTTTTGTAAATATAAATATTTGTTTAATTTACTTTAAATTTTCTGATTAAAAAAGGCGAAAATGTTTGTTCCAAAATATTTAGTAGAAAAAAAAATGAAGGACTTTACAATACATATCCAGTAAGACACTCGTTGCAAAAGGTGATTTCCCTTGGCTCCCTTTATAAATAAACTAAATATAATTAATATGTTGTATGCATCATAATTACTTTGTTACTCAGAAAATTTAGAATTACAATTAAAATCAACGCAAAATAATATTATTTTAAAATTTATATTTGATGTATAGTAGGGTAACATCCCCAGTAATTGGCAGGCACCAGTGATTGGCACATCCTACAAATGTCCTAAACAAAGATTTATATCCAGTCTTTTAAAAATGCAAGACCATATACCAGTTATATGCTCATTTACATTACAGATTATAGCTTTGATTTATGCTACTAGATGACAATAGTGCCTAGGAAAGAGAAACAATTATGGCTTGTATCAAATTAGTCATTTTTGTTGCAAATGCTTCTTCTCTAGCTTAAGAAAGACATGCATTTCAATTTATAACTATCTGATTTATAGTATATTTTTAATTTTAATTGACAACAGTTTTGTTTAGTTGAAAAGGGTTACTTTAATTGTGTAAAAGTCTAAGTGCCAATTACTGGTGATTACAGCAACTTTTTATAAATATATTTTTATAAACATACTTTTTCAAGTGTTTTTGCTTTTAGTGGGTAAAATAGATGCACAGATATGCACTCTTTGATTTAAAAATATTTGCAAGTAAACATTTTATTTCTTGGTAATGAAAATAGAAGTAAGTTTAAAGACAAATTCTTAATGTGTCAATTACTGGGGATGTTACCGTAATCCCTTAACATTTGCGACTTTTGATTATTCGTGATATAAAAAATGAAGACCATTTCAATATTCGCGAATACTTAACTTGATTATTCGTGAGTTTTGTTTTACAAAGAATATTTTTTTTCACATTACTCTCTTTGTTTTATCAATTCCACAAAACTATTTGACCTGTACAGCTATATTGTACTGTATAATCTAAGATCCGAGAATTTCAACCCTTGAACTGGGGAAAAATATAGATCAATATGTCTAAGATATCCCCAAAAAATAACTTGTTTTAAAAAAAAATCATTTTTTTCTAAAATTTAAAATTTTTTACTGCAATTGAAAATTTTTTGCAAAATTTGTATAGAAAATTTTAAAACTTCAACAACAACTTATTGAAAACGCAATAGAATAGAGATCCTTAACTAGTGAGAAGTCTCAAATTTAAAAGAAAAATCGACAACAAAGGATCTGTTCTGGCAATCAATGATTTTTTTCAGATATTAATAAACAACTAAACTTTGTACGACATGTTGAGTGGCTTCAACTTAATTGGGCCCATTAAGTTTTTTGCACCCAAAGTTAGGAAAACATGAAAAATAGGGAGCAGGAAAACATAATGGTAAACCTATGAGTGAACTACTAAAATCGGGATTTCAAATGTTTTCCACCAAGGTATTTCTTGACAGATCGATTGCATTTTAATATGGAAATTAAGATTTAACTAATCCTAGAAATTCATTCGTGAACTCGAGGAGGTGATTGTCTGTGCTGCCACCTCATAATCTATTACAACAGTCCTTTTTAATTCTGATCATTTCAGTTGTTTAAGCACGTAGCTCGATTACATGTCTGTTATTTTCTGTTTTTTATTTCTATTATTATTATTATTTACCGTTATGAAATATCAGCCAGAAGTAAATACTGAACTATTTATATTACATACCTTACAAAGGAATATAACTTTCAAAATCGTATGCACTTAACATAAAAAAGATTTAAATGCTAGCATTTTTTTTAACTGTCATACCATTTTCAAAAAATTGCACTTGAAAGTACATCTTTTCTCTAATACAATGATGTAAAAATTGAAAATGTGCGATTTTTAGAAGTTAAAAAAATTGCCAGTAAAATTGCAAAACCGACATTTCATCATGCCATTCGCAAAATGACGTCAGCGTTACGCATAGGCATATTTTTTCTTTATATTATACAGGGTGTCCCAGAAATATTGGGACAAATTTTAAGGGGAGGTAGGGGGTATCACAATGATTCAGATTTGTACAGCAACCCATAGTCGGAAATGTTTTTCTGGTACGATAATGGCAACACAAAACACAAGAAAGACTGAACACGAATAAGAAGATAAAACGTCATTTCCATCCTTAGTATCGAAAAAAATAAGAAGAAAGAACATTAAAGAACGAACGATCGTCATCAAAGTAGTTGTTCAAAATCACCACCCAAGGAATCTCAAAATTACGACCCCTATGCATGGAGGCACATCTCCGGTGCATGGGAGATTTAATGTTCGCTAGAATACCAGGAATGTTCCGAATTTTCCAATGCTGCACGATGAATGCAACAAGTTCTTCAACACATTCCAGTGTTGTCCCGGCATTTTTGTAACACTAAGAATAATAAACATGTTTTCTCTCTGTGTTCATGTACTTTTTTTTTTTTTTTTTTTTTTTTTTTTTGAGTTTAGTGTCGTCATTTCAGCACCAGAAAAGCATTGCCGACCATGGGTTGCCATGCAAATCTAAATCCTTCTGATGTCCTAATATTTCTGGAACCCTCTGTAGATAGGCAGATAGATAAATATTGGCTTTACGTTGGAAACAAAATGCAGAAATATTGGCTTTACCTCGGAAATAAAGTGGCAAACTATATATTTTTTTTTTGTGTGTGTTATTGGTAAAAAGGAAACACACGTATTTAGTCGCAGTATTTAATAGCAATGCTATAAATATTGGTCAAAATTACAAAAAATGCTAATAATTTTTTCGATATTCAGAGAAAAAAAATGATCGCGCATTTCAAAATGAATGACATGGGTAATTGCGCTGAGGTGGTACTTCCATTTATCACACTTATATCAGTAGTTTCATATGGCAGCTGCACTGGTTCAACTTATTCCGACCTTCAAATAAGATCAGTTTCCTCCTTCCTCAAAAACCCAGACATGCATAATCTGTTTTTCTCTTCGTTTCTTTCTATTCCCTTTTTTTACTTCTAATTTATGTTCTTTGCCCGTTGCAGTATATGTTCTTTTGCCCGTTGCTGTTTTAACACAGATGATACGATCAAACAAGCTAAAAACATAGCAGGAACCAGGACTGCGAAGTCGGTGGGAGATTCAGCCGACTCCGACTCTAAGCTCGCTAATATGGTTCTGTGCAAATATAACGTTATCATTTATTTCCTACTTTTGGACACCTCCCCCCCCCCCCCTTTGGATATCATATGCAATCATTTCTTGAACACCTCCACAGCTCTCCCAGTAATAATATCGTTATCTAAGTGTATTTTTCTTTCTTTTTTTACTTTTAGAATTTATTTCTTTTGTTTGGAGTGATAAACAAATCTGGTTACATTTACTTTTTGCATGATTTATTGATTCAAATGAAGAGAAATCAATAAAATATTACTTTATATGAAATAACATTTAAAAGAAATAGGTACTATTTAAAAGTATTACATAATAGCTTTTTGTTACATAATACCATTTAACAATAATAAAGTCTTGTTGCACTTGACCGGTACAGAGGAGGAGTGAGCCATAGATAGAAATTCTTATCAATAAAACAAGTGGGCAACATTCTTTATCTTTCAGTTTTATTTATAGTCAATACAAACTTCCTTTCAAATATACTTCACATGCGGTTTCTCGACCGTGATTATATTTGTATACATGAATAAAAAGAATCGAATGTCAAACGTTGAGGTAGTCTATATTATAAAATGAAATAATTTTATAATAATTTAAAGATTTTAATAGCTTTATTTTTACATAAAAACAGATAACAGACTTAAAAAGATAACATAGTATTTTGTACCAAAGACCATTTAACAAATAAAAAACAAAATTTTGATTAGATCAAAAATTATATCGATAAGAAAAAGCAATCCCCCCCCCCCTTTAATTTAGGTGTAGAAGTGTTATGATTCTATTAATACACACACAGACATTTTGTAAAAACATGTTTTTCGGGTTCTCTGATCCCCAAAACGTGTAAATTTGTCGAAAACTGGATTTTGAAAATTGTCACGAATCCAGTACTCTTATCTTGTAAAGTTAGAATAAATACAGAAAAAAAAATCGAAAACAAATGAATGAAATGAAACAAATGAATTTCCAGAACAAAAGAAATTAGAAATTAAAGAAAATAGCTTTTTAAAAAATGCGTTTTAATTATTAAAACTATTAATTAAGTACTGAATTTTTTTTTTAATATTAAAATATAATGTAGAGAAATATATTTAAAAAATATATATGTCTTTTATTAACACAGATTAAAAATTAAATCTAGAAAAACGCTCAAAATTTAGTTAGTAAGAATTATTTCAGTTTTCAGAATTAACTTGCATAACACAACAATAAAACTTCCAAAATAACAATAATAATGATAATATTTTAGAAATGAAAGAAAAATAGCTTTTTTTTAAAGTACGTTTTAATTAGAACTGTTAACTAAATAATGAGTTGTTTGTTTGCTGGCATTTTTTTTTTCAAGATGTAATAATTCTAAATATAGACTCATAGTTACACGTCCATAAAAAACATCTATCAATTATATGGATATATTAAAAGTATGGAGTTGTCTGATACTCTTGTCTAAACTGCTCTTTGTATTTGAAATACACATTTCAGAATAAAATTTCTAAATTTTAAATGTACCCAAGTACATAAACGCGAATTTTGCAGGTAAGCATTGTACACAAAGAAAGATAATATACACAGAGCTGCCAACTTCTACGCCTTTTTAAATCATATTAACATGTTTGGAACCACAAAATTTTTAGAGTAAAATGTACGCCAAATACATTTAATGTTATGTGTGACAATACATATTGTTAATTATTAAGTAAAATTTCGGATTCTAGTATGTTTATTTGACTTTAAATAGGCGTTGTAGCTGGCAGCCATGTATACATCGAATAAATAAATACACATATATAAAGAGACATACATAGGGTGGAAAAAGAGGAGAACCGACATTTCGATTGAAATTTAATAAAAATTATTTCTTTTTTACAAAATAAATACACGATTAATTTAATATTTTGAAAAATCGATTGAGTAAAAAGGTATGCTTTCATAAATCAAAGCAAGATTAGGTTCTGCAGTAAGATAATGATTTTTCAATTAATGTTAATGAAAAAAGTCACCCTGAAAAATTTTATTTGTACAATAACTGAATTTATTAAATTTTAAATTTAGAAACTATGTCAATAGATGGCAGCATGACAAAAGAATTAATATGAAAATTTAAGTTATTAATATTAAATTTTAAGTTTCAAAATGTTAGACAAGTTCATATTTTAAACTTAAAAAAATTTCGCTTTATTTAAAAGTATGCCATGAAAAATATATATATATATAATTTAAATAACCTTTTTCAAAGCGATAATAGCCAGAAAATTGAGTCAAAATGTTAATTAATATTACTTTTTAAAAATTAGAAAACACCGCGATCGTAAATGCAGCAGGAAACTATTAAAAGAATTTGAAATCGAAATGAGTTTTCCAATTAAAAAATAAATAAATAAATAAATAACTTGTCAATTTATAAGCAATTGTGGTAACTTGACGACCAGGTTTTGCTTTCTTGGCAGTTACGTGTCGATAATTCAGTTCAAATGGCAATTTTGCCAACATTTTCTGATATGTCTAGTATTTACAAAAAAACAGAGAAAATCTTACAATTTCATTCTCGGTTTTTGAATAATAACACCTGCCAATTTCATGCGTTTCCGGACAAAGAGGAATTTAAAACGTTCGTCAAAAAGTAGCCCCTTTGGACTCCAGAACAACTTTAAATTAATAGCAATGAATCTTAATTTATAAATATTTCTTCATTTCGAAGTCTCCAATTCGAGAACATTGGCCTTTTAAAGAAGGAAAAAAGCATTTAAAATAGGCAGGTGGTCTGCGTATAAAAGTTTTTACATGAATTATATCGTCTCATTGGTACTCGTTAAACAGGTCAAAATAGGCAGGTGAACACGGTAGCAAATGTTATTTTTCTTTTAGAAACTAAGAATCTGTTTATTATATTTCTAAAGCTTTTGTTTTTTTTCAAACCTTTCTTTTACACAACAATTTCTTTTCAAACAAATTCAATACAAAGCAAAAGTTAAATTTACTGTAAATGTATGCATGTAAATATATATAGTATACATTTATTGTATATATACACATATATAATACATATTTACATGTATATATATTTATATAGACATATATATGCATGTATAACAGTGGCATCCGGCTAAAAGAAAAGTACCAAAAAAGGTCAGGTGTTTTTTTTTAATAAATCATGAATTAGTCTTGCCGAAAAGTGATTCTCTTAAAGCGGACAAGATATCTTCAAATTTATTTTATTATTATTCTTTTAATTGCACTTTAAATACTAATTCAGGGCACACTATATGAATTGTGACAAATATTTATCGCATAAAAAACTTAAAAACTGGAAAGAGGAGGAAGAAAAATAAGAAATTTTCCTGAATACTTTAAAGATGATAAAGAATTTTTGAAAATACCCCATGCGCATTACATATATATTAAAATATCCAATATATATACATTTATATATATATTTTGCCAGTTTACTTATACAAATAAAACTGTGCATAGTTTTTTTAGAACTAAATATGATTGGAAAAGTTAAAAAGTAGTTAAATGTAGAAATATGATGCAAAAATATTCAACATTTAATAAAATTTAGAAAATATTTTTCTTGCTCACTTTTAAGTTCAAATATATATAATTCAATGTACAGTTTTATTTGTATATGTAAATTAAACTGGTATAAAAACGATCGGGGATTTTAATTTATATGAAATGCGCATGGAACATTTCGAAACATTCTTCATAACGCTTAAAATAATCAAGAAAATTACATATTTTTTTTCTTTCAACAATATATTTTTTTACATATCTTGTGTGATAAATATATGCCATAATTGATACATTGTGCCCTTGAATAGTACTTAAAGTGCAATTAAAAAAAAAAATGAGTTTGAAGGTCATTTGTTCCTTTAAGCTATATTTCTTTTATAGCTCAAATTTGCTTACGTTACTTGTAACGATATCTTTTTTTTTTTTTTTTTTTCATTTCGTAGTTTCCAATTAGGGAACATTTGGTCTGTAAAAGGGTTATCCTCAAGTGAAAAACACTGAAAATAGGCAGGTGTTCTGCATGTAAAAGTATTTATTTGAACACGGTAACACGGTAGAATGTGCTACTTTTCTTTTCAAAAACTATTACTAAGAAACTGATCATTACTGTTATAAAACTAATGGTGACTGTTACAAGCAAACTTTGAATCAAACTATAGGTTTTGTTTATTCTATAAAATAAAGATAATTCGCTTTAGCAGAATAAAAAAATTGAACTATTGTTTTTTATCTTAGCCAATACTAATAATAGTAATGCTGGTGTAAAATATTGCTCTAACATTATAGGTGTTTACAAATTGCCGATAATGCATTATTAAGGAGAAATATTCCACATTTTTTATTAATAGGGGGTTCATTATAACAAAAGCGTAAGCATACTTACAGTTCACATATGCTTACGTTATTAGCAACGAAATCTATTTTTCTTTTCTTTTTTAGTTTCGAAGTTTTTAATTAGGGAACACTGATCTGTAAAAAGATTATCCTCAAGTGTATAAAAATATTCATTTGAATTATAGCGTCGGTGTTCGTTACACAAGTCAAAATAGACCGGTGAACACGGTAGAATGTGCTGCCTTTCTTTTAAAACGCTAATATATATGTAATATATAATGATATAATATGTAACGACATAATATATATGTCGGTGTCCAGCATTATACCAATATTGTATTCGTCATATTTATTTTTAACGAAATAATAATGTTAGTAAATATTCACTTTGCATCGGAAAAAAATGTAGTAAAATACCTCTGTTATTCGCTTATATTTATATTGGTTATGTAGAATAAAATATAGAATATTTTAATTGCATGAAATTCTATTATTATTTAAATTATTTGTTACTAATCTATATAGATTTTCTATTACAGACTCTTCATCATTCATGCCTTATAGCAGTATTTATATCATGAGTAAATATTTGATAACCTAACTAACGAAAAAGGATAATCATACATTTAATGTAGTGATAACATGAAATCTAAATAGCTCCACTATCTCAATAATTCGACATTTATTATTCAATTTTTAGCATAATGCTAACGGAAAGATACTCGATAACTCGGCAAATTTTAAAGGAACTAAAGTTGATTATAATTAGAAATATTCTAAAATACACTTAACATACTTCCAGGCGCGTAGCTACAGATATTTTTTCGAGGGGGAGGGGAATAAAAAAAATGCCCTACTTGCAATTCAAAGATTTCCCAACTTGAAACAAACTATTGTATTTTCCAATTGAAATGATCTGTGCAATGTGTGTTTAACCTCTTCAGTCCCTGAGTACCCAAATGGGTACATCAGTTTTGTCCCATTTTATTAATTATACTCAAATATAAATGAAATTTCGATATAAGGAAAATATGTTTCGAATTCTAAGATTCGAGCTAATGAAAATAAAACAAAAATCTCGCTCTGAAGTCAAACGAGAGAAGAAATAATTCAGTAATAACAAAAAATACTGTAATAATCGCCAGTAGCGAAGAGATTAAGGATAAAAATACTTAAATATAAAAAAATCCAAAGAAAAATACTGAAATTAAAAACATAAAAATTATAATTATTCGTTCATTTAATGAAAGTTTTTACCTTCTATTCTGTACCGAGTTATAATCGTACATTGTATGAAATCTCATGATATTTTGAGATTTCTGAGAAAGGAACAAATTTTTGGAGAAAATAGATTAGAATATTTAAACAATTAATTAAACGGTTAGGAATTTCAGGCCTGGTGGATGTATGTCATTTATAGCACAGAGAAACACAATGACAAATTGAGTCTGGCAACTTTTTATATTTCTTTTGAAAATTTAATTAGCTAACTGTTACAGAACTCATAAACGTAATCAGTAAAACAATAAAAAACAATCTTTAATTGTTATTATATAATAAGAAAAAGTGTTTAAAAATCTAAAATTTCCCAACTCTAATCTCAAATTTTCCAAATTCATATATATTGGAAAGGGAGGCTCCCCCCATTGCGACGGCTTTGCACACTTCTTTCAAAAGATGTAAGATAAAAACAGTAAAATATAGTGCTATTAGACTGTTTTTTTTTTTTTTTTCTTTCTCTTTTTTTTTTTTTTTTTTTTTTTACATTTGTTTTAAGAACCGAAGTTAAGCTGCGTATACCAATACTATCCCTAAGATAATCGATGACAGGGGACCTTAACTTTGAAGGTTAAAAATACCTAACAATTAATGTTTCACTTCATGCTCCTTTTTTTAAGAAAAGTTTCCCACGCCACAGTAAGTTTTCCAAGAAATAATCCTTAAGTCCACGCGAGAAAGCAATCTTCGTGATGCGAAATCGAAGAATGGAGGATTACTTCACATGATTTAGTAAAAAGGACACATTTTTAGACGACAAAGATATGACACACTTGAGGAGGCACAAAAAGATAGACGGAATGGCTGATAAATGTTTCCAATAATAATAATACATAGTATTTTAAAACAAAATAACAAGAAACTTAAATCATGCATTAAGCATAGCATTATGAAGCATTAACCAACTCTTCCAGAACGTCCTAAAAAGGTTATATAACTGTTTAATTGGACATCATAGAGATGTCCAATTAAACAGTTTGGCAAACACACAAGAGTTTTGAAAACGCAATTCCTGGAAATACCATCGACAGGTAGGAAAATACCCAAAATCTTTTGTCCAGTGTCCTGAATAAGATCTATATAGATTTACAGATATAATATATCCTAAAATTTAGTTCAGTTTAAAACGCATAGAATACTTATAAATTCTCTTTTGCTAATTTATGTCAATGAGCGAAAACGTGCTCGAGATCCTCTGTTTTCCCTATATATCATCCATAGTACTTATGCACATCAATAGGAAGAAAGATTAGTTTAATATAGAAAGTCGTACCACAACTTAAAGCGGACTTTCAGCAATTTTTGTTTTGAAACAGTACTATAACTAAATTATTTTGTGCCATCCTGAAAAGGAACGATGAATGCTATGCACACTATATTCCATAGCAAGCTTTCTGTAGTGCATCTAAGTTATATCTCGATTTAAATATTTTGAAACTGCGTAACATAATTAATTACACCGCAAACGGATTTTTTTCATAGACCTCAAGGCCTGATTATCACAGGGACACATGAAGCACCGGCCGACATTTTCAAGACGCCCCAAAATACTTTTTACCACTCTTAAGATACAAGTTGATGCGAACTAACATTTATCACAGTTATTTTTTAACATTTAAGCAAACAAAATTATCGCCATGTTCTTATGACTATGACAATAAAATGCAATATAGATTTCGAAACCCAGAGTAGAATGAACGAATGTTAAACAAATATGTTTTTCTCTTCTTTAGATCTACTGTTTGACTGATTCTAAACGGATATAGTACAGAAGATTTTACTAGCCCATGTTCTTAAATGCATTTTCTTTTTTTTATATAATAGAACTATGGTTCAAAATTTGAACTGCTGGAAGTTTTCAATCACATAAAGACACTAGTCATGTTTATAATGCAATTAGAAAAGGCCAATCAGCATAATCGGTACCGGGGCTCACAAATTCTGCCAGCGATAGTTATTGCTTAAAAAGAAACTTTTTTCATATAGGTTCATTTCAAAACAGATATTAAATAAAAAATAAAAGCATAAAGCGAAGCCGTATTTAAGAGCAATGTGTTACATGCGTTCAATTAATGTCTCAAAAGCATTTTAATAAATTAAAAACTTACAGCTGCAGAAATGCATCAAATTCCTCTTGCATAGCGTAATCCTGCTGCAATTTTATCTTTAAAAATCCGAACATATTTTTTGGTGCACTACCTACACAAAAATATCGTGTTCTGGGACTCATCTACTGGCTATCCAGACGTATCAAAACACCGTGTTCAAATTTCGCACGGTCAGTAAATCAAAAATCACCAAGGTTCGTGGACTTAGAACCACGATAATAGGCGATGGAAAGAGAAGTGGGATAAAAAATGAAACTTAAAATTCTAAAATTTGAAACATTTATGACTAAGTTTAATTTATGTTGCAGACAGAGCGGTTAACCTCGTCTTCTTCTGCTGACAGAAAACACATAAAAGTAATTTATGAGGGTAAAAAAGGTTATTTAATTTAAAAGTAGATTCAATTCTCGAAATAACTTTATTTTGAGAAAGTTTTCAATGACATTTACCGGTGAACTTGAAAAACAGGAAAAAATATATTACAGCCAAGTTCAGGTGAGTCTTCGCAAAAGATTGGTTTGTTTTACGACTTACAAGGGAATCAGGTGAATTTATTTTTAAAAGGACAAGCTCATGGGTACAAGGTCGGCAGTAAATAGAGTCAACTGTGCAATGCAGTACAAGCCTTGTGCTTCTAAAAGCCGATCAGGGTATCCAAAATCGCTAATGTTCGTAAACTTTGAACCACGATAAATCTATACTGGAAAGAGAAATGGGTAGAAAATAAAAATGTTAAAATTCTACAATCTGATTCATTTATGACTATATAGAAGAGAAAAAAAAAACTTGTCTTTTTTTTTGTTAGAATCTAACTGACATCATACACATAAATGGAATTCATGACAGAAAGAAGTATACATTTAAGGGTCCATTAAGTTTTCGATTTAAAACTGCGAATGGACTACACTTATATGACTACACCCTGCTACAGCGGCCCCTTTGATGCGGTCACTCGCTTTCTTTAATGCATTCGTTCAGCAAAATTCAGCGTTCAATATTGATTACTTTTGACTAATGTAGGGCTAAGATTCATTTCTTATCAAATGACATATGAAAAGGTGTAAGGTTCGTATAAATATTCTGTTGCTTGACGAAGGTAAACGAAGATAAACGGGGGAGATTCTTGACATGCTTAACACCACCAATTTATTTTGTTGAGACTCCCCTTTTATTGTTGTTGGCCACAGCTTTTGTAAAAGTAAACCTAGGGAAGTAATTTATGAGTTTTTGAAGCAAGTAATTGTCTGAATTCAATCTTAATTTCTGACAATATTTTCTTTTACAACAGTCGCTTTTAGAAATAAAACACAAGAAAATATCGTTCAGCAAAATTTAGCTTTAAATATTGATTACATTTGACTAATATTAGGGATAAGATTGATTTCTTATCAAAATGACATATGAAAAGGTGTATAGTTCTTATTAATAGCGTTCAAAAGTTGACTGTTGCAAACTAATTAAAAAAGGGGGGGGGGGGACAGTGGTTTATAAACTAGGACTTAAAATAATTTAGTATCATTGCATTGAATTATACACTCTAAATAAAAAGGAGTGAATAGTCACTCCAGAATAGTGAATACTCACTCTATCGCAGACTCAAAATATGCCGAACCTCTTTAGAGTGACTATTCACTTTGGGCAAAAGTGGAATCATTGACTCTTTGAAAGAGTGAATACTCACTCCTAGGAAGTGAATATTCACTCTACACAGGGGTCAATAATCACTATTTCTGAGGAGTGACTATTCACTTTTGCTAAAGGAGTGCGTTTTTTCACTCCTAGTAGGAATGAGTAGTCACTTTTTCATAGGAGTGAATGCTCCTTTTTTTTTTTTTTTTTTTTTTTTTTTTGCAATGAATTCCTTTTTCTATTGCTATTATGGGCATTTTAAAAGAATCGTGTCTTTTAGAACATACAATGAAAATAAATACAAACGTGGTAAAGATTGGAATAAAATACTTTATTGACAATATTTATTCAATTCAAAGTATGTAACATTAATTGAACTTTTTAAAGGAAAAATTAAAGTTACACATGAATTAGATTATTGACAGAAATAAACTATTTTATTCCAATCTTTCTCCTTGTGTTTGCTTTCATTGGTAGTCCCATAAATATATGATAGTTTTAAAATGCCCATAAGCATAAGTTATTAAACAGTTTTAAAATATTAAACATATATATTTTTTTTTCAGATATACCCATTAAGTTTTACATAATAAATCCATAATGCACGTTATCTATGTTTTTTTATGTATAATTAAAATCTTATTTCTGAAAAATATATATTAATACAAGCCGTATTTATAAAATGACATGGTAAGTCATATTTAATTTCAATTTTTTATTTCCGTATATAGAGTAGATGTGCATGTAGTACCTGCCGGCGAAGACACTCACGAGCTAATGCTAATCCTATGGGGAGAGATTTTTCTAATATCTCGTTTGCATTTTGACATTTTATTTATTTATTTTACATTGAATAGCTGAGGTTCGTCTCTATATCGCATCTTTTTACTTTTTCGATTTCGGTCTCAGATATTTTTATAAAGTTTCTTTTACTTTCAAAACCGGTACCAAAAATGAAAGTGTTATTTAAAAAAATATCTGCAGACAAAATTGAAAAAGTAAAAATAAACAAATATTTAAGAGAAAATGTGTTTTTGACGACTTCTGTAACTTAAGTGTTTTTATTTAAATGGTGAACGATTAAGCCCTATAAGCCCCTCTTTGACTGTACTCTTAAACATTTTTTTCGGCTTCATGAGCAGTTTGATTGCCAGATTATAAAATAGGCAAAACATCGTTAGATTCATTTTTAAAAAATAATAATAAAATGAAGAAGGTATTGAAATTTTATAAGTCACATTAATATAACTTAAAAACAACTATTTATAAAAAAATTAGTGTCATTACATTTTGGTAAGTGCAATTTAAAAATTAAAATTGATTACTTAAGTTTTTAATTAAATCAAAATATTTTATGCACTATAAACATTACCGTAATAGATTTTTTAACAATGCCTATATGAGGTGTACGTTACTGGAAAATCACTACTTAAGTATTCCAGTAATGGACACTCCTCTCAAAACCTTAAAAATTAATGAAATTTTATAAACGATATTAAATACATAAAAAATTCAAAGCTTTCTTCAACTACAAAAACAAAAAATTGGAAATTTTGCAATAAAATAAGGAATACATAAATTTATTAAATGAAGCCAGCTCTTAGTATGATTTTCAATGAAAACACGATTTTCAATGAAAAACAGTGAAACTTAAAAACATTATTTTGTGCTTCCTGATTGGTTTAGTTAAGAGTGTCAACAAAAGTGCTAAATTATAAAATATGCAAGGGCGAGTTACGAATAAATAAATAAATAAATAAATAAAAGCTAAATTTTTATTAGTTATTATTATTTTTTTTTTATAAACCAAAAACATTCAGGTGTGTACATTACTGTTACATCTACCCTATAGTATTCTATAAATGTGAGTTAAAGTTTTATAAAAATATACTCATGTACGAAAAAGAAAAATAAAGAAAATATAAAATACAAGAAATGACTACATATGTATTATTCTTACTATTGGAAAAACAATTTTAATGAGTTATTTATCTCTAATAAATAAATTTCATCTAATATAAGTCATACTGCAAACTTTTAAAATTACTATAGCCGTTCATTTATAAACATCAAGGATGAAACACAAATCTTTGCGTCAGCGATTTTTTTCCCTCCACGCACATAAAGATAGCAGAAGCAGACAGCTTCCTGTTAAAATAAAACTTTAACTCAATATTCTAGAAGTTACATTCGGAAAATAAAAAGTTGAAATTAAAATTGACTTACCGGTTTTTTTATCCCTTGTTTGATGAATAATAATCCTTTGTTTGATAAATAAGATATGTGCAGTGCAACATCTTCGTCACTGAGTATTAATGGAGTATTATTGCTTTTTACTGAATTATTTGTTCTCTATTTTGACTCCAGATCAAGAAACTTAATCTATGTGGATTATTTTGAATCATAAGATATCGGAGTATATCATTCAAAGATCGAAATTTAAACTACTTTTCAGTATTAATAATACAAATTAAAGATCCACATTTGTAGACCGAGGAAACGAAAGTGAGACACATAACGGACACGATAAAATGGCGGAAACATTTTTATCATCACAACTGAGAAGACGATTTCTGATTGGCTGATGCGTAATACATATCTAAGTCACTTTTTAAGAGTGACCGTTGACTCTATCGAAGGAGTGACACTCATTTTTGAAAACGAGTGCGTTTTAATGGCAAATAAGCGTAATTTTATAGGTTGTATTATAAAATGTAATTTTTGAAAAGTAAGAATTGACATATTTTGGTACTTTTCATCGTTTTACTCCATATATTGGTTCAAAGTTCAGCGGGGATTTTTTTCAAGTGTATAATGCCGGGCTTTCACTCTTGTTGACGGAGTGAGATTTTTCACTCTCGACCATGGAGTGAGATATTTCACTCTCGAGAACGGAGTGAGATATTTCACTTTTTTTTAGGGAGTCGGAAATTCCACTCTTTAAAGAGTGTATTTGTATAAAGTTCACTCTAAAAAGAGTGAAAATGCAAATCACTCCGACAAAAAGTGAGCTTTTCACTCCTCCCAGTTTTAGAGTGTAACATCTAAATATTTCCTAATAAACATGTAGTTAATTGTAAATTACTAATTTTTGGATTAATTAAGTTTTTATTTTAGAATCATACTACATAAATTATGCAACAAAATAAAGAAATGAATATTTACAAATTGTCAAGACAATATCATTAAAGTGGATAAAATAACAAAAAATCAAACATACTATTTACAAATTAGCCAGTCGCTCTCTACTAGTCAACAATAAGAAATATTACAATAAATGAAATTCATAATTATAGTCGGGAACAATTAAGACGCGATTCCATTAATTCACAGATTTTTCCAGTACCTTGTACATAGCTCATAAGACTAATTTAAAAATAACACGCTTCATAAATGAACGGCTCTGTTGCATTGTTACATAAGTTACATTGATTACGTTTTTCCCTACAGTCTGTACTATACATTCATTATAAGAGAAACCGTAGAGATTGTAATACATAAAAATTCAATAATGTAACGATGCAGCATCACTTAACTTACCAAAATTATGACTGCAGTTGCTCAATGGTTACGGAAAATAGAAATAAACATCCAAGTAAAATACAACATAGCATGCATAATGTCAGGTTCTGAGAAAACATCTGCTGTAAAACTGGAATTTATGTTATTTGTTATCTTAATATCTTATGTATTGTATGGGCAGTGTACTGAAATTTCAAGGTGACATTCTTTATTTGCCTAAAGCGGGGGTGAACATGTGAACATGCACAGGTGCAGCGAGATGAAAGAAGAAGATGACAGAGGGGAGTGTTTGACCTTCTGGGACGTCTATTGAAGAAGGGAAATAAAGGATTTCCAAGAATAAGGGGGTTTCCATTGGGGAAGTGCAGGAATGGAGAAGAGCAGTTTTTGGACGGAGAGAGTCAGTTCAGATTGCGTACCTGGAGAGCAGTGGTGGACAGAGGTCCCTGTAGGTAGTGCTCGGGTCGAACTGCGAAGCCTGAGAACCCATGTGTCGAGATATTCGAAATTGATCTCCGGTAGAGTTAATCTAACGTATATAGAGTGAGAGGGAAAAGGTGTAATTTGAACAGTACACAGCCAACTTTTTACTGTATTTAATTTAATGTGGAACCGGATCACCTATATCCGAGTTATATATATGTAAATAGTGTAGTATATTGTGTACATAGAATAAACTGATAATTCAGTTAATTGACAGCGTTGGTGTTCATTTACACGATCCTCACAGTGGGTGACCGATATCACCTAATAATATCGGTGGTGGCAGCTATAACTACTACGGACTTTCTTCAAAGTTGTGCGGGCTAAGAGGGAACGTCCGACACATAATATGGATGAGTACGTGAAAAATCCAGTTGGTGTTTCATAGAAAGTGTAATTTTAGAATATTTAAATTGTTTTTGAAAATACAATCAACAAAAGGGACAATCAACACATGTAAAAAGTCGAAAAAACATATTTTTATTCTTTAATGTGTTAATCATACATCTATCAGCAATTAAAATTAGTTTAAGTGCGATTTGAAGAAAATCTATAGTTCGTCAAGAAATAAGGACTTATGAAGTTTTGTCTCATAATATAAAGTTTGCACATTTCTTCGATACATCATAAAAGAGTAGGTACTGCAACGCGTTTAAATAATAACAATAATAATAATAAATAGTATTTTTACTTACTCATTATACGTAGTACAGAATAAATTTTAAAATCATTTCAGAAAACAGAAAAAAAAAATAAGTTGGATAGGCAATAAATATAGATCCTAAATCAAAAAGTCATTTATGTCTAGCCTCCCATGTTTAGGACCCTTTGAAGTTTAACCCGCGAGAACTCGCACATGTGATTTTCTTTCACCATCGTACCCTTTTCAAGACTATTTTTAAGGCTATTTTTCATTTTAATAAAATTTCAAAATGTGATTTCGATTACTTTACCTCCTTTTTTAATTTAAGTACCAAGCCAAACAAAACATTTGATATTAAGTGATTGTAAAGTAAAAGAAAAGAATTGGGTACCGTGAGTGAAATTCTCATAGCGAGTTCTCCCGGGTTAACAACTTTGTATAAATATTTTTGCTCTAAAAACTGCCTGAAATAATTATCTATAAATGTATTTATTCCTTACCGAGAGATGACAGCACAAAATGGATACTTATTTACTTGAATGAAGAACTTTTTCCAGGTTCATAGATTTTTCAGTGGTCAAGATCGCTAAGTGTAAAAAGGAAGTTTATTTGTATTTTTTTTAATTAATTAATTTATTTATTATTATTTATTTTTTTGGCATATCATAGATTTAAATAAATAGTTTATAATCTTAATTTATTGACTTTTTTGAAATACAAATTATTTAAAATCGTCAAATTATGTGTTCTAGCCCATTTTTTTAAAGCATATTTGTAACATGTCCAAAATAAAGGTCTCGAAGCGCATGTAGGTACATTTTTTTATTAACCGTTTAAGGAGCAGTTATCTAAGCAAAGTCCTTTTCAAAATAATTATGGTTTTTTTTTCAAAACATCAAATGTGATTGTCCTTAATTTATTATTAACAGTTATTACAATGTTACAGTCGGCTCTCGTTAATTGCAACTCGTCAGGACCACGAGAAATTTCGAATTATCCAGAGTTTGAATTATGGAAAGTATGAGAGGAAAACATGTTTAAAGGGATACTAATACAGTAAAACCTCCATAACGGACACTCCCGAAAGCGGACACCTCTATTTAACGGACAGTTTTCCAATCCCCACTCCCAAAATCTACATTTTTGTATGTTTAACCTCCGAATAACGGACATTCCGAATAGCGGACACTATTTTTGGCGATAAAGGATGAAAAAGAATTTTTTATCAAAAAAAAAAAAAAAACGAAAAAAGAGTAAAAAGGATGCTTCTAAATTTATTAGAGCAATGTGCCACCAATTTTGTGATCACAGATAAATGTAGAGGATGAGCTAGGGAAAATCTCCCCCCTCCCCTCCACATTTAGTGTGAAAAGGTTGCCCGGAAGGGACATCTTCTTCAACATTGCAATGTCCCCCTGTAAGTTTTTAAGATTTTATGCTTTTAATAGACAAAAAGTGCAATTTCTCCTCCACGCCCGAAATTTTAGAGTCCAATAACGTCACATTGAAAAACAAGTTATATGTAATTGCAAGCAAAAGTAAACTTTTGTAGCTGATTTTTTCTTAAGAATGTAATAAACAGTAGATAAAGGTGTGCACAATTTTATTTCAGTTTTATTGCTTAAAAAATAATTTTAATTTCTGATTAATCATAAAATGTAGGTTTTAGGAATATAAAAGTCAATTAATGAATTTTAAGCATTTCTTAGTGATTTTTGAATCTCTGAGGTTTTTCCAATAGCGGACACCTCCGAATAGCGGACAATTTCGGCGTTCCCGAGGTGTCCGTTATTTAGAGGTTTTACTGTACAAAGAAATTAATGTTATAGTATTTTTTAATTATAATTTAGCTGTTATTATTAGAATATAACTTAATATTAAATTAAAAGATATAAATACATAAACTAATTAACCCCTTGAGGGGCGATAGGATACATTATATCCCATCTACGATTAATGAAAATTTGCACCAGGAAAATGTTATTAAATTTTTCTTTTCTAACTTTGACGGAGAAAAGTGGTGAAACTGCTTTTCCTTATTTAAATATAAAATTCTTCCAAATTTCCGGTGGCCGTTTAGAATTACAGAAAAGCAATTGCTTGTCCATCAAAGGATTAATGGATTAGAAACAAGCACAAACGAAAATAGGGTGGTAGTCATCGGGAAATCGGGGTGGCTGCCGAGTGCCCCGTGTCGACTGGAGTTTCTTTTAGCCCCTCTTCCCCCGTGCCAAATAGGGTCTTTATTAAAGGTTCCGAATTTCTATACAGTTCGAAATAACGTTTTCTCTATATATAATACAGTTATGTCTCTGTAAGGCGGACTCTGTAAGACGGAAATTTGTTTAGCAGGGAAAATTTTTCAAATCCCCAAAGACACAGTAAAATTTGTCCAAAGCGGAATTTTGTCTTCTACGGATAATTTTCTCGGTCGCGATCAATTCCGCTTTAGACAGATGAGTTTACAGTATATAATTTTAAACGTTTCCCTCATAGAAAAAAATGAGAAAGAACTTTATTTCTTAGAGACAAAGTCAAGGTTTATATAATTTTCAGAGAATGTATAAATTTTATGATCTTGAAAATCATCGTGAACGAGAAAAAAATATATTGAAAACACGGCAAACTGTGAAACATTTTGTATACATAAAATATGAATTAAATATGATTTTACGTACATTAAATAGGTCGTATTTTCCATACATCTTACTGTATATATTATTAAACGATACAAACTACAACAATAATAAAAATATATTAATCACATTATATTACAGTTATACGTTGAACTCCACTAATTAATTAGCCCAGGACCTCGCCGTCGTTACGCTAGTCGTGCATATATTAGATCTAAAATTATTTTTGAAGAAACAGATGACCATTTTTCGTTCTACAAAAAAAATTTCATAAGCAAATCTGTGCTAGTTTTATTTGCATGTTTCAGGTACATAAACGAAGGTAAAAAAAAACAAGTTGGAAATTGCACGTGAAGCGTAGCAAATTAGGTGCGTTCGAACGATAACGAAGTTTTAAAAATATTACTTTCATATATCAATCTCATAACATTGTAAATAGTGAATTACAATTAAAACGCTCATCAAACAATGTTCTCCCTATACCATTATGTAATGGAATACTTTTGTGTGGCCTTGTAAATCAATAATAAATGTTCTTTGCACCACAAATTATGTAAGATGTATATTATAATATGTACTTTATAGTTGCATATAAATTTTATTAAGTTCGCATGAGTGTAACACGATTAAAATGCATTTGAAACATTTTTTACCATTGACCGTAATGTAATGGAATACTTTAGATTGTCCCTGTAATTGATCTATTCATCCGATTTTCATAAAATTTGAAATAACTCGAAAAAATTATGTAATAATTATGTATTTTAAATTTCAAACGTATCGAATATACTTGAAACTTTTTCCCCATTGACCATAATGTAACTGAATACTTTTGATTGCCCCTGTAATTGATCTATGCACACGATTATCAAAAAATTTGAAATAACTCGACAGAATTATGTAATAATTGCGTATTTTAAATTTCAAACGATTAAAATGCATTTGAAACATTTTTTCCCATTGATCGTAATGCAATGGAATACTTTTGATTGCCCCTGTAATTGATCTATCCATCCGATTCTCATAAAATTTGAAATGACTCGACAAAATTATGTAATAATTATGTATTTTAAATTTCAAACGATTCGGTTGGGTAGTTTTTGCGTTGTTATATGCGGACGGACAGACGGACGGACTGAACGACCACTATAGGTGCTACGTATTATATAATTACGAACGCACCTAAAAAAGAGTAATGCTTAAAAACGGAATGTTGACTTAACCATTCTCTCTTTAAATAATGACAGTCTGGCGCAGTCTTCAGAGAACAATAGTTTTTCTCTCACACGTACATCATAAGTCCATGAAAAGGAGTCGCACGACCTTGAATAAGAATAAGGAACAGGTTTTCTGTATAAATGACACTGAAGATAAAATGTATCAAACATGCGAAACAAACTATATTATGTAATCGTGCCGTACTAATTTAAAATTTTATGATAAATATATTACCGCGGATGTGTTAGGAAAAGTTCATATACTGTTTAATGAGCTTTATTTCTATTCAGTGAATTAAAATTTTACATTTGCATTAAGTGTAACTCGTAGCGCCAACTTAAAAAAATATATATATTGGATGGGCTCAAAAATTTTTGAGAGAAATAAATACCATAAATTTTCGTGTATAAGCTGATCCGTATATAAGCCAAAAATATACGAGTTTTCAGTGAAAAATCGTCGAAAATCGGAAACCTGTATATAAGCAAATGTTATGATGATGAAAAAAGAAAAAAAATCAGCGAAGGAAAATTTAGTACTTTTTTGTATATAGATAATAGAAAAAATTGCTATCTCCGAAATGACTGATCTCTCCTATTTGAGCGCGCTGCTAAATCTATTTAATTGGGTCCCGCTCATTCAGTTATAACTTCCTCGTTCATAAAAAACAAATATTTCATTTTCAGATTGAATTAATTACCACAAGAACGATCGTATGATCATTCAAAAATCATCAGTAATGTGATGGATTGAAACTGGAGAAGTTGTCCTTTTTCTAAAAGCAATTATGATGATGTTGCATTAGACACAGTCGATATTCATAATGATATATATACAGTGTCTCACATAAGTGATGGGACACTTATGCTTTACAAAAGGAAACTAATCAAATAAATTAAAAAAACATGTACACATTTTTGTGGTTGTGTTTCATACTTAAATTTAGTAAAGATTATTACGTAACATACATTTTGTCAAAATATTAAAATATTAATTTAATAAAAATACAAATGTTAAGAACGGAGCAAACCCATCACATAAGTGATGGGACACCAATATATATGCAACAAAAATCGTCTGAAATAAGCAATAAAAATACTTTTGGGGGTTTTATTTTTACTTAAAAGCAATTGGCAATAATTTATAAAATCGTCTGCAGTATTTCTCTCCAGTTTGTTTTGGAATTTTTGTGCTTTTTAGCTCTGTGTAGCCATGAATGCTAAACGAAAAGAAACTTCGCCTGAAATTCGAAAATTAGTTATTAATTTGGATATTGAACGTGGAAAATCTATTAGAAAAACTGCTGAAACAGTTAACTTGAGTCGTTCAACAGTTTTCAATATCATTAAACGATATAAAAATAATCATATGATTCAGGATAAAAGAAGACCTGGCCGACCATCAAAGCTATCCAATGGAACAAAGCGAATTATCGTTCGAAATATTAAAAAAAAATCAAAGAAATAGTGCTTCAAAAGTTGTTGCTGATTTACAAGCATTATATGGAATAATTGTTAATCCTGAGACTATTAGAAGGGTAATTCGATCTGCTGGATATCATGGTAGAGTAGCCAGGAAAAAATTCTTCGTAAGTGAAAAGAATAGAAAACTCAGACTAGCTTTTGCAAAATCTAACATAAATAAGAATTCTGATTACTGGAATAAAGTTATATTTGCTGATGAGAGTAAATTTAATATATTTGGTTCTGATGGTAGAATCTTGGTGTGGAGAAAACCCAGGGAAGAATTTCGCAAACAGAACTTGGTACCAACAGTAAAACATGGAGGAGGAGGAGTTATGGTATGGGGGTGCATGTCGTCCGCTGGAATTGGTAATCTTGTTTTTATTGACAGTATAATGGATCAGTACAAGTATATTGATATTTTAAAGCAAAATTTGAAATCTTCAGCACGAAAATTTAACCTTCATAACGATTTTAAATTCTACCAGGACAATGACCCCAAGCACACTGCTCTGAACGTTAGACTCTGGCTGCTATATAACTGTCCTGAAATAATAAAAACACCACCACAATCTCCAGACTTAAATCCCATAGAGAATATTTGGCAATAATTGGAATCAAGAATTCGCAAACACACCATTTCTTCAAAACAACAACTAAAATCGGTGCTTCAAGAAGAATGGGGTAAAATCACTCCAGAAATCACAAAAAATTAGTCGAATCCATCTCAAAAAGATTAAATCATGTTTTAAAAGTAAAAGGAAATACAACAAAATATTAAAACCTTTTAAAAAGTAAAATTTTTGGATAAATATTTGATGAAAAAGTAAGTGTCCCATCACTTATGTGAGCCATTTTTTGCTCCGTTCTGAACAATTGTATTTTTACTAAATTAATATTTTAATATTTTGACAAAATATATGTTATGTAATAATTGTTACTAACTTTAAATACGAAGCACACCCAAAAAATTTTTGCACATTTTTGTTTATTTATTTTATTGCAGTTTCTTTTTATAAAGCACAAGTGTCCCATCACTTTTGTGAGATACTGTATATATGAAAGAAAGCGACTTGAATGAGTTGTCTGAAAATTCTGATAATGATATAGATAGCAATTGAAGATTGTTAACCTTTTGCATTACAAAAGATGAAGTTTTAAAAATTTGTAGAAATTTTATTTACTTAAATTTAAAGAAATTTGTAAGTATTTTTAAAGAATTTATATTTGCCGTCTTTCTTTATTTCTCATATTAGAAAATCAACTTTTCAAATTTTCTTTACTCGCATATAAGCCTATCTCCCCACTTTGGAACCCCCCCTCCCCCCCAATCAAAAAAAAAAAAAAAAAAAAAATGCAAAAAGTTTCTTTTTATACACGGAAATATACACTGTTAAAAATCATGTCCTAGTTTGAAGTAAATTTTGGTGCTAAACAGCAGCTATTGTAAGATGGTGAAATTCTGAACCAATATTTAGAGCTCCTGTTGAAGCATAATTCCATTAGTAGGAACGAGGTTGAAATAGGTAGCTTCAAATGTTGATACGAGATTTCACCATCTTATGGTGGCAACTACTGAGCACCAAAATTTGGTTCAAACTAGAGCAATATTTTTTACAGTGTACAGTATATACTTATTCTTCCCCTTTAGTGCGTGTGTGGGAAGAGAGAGGCGAGGAGAGTATGACTATAGATAATTCAAAACTAAATTATGTTTTTTCTAAACAAATTTTTTAATTATTATAATTTAAACATAATTTTATAAAGAACTTTATTAAATTATATTTTTAAAAGCTTTTTCTTATAAATGCATTAATATTTATTTTAAATAACGTTAGAATTGCTGACTATAGAAGAGACAAAAACTAAATGTTAAGAAAGCAAGCATTTTAAGTGCTTTATCAATTCAAGACATTAAAGAATACGGAGTAATAAGCAAGAAAATTGTTTTCGTGAGAAATTTAACCATGCATCCGTTGAAAGAGTTTTCAGTGCGCCTGTAAATATGGCCTTACTATTTTTCAAGAAAGACTATTTTGAAAATGGCAATAAAACCAAATTTTAATTCCGATATTAAATATTTAAAAATAAATAAATTAAGACTTAAATCAGTTAAAACTGGGTGGGTCGAGATAAAATTATTGGATGGGTTCGCAGTTCATGGTTCCATATAAATTGACGCCATTAGGTACAACTCAGTGCTTAATGTGTGCCGGACTTCAGCTCCGGTAGTTCTTTGATTTTACTGAATGTTTAAATATTGGTCGGAAATCACCATAGCTCATAAGTACTGCATTCCGGAGCCCACAGGAACAGCGCTATCTGTTCTGTTTTGTCAGTCGACGTAAAGAAATCCTAGGAAAGTAGGATTTTCTGAAAATTCCTCATTCCTGATTTTAACGATTTTGCTCAATTCATTTATTAAATTTTTATTATATTTAATGATTATTTTTTTACGTTAATATGCGAGTATTTTGAACATGAATAACGTTCCATTTTATAAATTTGTAAAGCATGATATTTTACAAATACTTATTTATCGAAATAACTAATTAGTCAAAACGGCACTTAAATATTTTTAGAAGACCGCGAGAGTATTAAGAAATTCTCTCACTTTTTAAAAAATTAGAAAAACAAGATTAGAAAAAAAAAGAAAAGAAAAACTGAATATTGGCAGATTTTTATTTACCAACTTAATAATTAACAATAATAAATAATGCTTTAATTTTCAAGTTACTTTCACGCTAAAAATTCATTTCATACATTCTCGACTTATTATTAAAATAACATGCATGCATAACATATTCAACGGTAGAATTGATTTTTAAAAAAGTTATTGGTCCCAAGGATCAGTTAGCATAAGAATTTACGGGTCCTCAGTCATTATCACTAGACCACTACATAAAATTCTATTAATTACCTTTAACCCTTTATGTACACTCCATCCCCACCCCATGCTACTAGAATATAAACCAAAATTTCTTTATTAATTCCAAAATTACCCAAAGTTTTCGGCATAATAAAATGTAAAATTATAATTTTTTTTAAAAAGTATATAGTACATAAACAAAAATTACAAAATTATTAATTATGTATTTTATTTCTGATCATTAATTTCAGCTGTCTCTAAATGCAATGCTTTTTTTTTCGCAATTTTTTTTAATGAAATTTTTTTAATGTAATTTTTTATACTTATTTTTTCAAATAAAATTGGTTCGGTTCTCCCAGGGACGGGAAAATTTATATTTACCTGTCAGAGAAAGGGTAAAAAGTTAAAGATCCTTTGGCTACTAAATTTTTTAAATGAGTGTTATAAAAACGATTAAATGAGTATTACATTACAATGTGTGTTTAAATAACAGTGTTACACGACAAAAATTATGAAGTATTTTTTAATTTAACTTGGAATTATAATGATAAGCTAATAATAATAATACAGTAGACTCTCCTAAATCAGCACAACTCGGGACCAGAGGTTGTACGAATTTTAGAATTTTGCGAATTTCTGGTCATTGCTTTGTTTACATTTTTTTAAACAGTAAATTGAATGTAATCAGCAATGCAATTGAAACTATAATGAATGCTTACAATATAATAAAATATTAAAAGAAATAATAAATTTAAATAATAAAATGTTAGATTTTTTAAAATGATTAAAATATTAAAAGCAAAGTTCAAGTTAATAATGAATAATGTATGATTACATATTCATTATAAAGATGAAATGTATTTTTCTTAAATTATTCATTGAAACTTGCCTCATAAAGGTACATTACTGATTCACATCAAAGTCATAAAATAAGGAAGTTTTATTTCAGGTTCAGCCAGAATTAACAATAAAAAAAGCTTGATTATACATAAAATTATTTGATAAAAAAAATTGTTATTACCAGTGATATCAGCAATTTTTTAAATTTTTTCAGAAATAATTTTATTTTTCCTTCATAAATAAACATGAATTCAACAATATTAACGAAAATTACAAATTAAAATATGTATGGAATGGATATGAAAATAAAAAAGTCAAAATTTGTCCCCAAATCAGAGCTGAATGTTTCATCGTTTACATCTGTAAATTATGTGCGGATTTGAGGAAGTCTACTATAATAATAAAGCAATGCTCAACCTTTTCCGTAATTGAGTACTTAAATACAAAATTAGAAAATCATATGTATTTTTAATTAATAAATTCACACATAAAATTTGTGCATCTTTATGAAGGACAGACCAAAACAGGTAAGACCGAAAAAAATGTCCAATTTTTTAAAGGCAGTTAATACATGCATAAATATACGGAATTATTAATTAATTATAAGATAAGTTTGGCTTAAGATGGTTCTCTCTGCCCCTAAGGAAAACTTTTTATTTCATATAAAATAAAATTTAATTAATTCAATGACGACATAAAATAATTTTCTAATTATACAAATTTAATCTAATTAAAGTATGCTTTAGGTATACATACATTGGATAATCTGAGATTAGAATGATTTTTATCAATTATTATCTGTTGTATTAGAGTTTTTTTTAAAGAGTATTCGAAACAATTTTACAGTTTCTAAAATTAATTAATTATCTAAAAGTTTTCGGTAATTGTTAATCTGCAGCTTTTAATAAGCACGTAAAAAGCGGCATTAAAGTTAAGTCATATAGGAATTTCTTGCTTTACAATTTGAACTCACGAATTGTGTCAGTCATTGACGAATACTTATAAACAGTTAAGTTCATAAAAATAAATATACAGTATCTTTTGAGTCGATACTGAACAAATTTATCAGTCATGTTAAAAATTTCCGGAGGATGAAACGATTTTTTGGAACACAGACAATTCCGGTCAGTTCGAATTTTCAGCAGCCATTTTCACCGAAAACGAATTTTCGGTCTACCTCTAATTTTATATCCAAAAGAAAGAAAGATAAAATTATAGCAGCAGAACCTCTATACAGTGAAAAAAGAGTTAACATTAAAAGGTGCTAATCACCAGTGGCCGAGTCTATAAGTGTTTCATACTTTTTTTTTTTTTTCCCCTCGAGAAATTAATGTTGTTGTTGTATTTTGTGTCGGCCGATTATCTACGCTAGGGATATAGGCCCAGGGGGAGGGATGCCCTTCGTGGGGGTCTACGGGAAATTAATGTTTTAAACCCTTTTTGCTGTGTTCTCTTCTTAAAGCATCTCTCTCTCTTTTTTTTTTTTTTTTTTCTTAGTTCTCAAAATATTTCTTAAATCTATGCATAATTTTTTATGAAGTGTTAAAATTTTACTTAGAGTTTGTTAGCTTTAAAAATATATATATATTAAATTGAACATAAATTTTATAACTATTTTGACAACTAAGAAAAAAAAAGAGAACTTTTTCTTTTACGAAGAGAACGCTGAAAAAAGAACTTAAGAATATTAATTCATTAAGGAGATATTTTGAATATAAGAATTTATCAAACGTCCATGGATTTAACATTACCGAGGGGAATTCGGCCGCTGAGTGACTAGCACCTTTAAGGTGAAATTTTATTAATTCCGATAGGCAAATGCCGAGTAAGAACACAGGAAAAATAAATAAAAATTCAACTATTTTATGCAAAGTTGTATGAAAAAGGCGGAATACTGTATATAAGCATCCAGATAAAGGTCTAAAGGGCAACTATGACGAGTTTAGTTTATCTAAGAAGCAGATGTCATTGCCCTATTTTTAACGTCCTTGGCCTATACGATACGCCCGACCAATGACAGTCTTTTATTAATAGCTCACGCACATCTACACTTGCCTTGTGGAGAAACTTACGCGCACATCTTTGCTAAGTCTTAATTTTTGTTATATATATATAATGACATACAGCGTAATAAATAAATAAACAAATACATGATAACAGATTTCTAATTAGTCGTTGTGATGTATTTCAATAGATGGCGATACTTGTTCTGTTAAATTGTAACTTTTGAAAAGGAAACTTTGCGGAATAAATCATTTAATCACATATCCCAAAAAACCCCGCTTCGATAAGGTGAATAAAAATTGCTTGAGCGGAAAATTTATTAGCAAGATGAACACTTCCATTATTTTGGGGATATAATGCAAATTGAATAGTAAGCGTTTTTTTTCTTTTTCTTTTTTTAATTTTTATTTTAAATACTTTAATTTTCTGTTGTATTTACTGAAGGTAAAGTATTGAGTGAAATTTGATGAATCTCATTTCAATTCTAGAAACGAAATGAAATATAAACAATTAACTGAACTAGAAATCTTAAAAAATATATAAAAATAAATTATGATTAAAAAATTGACACGGACAAAAAAAAATCATGCGAGAATAAAAACCAATGTAGTCGTAGTGTAGAATGAAAGAAAAGGATTTTCTGTAAAATAAAATCACACACACGTAATTTTAAAGCTAGAAATTAAAGGAAGTCGGAAAGTTGCACGTAAGGTAAAGCGTAGAAATTGAGGCGTGTTCAGTTCATACTATGACGAAACTTAAAAACATTCAGATTTTGGTGTAATAGTATGCTGTACTTCGGACACAGTATAACAGCCTAAATCTTTTGTACATCTCTGTAAATACAATGTGCTTTCAATTATGAATGAAGTAATTTATAATAAACTTCAGCAACGTATATCAATTTCATAAAATGTGAAATAGTTTAATATAAAACGCGCCCCAAACAATGTTTCCCCGTACATCATTATGTAATGGAATATTTTGTGTGGCCCTGTAAATTAATAACAAATATTCTTTGTACCACAGATTGAACAGAATTTATATTTTAGTATATACGTCATGGATGCATATCAATTTTATTATGTTCGAAATGAATGTAACAACATTAAAATACACTTGAAATTAATTTTTATAAAAGTTGAAATGACACGTCAGAATAATGCAACGATTTTATATTTCAATTTTCAAATGATTTGGTTTGATAGTTTGCGCTCTGTCATATGCGGATGGACAGACAGACGGACGGACGGATTGAACTATGATTATAGGTGAAACGTATTTACATATTTAAGAAAACACCTAAAATTAAAAAAAAATTATATTTAAAAAAATATATCTGTGTAATTTATTAAACGTTATTACAATACTAAAGATTTTCCTTAACAATATTTCAGTATATTTTTTACAAAAATAAATAAATAAAATATTAGCTCTACATAAGCTTGGGACGAAAAATTTGACGGATTTAGAGTTTAGCAGGAGTCCAGGCCTGATCTAAACGCCAGTATTGAATTTGGGGAATGCCTGAGGGTGGGAGAGGCATCCCCCCCCCCCGAAAAATTTTAGATTTAAAACTTTTAATGGTCAAAAAGGGCAATCCTCTCCCTCATTCCGTAAGCCACAGAAAGCCCTCCCGGGAAAAAGTGTCTAAATTCAACACTGTCTGAAAACCGAGCCTGGACCAGATTTAGTTTAATGGACTTGAAAGAACCAGGCAGAGACTTCATGACTAAACCTCAAAATTTTGGCCAACCCAGATCTTTTAGTAAGAAAGTCCAGGATCGGCTCGGTAAAAAAAATAAAGTTTTGACAAAGCCTTACAGAAAAGAGTACGTTCCGGCCCGAATCTTTCCGCATGAAATTTGGTAGAAACTCGACCCGTGTTGAATTCAAACGCTTTTCTCCGAGAGGGATTTCTATGGCTCTGGGAGGGGGGGGGAGGCATTATAGAGTTTCGGGAGGAGGGGAATTACACTTTTTGACTACAGGAAACATCAAAATATCAAATCTTCCGACATATTGCTCCGGGGGGGGGGGGGAGAGGAGGAAATATCCTCCATGGGCCATCTTTTGAATTCAACACTGAGCTCGGCTCATAGAACGGACAATCGGCTTTAGGTAAGCATCTAATCCAGAGGCTCTTGCAAGCCTCTCCTGCACTATTTAGTGATTCGATTGCAGGAGGTCCTTCAGTTTAGTAAATAAACTGGTTGAAAAAATGTTGTTTAAAAGGTAATGCATTTTAAAAATAAATAACAATATGTTATCAGTATGTAACAGTCTGTTAACAAATTGGAAAAAAAAATCATCTGCAGGCAATAGTTTCGTGGTCAGCTAAAAATGAGTGGACTTATTTTTAGCTGCCGCTGGACGATTTGAGAACAGGGACTTCGTAATGCTTTAATCCTCTTAACTATTCAATAACTGCACTACAACTGAATTTTTTTCAATAAATGAATAGTTTTAAAACTTCATTTTCTTCGTACTGTGTTAAAAGCAACACGTACTACTATTAATAATAATAACATACACAATTTATACAATTGAAGCTCTGACTCTTTGAATATTTTATTTATTAATTATTTTAACTTAAATTACTTTTTCCATATAAAAAGATGTTTGACTGAGTCAACATTTTCAAATATTTATCTAAAAAGCGCAAAATACCTTACTTAACTGTCCAACCCTCTTATGTTTGAGTGAGGCAAACCCAGTAATTTGTGCAGACTTCCCTCCCCTCTCTGCAATACGGCCCTGCACGTAGTACATAATTCAGCTCCATCCCCGTCCGATCAAAATAAGGTCATAAATTCAATACTTCCCAGAACGAGTAGGGAAATTGTAAATCGAGAAGGTAGCTACGTCGGTATAGTCTAAAGTTTAAAAGCGGCAGATAATTCGTAGGAGTTAAAAACTTATAATGATAAATAAGAATGATAGTAAAATCATTTCTATAAGCCGTATCTTTAGCCGTCTTATCGGTTTGATATCATTTCCTTGGAGTAGAAAGTTTTAGAACTTTAATTTTTAACACTGTAGCTTTGCAGAAAGTGTGTGGAGGAGAGTAGTAGGAAAAGAACTGATTAAGCTCAGCCGGAGGCACGGAGGCCCCGGCCTCCGGCTGTCCCTGCGGCTGTCCCTCCTGCGGCTGTCCCTCCTGCGGCTGTCCCACCGCCACCATCCCTCCTGGTCCCTCCTGCACCCACCATCCCTCCTGGTCCCTCCTGCCCCCACTATGCATACTCCTCCACGAACGCCCCCTAGTGGGAAAAAGGAACATTCTATTATAACAGGATAGGTGAACAACCTTCCCTAATTAAAAATATTATCAATCACATCTCAACTCGGAATCATACTATATGATGAAGATTAAATTTATATTTGAATTTTGAACAACCATAATTTTAATGAGTATTATTAATTAAGCGAAACACTGGAAAAATCTCAGTTTTTAACCATTTTATTTAGATTTCTTCAACTACAAGATGAGATTATCAATTTAACTCAAGAAAGTTAAACATATATTTCAATTTTGCTTCTTAGACATCTTAATGAGTAGTATTAATTAAGTAAAAACAATAGAAAATATCCAGTTTTATAGAAAAAGACTGATTTCTTACGATTTTTATCAACTATATGATCAATGTAACGACTTAAAAGTTGAAAGTTAAACATGTATCCTAGTTTTTCAACAGCTATAGCCTTAATGAGTATCGTTAATTAAGTAAAAAAAAAAATGGAAAATATCAAGTTTTATGGAAAAAGACTGATCTCTTACGATTTTTATCAACTTAAGAGAGAAAACTTAAACATACATTTCAGTTTTTCAACAGCTATAACCTTAATGAGCATTCATAATTAAGTAAAAAACAATGGAAAATATCGATTTTTATAGAAAAAGACTGATTTCTTACGATTTTTATCAACTGCAACATCAGTGTATCGACTTACAAATTGAAAGTTAAACATGCATTCTAGTTTTTCAACAGCTATAATCTTAATGAGTATCGTTAATTAAGTAAAAAACAATGGAAAATATCAAGTTTTATAGAAAAAGACTGATTTCTTACGATTTTTTCAACTCAAACTTCAGAATATCAATTTGATAGAAAGAAATTTAAGCATGCATTCGAGTTTTGGACAACCATTTCCTTCACGAACATTAATAATTAAGCAAAACAACGGAAAATATTAAATTTTTAACTGATTTCTTCATATTTATTTATTATTTTTTTTATATATATATAAAATCAGAATACACAACTTAAAATAGAAATTTAAACATATTTTTTAATTTTTGAGCAGTCGTTACCTCAAAGAATTTCAATAATTGAACAATTAACAAAGGAAACTAATGATTTTTTAACGAAAAAAGACGAATTAAACGAATTTGGTTAACTTTTACTCTAAATGGAAATTTCATCATACTTTTATATACTAAGTAGAATTTTAATGCATAAACGAACACATTTCAATAAATACTCAACACACACACACACACACAGAAATTTGAAAACAACACCTGCTTCTTGTGACGTCATATTGAAACCAAAACTTATTCCTCCGAAGTCCCTCACCATACCTTTTCATCCCTATCTCCCCCAATTTTTTACCTTAGGTAGGGAAATGGACAATGCAATGACCTCTCATTCTTGTATATTTAGAAGTCTGGGAGAAAAAAAAGAGACATTTTATACACTCCAATTTCATAACAGTTACCGCAATATCCCAAAATTTGAATTTTGTAAGACATAATCAGTATAATTAATTAAACAAAATAATAAAAATATTATTTTTTAAGGGGAAAAGGTGAATTTAAGCGAATTTGGTTAGTTTTACAATAGTCTTTTGAACAACAACTTGGAAATATAGATTTCTAACAGAAGAATTAAACGTATATTTTAATTTTAACAACAAAAACTTAACAAGTATCATTAATTTAACAAAAATAAATATCAATTTTAAAGAAAAGACGAATTTGAATAATTTTACACTAGTATTTTCAAAAGCAACATAGAAATATCAATACTTATTCACATATTTCACTTATTCACTGTATTCAATACTATATTTAATAAATATGGATACAATTTAAGAATTTTCTAATCTATAATTAAATATTAGCTGTATATTTAATGTTACCCATGTTTTCAACATTAGTTCATAATCGTGAATTTTGTATTTTAAATACCATGTATTCAGGTTCAGATTATTTTCACTTGAAATCATACAGAATTTTTTAACAGAGTTTGTTTTTGAAATCATTGAAGCAACTGTATTTAATATTTTTAACACCAATTTTCTAAGATTTTCTAACATTTTCCGATTATACATTCTTCAGAAGTACATTTCTAAATGTTACAATCACTTTACATATCGAAAAGATATCATTGAAGCAACTGTATTTAATATTTTTAATACCAATTTTCTAAGATTTTTTAACATTTTCCGGTTATACATTCCTCAAAAGTTATTATTACGTATTCTAAACAATAGAAAATATTAATTTTAAGAATAAAAAGACGAATTTAAACAAATTTTATTAGTTTTACACTATTTTTTCTCGCCTCCAACACGGATATATCAATTTTAACAGAAGAATTAAACGTATATTTTAGTTTTTAACAACAAAAATGTAATAAGTATCATTAATTAAACAAAAATAAATATCAATTTTCAAGAAAAGACAATTTTTTACACAAATTTTCAACTTTGAAATACATTTGCTTACATATATTGTTACAGTATATTACTAAACTTAAACTTTTTAAAAAGTTTGAATGTCTTTACAAAGGGTTCATACTTATATTTTTCACGTCTTGACTGCATTCGAAATCTTACAACAAAAGTATACTTTTATTATTATTATTATTATTATTATTCTAGAAAACCTAAAAAATCGTTTCTTGCTGCTTTAGACACTTGACATATTAAAACTACTCTACCCATATAATTAATCAAATTAGGACATGATTCATCTTACACTTCAAAATTTCTGAATGTTTACAATACTTATTTTCATCAAACTTTATTCTTGATCCTATATATTTTAATAGCACAGAATTTTAACATCTGTTTTTATCTACTTATCAAAAAATTATTAAAACACCCAACAACATTTTCCAAATATGAATATTATCTTTACAATTTAATAATGCAAAACATACACGAATACAAAGTTTAATTTTTACAAACATTTCATATTTCAAACCAAACTATTCGAAATTTTCACAACATAAGAGCAAACATTAGACGAACGTTTTAACATTAATATTGCTTACATCTTTTCATCATAACTTTTAACTATGATAATTATCCATTTTTAGGTTGATTGTCGAAAAACTGTAACTGAAATTACATAAACTTAATGTAAAAAACCATGTTCTCACACAATTTCTTGAAATTCAACAAAGAATTGACTATTACTCCAATACTTATCTACTTCAATCTCGACTCTCGATAGTATATAGATATTGCATCATTACGTACTTACAACTCTTTTCAAACGTTTATCAGAAAATCAAGTCAATCAAAGTCTAGTAGTTATCACACCTGTTCCTCAGAAATATTACTATCATATGAAACAGTAAAAAAAATTAATAGATATTTAATATTTAATAACTTCATACGTGAAATTACTGCCGAATAAGAATACTAATAATCAATAAAATCAACTGTTGGACAAAAAAATAGTACAGATTACCGAAAATTCAAATCATTTTTTCTACAAAAATTACAAAAATTAACAAATGAATGACAAGTTAGAGAAATAACTAAAAAAAAAAAATAATGAACATATTTACAAATTTATTAAAATCACACCTTTTTCCGGATTACAAACCACAATTTCTTGAAAATTTTAACACCGAATTTGTAAGATTTTAATCCTAGTATTACATACACTCAATAAATATTCAAAATTAACAAAAAATAATTTTTTAGTCTCATCAATAAGCAGAAATTCTATATTAAAAGAATATTTTCATAGTAGTACTTATAAAAATGAGAGTTTACAAACTGATTTTCATAATTCTATCACATTTAAACTTAATATTTTACATAAAACATTATTTAATCAAATTTTATGCTTTCTAATTCAGTAAAATTCAATACTTTTTTAGTTTTTAAACCAATACCACAATATTTATTTACATCAAACTTGATTCTTCACCTTTTATATTTCCACATTACACACGTGAGATAAATACTAACTTGGATCAGGAGTTGAAGTCAATTGATTCCATTCGATTTTCATCATGTACGCATTGCTCCTACACGAAATTTCTTACTGCTATAATCATCTAATGTATTAAAACTAATCTACTCATATTTTTAATCAATTCATCAGATGTTTCATCTCGCACTTCTGAATTATCGTGCATCAAGTTGCTTAAAATATATGCAATGGCGAAACCATTGCATTTGCTATTAAAAACAACAAAATTTTTGAGACTTTTTTCATAACTTTTTTTGAAATTTTTGCAACATTTTTTTGCAATATTTTTACACATTTTTAACAAAAATTTTTCATTTTTTTAACGTTGTGATTTTCTTTTTTTTACTTTTGTAAAAACTTATTTTGAAAAAAAAATTTTTGTAAAAAATGTTTTTGAAAAAAAATTTTTTTGAAAAAAATATTTTTGGAAGTTTTGGTTTTTGTAAAAAAAATTTTGTTGTAAATATTTTTTTCAAAAACTTTGTTATGAGTTTTTCACTTTGTGGTTTTTGTTTTTACATTTATGTTTTTTCTTTTCACTTTTACAATTTTTTCATATTGTAAATATTTTTTGTTAATATTTCTAGAAAACAATGAAAATATTTTGTAAACTTGCATATTTTTTCATACATCTGTTTATTTTTGTATGTTCTTATACATTTTTTAAGTTGTGAGAGTGTTATTTCACTTAAAATGTTATGTATTTGATTAATGTAATAGGCATTAGAAAAATAAACACAACGATATATGCATATAAAAGAATATTTAATGTGAGCATTTAAAGAATACACTGCAAAATAATATCTATACATTCATACTGGTTAGAAGAATCACAAAATTACTTTTCAGCAGTGTGTATGTCTTCCAAATTTTAAGTTTGAGATATTGTGGTAAGTGTTGTGAAAATATGATGGATAAATAGCCTAAATATCTTCCTTTATTTCTAAATTCTTCAAAAGTCTGACTAATTTTTTAATATCTTCGCTAAGTTTACATATATCTGATGATGCTTTATATGATGATGTGTGCATTTTTGATTCACGTCTCCTTGAAAACAGCATTTATGGTAATCTTTCCAAGTGTAAGGTTTTTCACCTGTATAGATTTTTGTATGTTCTGTTAAATTCCATTTACTTAAGAAGTGTTTGTAGCAAATAGAGCACATCTGTAGTACAAATAAATGGACACAGTTAGGATTCGCTTCAATAATATAGGTAAAAAGCACTTGTTAAAGTGTAGGTAGTAAGACAAATCATTTTGTTTTTACTCTAATTACGTTTCATATACGAATTCTAGTATTTCTCATATAAGTACTCACATATGTGTTATTCGTTAACGCTACATGTGCTAGGGATGAATCATTCGGGTCATTAATTTCTGAAGTTTGCTGCTGTTTTGGTTCATCTTGTTGAAACATCTGTATAATGAAAGAAATATATATTTAGTAAAGGTTTAATGTATAAATAATCGCTTATTTATTTATTTTTATTAAATACATGTATATTGCAATCAATTTCGTGTACATTTAATATAAATTAAATTTTCTTCATTTATTCATATGATAGTTATTTCTCTGAGGGGTACATATCTGATAATTTTTAGAAAAGTGTGAAACACAAATTATTCTATGATAATAAGCATTGTGGTAAAATTCACATAGCTTGGTTTCGGAAATAGGTTATTTGAAATATGAAATGTTAAAATTAAAGATTGTATTTGTACATGCTATGTATAATCAAAAACTATAAGTATATTATTATTTAAAAAACTCGATGGACGATAATTCAGATGCAAGATGAAAACATTAAGATCAAGTGCAAGATGAAACATATAATTTGATTAATACTATGGAAGTGCTAACTCAAGATAAACCATGTATACTATATATCATTAAAACTATAAAGATAGTATTTATATTTTAAGCAACTTGATGCACGATAATTCAGAAGTGCGAGATGAAACATCTGATGAATTGATTAAAAATATGAGTAGATTAGTTTTAATACATTAGATGATTATAGCAGTAAGAAATTTCGTGTAGGAGCAATGCGTACATGATGAAAATCGAATGGAATCAATTCACTTCAACTCCTGATCCAAGTTAGTATTTATCTCACGTGTGTAATGTGGAAATATAAAAGGTGAAGAATCAAGTTTGATGTAAATAAATATTGTGGTATTGGTTTAAAAACTAAAAAAGTATTGAATTTTACTGAATTAGAAAGCATAAAATTTTATTAAATAATGTTTTATGTAAAATATTAAGTTTAAATGTGATAGCATTATGAAAATCAGTTTGTAAACTCTTATTTTTATAAGTACTACTATGAAAATATTCTTTTAATATAGAATTTCTGCTTATTGATGAGACTAAAAAATTATTTTTTGTTAATTTTGAATATTTATTGAGTGTATGTAATACTAGGATTAAAATCTTACAAATTCGGTGTTAAAATTTTCAAGAAATTGTGGTTTGTAATCCGGAAAAAGGTGTGATTTTAATAAATTTGTAAATATGTTCATTATTTTTTTTTTAGTTATTTCTCTAACTTGTCATTCATTTGTTAATTTTTGTAATTTTTGTAGAAAAAATGATTTGAATTTTCGGTAATCTGTACTATTTTTTTGTCCAACAGTTGATTTTATTGATTATTAGTATTCTTATTCGGCAGTAATTTCACGTATGAAGTTATTAAATTTTAAATATCTATTAATTTTCTTTACTGTTTCATATGATAGTAATATTTCTGAGGAACAGGTGTGATAACTACTGGACTTTGATTGACTTGATTTTCTGATAAACGTTTGAAAAGAGTTGTAAGTACGTAATGATGCAATATCTATATACTATCGAGAGTCGAGATTGAAGTAGATAAGTATTGGAGTAATAGTCAATTCTTTGTTGAATTTCAAGAAATTGTGTGAGAACATGGTTTTTTACATTAAGTTTATGTAATTTCAGTTACAGTTTTTCGACAATCAACCTAAAAATGGATAATTATCATAGTTAAAAGTTATGATGAAAAGATGTAAGCAATATTAATGTTAAAAAGTTCGTCTAATGTTTGCTCTTATGTTGTGAAAATTTCGAATAGTTTGGTTTGAAATATGAAATGTTTGTAAAAATTAAACTTTGTATTCGTGTATGTTTTGCATTATTAAATTGTAAAGATAATATTCATATTTGGAAAATGTTGTTGGGTGTTTTAATAATTTTTTGATAAGTAGATAAAAACAGATGTTAAAATTCTGTGCTATTAAAATATATAGGATCAAGAATAAAGTTTGATGAAAATAAGTATTGTAAACATTCAGAAATTTTGAAGTGTAAGATGAATCATGTCCTAATTTGATTAATTATATGGGTAGAGTAGTTTTAATATGTCAAGTGTCTAAAGCAGCAAGAAACGATTTTTTAGGTTTTCTAGAATAATAATAATAATAATAATAAAAGTATAATTTTGTTGTAAGATTTCGAATGCAGTCAAGACGTGAAAAATATAAGTATGAACCCTTTGTAAAGACATTCAAACTTTTTAAAAAGTTTAAGTTTAGTAATATACTGTAACAATATATGTAAGCAAATGTATTTCAAAGTTGAAAATTTGTGTAAAAAATTGTCTTTTCTTGAAAATTGATATTTATTTTTGTTTAATTAATGATACTTATTACATTTTTGTTGTTAAAAACTAAAATATACGTTTAATTCTTCTGTTAAAATTGATATATCCGTGTTGGAGGCGAGAAAAAATAGTGTAAAACTAATAAAATTTGTTTAAATTCGTCTTTTTATTCTTAAAATTAATATTTTCTATTGTTTAGAATACGTAATAATAACTTTTGAGGAATGTATAACCGGAAAATGTTAAAAAATCTTAGAAAATTGGTATTAAAAATATTAAATACAGTTGCTTCAATGATATCTTTTCGATATGTAAAGTGATTGTAACATTTAGAAATGTACTTCTGAAGAATGTATAATCGGAAAATGTTAGAAAATCTTAGAAAATTGGTGTTAAAAATATTAAATACAGTTGCTTCAATGATTTCAAAAACAAACTCTGTTAAAAAATTCTGTATGATTTCAAGTAAAAATAATCTGAACCTGAATACATGGTATTTAAAATACAAAATTCACGATTATGAACTAATGTTGAAAACATGGGTAACATTAAATATACAGCTAATATTTAATTATAGATTAGAAAATTCTTAAATTGTATCCATATTTATTAAATATAGTATTGAATACAGTGAATAAGTGAAATATGTGAATAAGTATTGATATTTCTATGTTGCTTTTGAAAATACTAGTGTAAAATTATTCAAATTCGTCTTTTCTTTAAAATTGATATTTATTTTTGTTAAATTAATGATACTTGTTAAGTTTTTGTTGTTAAAATTAAAATATACGTTTAATTCTTCTGTTAGAAATCTATATTTCCAAGTTGTTGTTCAAAAGACTATTGTAAAACTAATCAAATTCGCTTAAATTCACCTTTTCCCCTTAAAAAATAATATTTTTATTATTTTGTTTAATTAATTATACTGATTATGTCTTACAAAATTCAAATTTTGGGATATTGCGGTAACTGTTATGAAATTGGAGTCTACAAAATGTCTCTTTTTTTCTCCCAGACTTCTAAATATACAAGAATGAGAGGTCATTGCATTGTCCATTTCCCTACCTAAGGTAAAAAATTGGGGGAGATAGGGATGAAAAGGTATGGTGAGGGACTTCGGAGGAATAAGTTTTGGTTTCAATATGACGTCACAAGAAGCAGGTGTTGTTTTCAAATTTCTGTGTGTGTGTGTGTGTTGAGTATTTATTGAAATGTGTTCGTTTATGCATTAAAATTCTACTTAGTTAGTATATAAAAGTATGATGAAATTTCCATTTAGAGTAAAAGTTAACCAAATTCGTTTAATTCGTCTTTTTTCGTTAAAAAATCATTAGTTTCCTTTGTTAATTGTTCAATTATTGAAATTCTTTGAGGTAACGACTGCTCAAAAATTACAAAATATGTTTAAATTTCTATTTTAAGTTGTGTATTCTGATTTTATATATATATAAAAAAAAAAATAAATATGAAGAAATCAGTTAAAAATTTAATATTTTCCGTTGTTTTGCTTAATTATTAATGTTCGTGAAGGAAATGGTTGTCCAAAACTCGAATGCATGCTTAAATTTCTTTCTATCAAATTGATATTCTGAAGTTTGAGTTGAAAAAATCGTAAGAAATCAGTCTTTTTCTATAAAACTTGATATTTTCCATTGTTTTTTACTTAATTAACGATACTCATTAAGATTATAGCTGTTGAAAAACTAGAATGCATGTTTAACTTTCAATTTGTAAGTCGATACACTGATGTTGCAGTTGATAAAAATCGTAAGAAATCAGTCTTTTTCTATAAAAATCGATATTTTCCATTGTTTTTTACTTAATTATGAATGCTCATTAAGGTTATAGCTGTTGAAAAACTGAAATGTATGTTTAAGTTTTCTCTCTTAAGTTGATAAAAATCGTAAGAGATCAGTCTTTTTCCATAAAACTTGATATTTTCCATTGTTTTTTTATTTAATTAACGATACTCATTAAGGCTATAGCTGTTGAAAAACTAGGATACATGTTTAACTTTCAACTTTTAAGTCGTTACATTGATCATATAGTTGATAAAAATCGTAAGAAATCAGTCTTTTTCTATAAAACTGGATATTTTCTATTGTTTTTACTTAATTAATACTACTCATTAAGATGTCTAAGAAGCAAAATTGAAATATATGTTTAACTTTCTTGAGTTAAATTGATAATCTCATCTTGTAGTTGAAGAAATCTAAATAAAATGGTTAAAAACTGAGATTTTTCCAGTGTTTCGCTTAATTAATAATACTCATTAAAATTATGGTTGTTCAAAATTCAAATATAAATTTAATCTTCATCATATAGTATGATTCCGAGTTGAGATGTGATTGATAATATTTTTAATTAGGGAAGGTTGTTCACCTATCCTGTTATAATAGAATGTTCCTTTTTTCCACTGGGGGCGTTCGTGGAGGAGTATGCATAGTGGGGGCAGGAGGGACCAGGAGGGATGGTGGGTGCAGGAGGGACCAGGAGGGATGGTGGCGGTGGGACAGCCGCAGGAGGGACAGCCGGTGGCACGGTGCCTCCGTGCCTCCGGCTGAGCTTAAACTGTCCTTTTCCTACTACTGAGGAGAAATGGAGTGCTGAAAAAAGCGCAACATTTGAAAGTGTGGTACCTAATCTACATATTAATATATACATATATATGCAAGGTTGTAACAATTCTAATGTGAAATCATTATAAAATGATAAAGAGCCGACACCTCGCCAGCATTGGCGCAGATAGTGAAGTGGACATTAACAGACAGAGGAATGAATTTAACAGGGAGTTTCTCCATGAAAGAAATAATGAGTCATTTTTAGCTTTTATACTTTATTATTATTATAATGACATATTAGCAATATGTCAACGAAAATATTCGTCACAATTCCAGTGAGAATTCAGTTACTTTAAGTCAAGAAGTCATCATTAATTTAGAAAAAATTAGAATGAGAAAACTATAATCATCATAAACTACAAGACAGCATGCATAGTGGCAAGTGAAAAATCGACAAATCTGGCTCCTAATCCCATTATATCAGCTTTTTGTGAAAACCTCGTATTAACATAGATCATGACGTCGCGCGTGGCCTGATCAATGAGGAATAATAAAGGGACGAATGAAGTCTACTTCAGACGTCCGTCCGAAAACTGCAGGAAATACATGATAATTTGGTGTAAAAAGTAAGAGAGATGGTTGGAAAAAGAGCAACACCATCAGTTGGAATAACTGACAGCCAATCAGTAAAAGTAATGATATTGTTCCAAATTTTTATAGTGATTTCAGTGTATATTAGTTGTATGTCAAAAAATATAGAGTTTATATCTTATTTTTAAGAGTAATTCCGTAAAGAATTCTGTCAATTTAGATTGGATTGGATTATTTTTGTCGTGCGATTATCTACGCTAGCGATATAGGACCAGGGGGGGTGCCCTTCGTGGGGGGTCTTTCTAAGGGGACCTAACCCGTATTTACGCAAGGTTCGAAGAAAACCACGAAAACTCCGAACGGTCAGGCCGACAGCCGCGATTGGGTTCGAAGCCAGCACCTGCTGTCTACCAGTTGAGAGGTCTGTCAATTTAGAAAAGCAAGCATTTTGAGCAAAAAATATCCCAACGCTCAAAAGATCGTGGAGTAAAATAAATAATAAAAGAAATAACTCTTTTAAAAACATTCGAATTCACATTAAATAATGTGGGTCGGGATCTCTGAACCTGTCTTCTGTTAGAGAGTCGCAATAAGAGAAGAAAAGCCAAAGAATCACGGACATTAAAAGGAGAAAAGCTGAAGAAGTACGGACGTTAAAGAGGATAAAAATAATAAAATGCAGACACTACAAGACCCATTCTGGACTGAAAACAACAGCTATTTTCCAAATGTTTAATCACTTAATAAAAAAAAAGTTACAATGTAAGATGTAAAAATAATAAGCGTTTGATCAGAAGGTGAAACCGCTGGTTGTCGACCCAATTGATAACTCAACAAGTACAGCGTTTGTAATTTAAATCAAAGGTATTATATTTAACTCCCAGCTCGGGCATTTTTCTTTTTTCAATCAGTTGGAAACATTCTGTTCATGTGAAAACAGATTATGTATTACATGGTTTAGAGGTATCCATACTCTTGTGACGTCAACCTCTTGATTGGTTCTGTGATTGGTTTTGGAGGCGAAGGGCTTTTGCCTCACGGAAGTTTGGTAGCTTTGAATCGTTCATTGATTCGAGAATTGAATCAAACCACTCTTGCTGCGGCCAATAACTGAAAATTTTTACCAACTGTTTGCGTATCTGCATTAGAGCAAAAGGAGGACATTTTGAGAAAAAGGGATTTTTTTTCTCTAATACATTGTCGTCAATAAATTAATTAGTTGTTTGTGAAAATATGTTTGTGTTTTTATTGACTAAATCAACTTGAACTACTATGTTATTTCTGGTTACCCTGTATTAATGTATTATTTTATTTTTCTGCTCACGGGGGACCATAACTGCGCATATCAGAATAAACTTATCGAATAACATCGAATATATATCAACTGTATTTTATTCAGAGTATAATATAGGTATAAAAAAACTGATACGGATGAATATACAGAAGAATAAGCAAAAGGAATTTGGCATCATGAATAATTGAAACAACATGAATATTCCAAACACATTAACGTATACGTGGAATCTGAGGAACTGTTCGAAGGGTTAGGTGGTGGAAAATGTCCAAATAATCCGGTCATTTCTCGGTGACCCAAATCTGTCTTATCCATTTATTCATTCGTATACTATCACTTAAATAAAAGTATTTGCAATAAATAAACATGGACTGTGATATGCTAGAATAATCAAAATTCTGTGCAAGATTTCCGATGACGATGCATTTTATTATTTTACAACTTAATTGTTAACTGATACTTTAATTTTGAGGCATTTTTCAAATATCTCCCCGCACGTGATAAACTGCCAAACGTTCTAACTCATACGATCGTTTGGGTAGTTAAAACAGTGGATTTAATAATGTACTAATAAGTGATTAGCAAAATGTGAAAAAAGAAGCTTTTTGAGACTGAAAAAAACCAAACATTTTAAAGGCATTGAAATGGAAAATAAACTGTAAATAAAAAATAAGGAGTAGTATCACATAAAAAATATGCTTTTATCAATTAATATTTCAATATTGATTAGTTCACGATTATACATTAAAAAATCAATTTCGAAATTCTAAAAAAGATAGTTAAAATAATGTTCCCCTTTTTTTTAAACCAAAGTCTTTTATTAAATAATAAACAGGATAAAAATTATATATTTTTCATAAATTCATTTGCTTGAGCTTTCAATCCAGCATAAAAAAATAATTACATTTTCATAATTCAATTCTTTGCGAACACTGAAATATAATATTGCAACGGAAATTTTTTGGCGAAAAAAACATTAAAAATTGCAGTCAAAAATTTAGGCAGTATTTTCAACATGACCATTCAATGCTTTAGAAAACTGCTTTTCCTCTTATTATTAAGTATTGAAATAACGTCATTTTCTGTTCAGACTTTAAATACTTATTTTTAATTGTAATACGAAAATGGCATCCATAATGATGCAACTCCCGTCATTTCTCCTCATGGAGTAAAAAAGAAAGAGTAGAGATGAAGTACAGAGGCTAAGGGTGAAGTTAAAAACGTAATCCTAAAATCCGCTACATAAAGCCTAAACAGAACCACGTGCTTTTGCAAAACAGTAGAAAACTTTCAGTAATACAGCTTTTAATTCATAATACATTGAAATGCTACTTTGGAATGATAAATATAAGCGGATCATTTTCATTTAGAGATAAAATGCGCGTCTGATGTCAAAAAATTCGGTCCCTGGTTCACGTGATTGTTTTGTTTGGGTCAAATGAGGGTACTTAAATTTGAGCGCTAACGTACATCATATTGCGAGCCCATTTTATGGCACATTGCACCTCCATGTATCTCTTTCCTTCGTGATTTCTTCTCTCTTGAAAAAGAAAATTTACTCGATTGCTATCATTTTGAAGAAATATCTCAGAAAATCTTTTAAATAAAAAATGAAATGGAAAAATGGAAATAAATTCAAAAATAACAAGCAAGTGCACATCTACAAATAAACAACTTTCGTTAAAAAAAAATAATAATTATCAAAATCGGGTATGTTCCGGCTAATTAGCGAGCATCGTATTTTGCCAGCTGGGACGTTCTTTAAAGTATAGACTCTTTTATAAACTGAAATGAAATAATCTTGTAGTTGATATTAGATTCTTAGATGTAATAGAATGTCGAATATTTCTCAAACCTTTATTTTATGTTTTTTTCGTAATTAAATGTTTTGTTTCGTTTAAAGATTTGTGATTGATCTAGATTTAAATTACACTGAACCACAATATTAGAACTGTTGATCGAGAATAATTAATAGAATAGAACAATTTCGTAACATTGTTGCATCGGCTGCGAAGAATTCGGGATTTCAAGCTATTGCGCAAGTAGAAAAATGCTTTCGTTTTGATGACAGATTGGTGAGTTGACTTTTTGTTGTATTTTATTTTATACAATGAATGAAAATAAGGAAAGAAAGATGCGTGATACGCATCGAAATCTTTTAAATAAGTTAATAGAAGATATTGATGATTATTTTTCGAAATCAGAACATTCTGTGACATATTTTGAGGAATTACTTGATAAATTAAATACCAAATTTAATGTTATTAAACAACTAGATAATAACATTTTAAGTTTATTAAATGCTAAAAATGTTGAAAGTGAAATTTTAAATATTGATGAATACGATCAGAAAGTGATATCGTATAGATGTAAATTAAACTTCAAGATTAAAAGTTTGAGTACAAATGCAAATGTTGTTAATGCTAATAATATTGATTCAGTACGGGCATGTCCTGTTTCTACCGAATTCAAGAAAATAAAGCTGCCTAAACTACAAATAAGTCGATTTTTTGGTGAACCAGATAAATTCCTGGAATTTTGGAATGAATTTGAAACAGCTATAGACAAAAATCCAAGTCTTACCGATGTTGAGAAATTCACCTATTTGAAAAGTTTGGTAGCAGGATCGGCTGCAAACACAATCAGTGGATTTAGTTTGACAGAAAATAATTATGCGGCGGCTGTATCGCTCTTGAAAGAAAGGTTTGGTAGACATGATATGCTCGTACACGCTCATCTAAATAATTTATTAAATATGAAATGTTTGAAAAGTTCTTCTGACACTTATGGTTTAAGATGTTTGTATGATAAATGTCTAGTACAAATTCGAAATTTAGAGTCGTTGGGTGTAAAATCTGATACATACAGTGGGTTGCTTTGCCCAATATTATTGAAGTTAATACCTCCAGATTTAACATTAGAATTTAATAGACATCTAAAGAATGGTGAAATGTGGAATATAGATAATCTTATGAGTTTTCTTAAAAATGAAATTGAGAGTAGAGAAAGGGTATTAACTATCCATGATTTAGATTCTAAAAAATCATTTTCTAATGATAATAAGAATGAATACAAACCCAAATTTTCAGATAAACAATCAAAATTTAAGTCGAAATATCAATATACTACGAAAGGTTATAAACAAAATAATGTTTCAGCTGAATTAATGGCTTCTGTAAACAAGAATTCATGTATATTTTGTAATAGTGTTGAGCATAATAGCGAATTCTGTGAATCATTAACCTTGGCTGAGAAAAAAGAATTACTAAAAAAGCAAGGAAGATGCTTTTTGTGTTTAAAATGTAAACATAGAATCAAGGACTGTGGAGAAACCAAAATGTGTGATATTTGCGGTAAAAAACATAGTAGGGCTATTTGTTTCCAATTAGAAAATCATTCAAATGTAAATGTTGATAAAAGTGTCGTATCCATTTCTCATTGTGATAACACTTCCACTAGTAAGGTACCAGACGAAAACACCCATTGCAATATATTTTTACAAACTTGTTCAGCAATAATAAAAGATTTGAAAACTGATAAAAATGAACCAGTTCGTATTTTATTAGATAACGGCAGTATGAGAACATTTATAATTCGCGATATTTCACAAAAGCTAAAATTGCCAGTTATTAGAAAGGAAACCTTATCAGTTTATGCTTTTGGAGCCGAAAAGGCGACTGAGAAAACATATAATGTTGTAAAAGTAAAACTAGAAAATAGGGATCAACCCTCTTTGAACATTGAAATCGAAGCCCTTGAAACAGATCAGATTTCAGCTGCTTGCTTACCCACTCCTGATAAATACGTTCGAAAATCATATAATAAATTGAAAGGTCTACAACTAGCTGACAGTCATGAATATAGTAATCAACAAATTGCAGTTTTAATGGGTACCGATAATTATTATAATGTTGTAACTGGTAGAATTAAACGACTAAAGGATAATCTCGTAGCTACTGAAACTCTTTTTGGCTGGTGTTTGCAGGGTTATATGGGGTCAGCCAATGAATTATTTAGCATGAAAATTATAGTTGAAGAAAAGGATTTATCTGAACAAATTAGAGAATTTTGGCAACTGGAAAGCTTAGGAATTGAATCCGAAACTCAAACTATTTCTAATGTAGATAATGACGTCATATCTGACTTCGAGTCTAGTATTGTTTTTAAAGATAATCGGTATAAGGTAAAATTTCCATGGAAGAAAAATTTAAAAATGTCCCTTAATAACAATCGCGAAGTGGCGCATCGACGATTTTTGAAGTTGAGAACAAACTTTAGAAACGATCCTTCGTTATTCTCAGAATATAAATCTGTTATGGACAGTTATTTAGCAGAGAATATCATCGAACCTGTTGAAAACTCATCTGATGTAAATACATTTTACTTGCCCCATAAAGCAGTGATTCGAGAAGATAAGTCCACAACTAAACTTAGAATTGTGTTTGATGCAAGCGCCCATTCTAAAGGTGAATTATCACTAAATGACTGTTTATATACTGGTTTAAATCTTATCCCCGATCTTTTCAGTCTTTTAATCAAATTTAGAAACTTTCCAATAGCAGTTACCGCAGACATTCAGAAAGCTTTTTTGCAGATCGAAATTGATGAAGCAGACAGGGACTTCACAAGATTTTTTTGGGATGATGAGCCATGGGTTGAAGATCCAGGTAAGGAATTTAAAATATTTAGACTCAAGAGAGTACTTTTCGGAGTGAAGTCAAGCCCCTTCCTTCTTGCAGCTACTATCAAGCATCACCTACGAAAGTATGTAGAAGCATTTCCTGAATCTTTTGATATTTTAAATTCATCCTTATATGTTGATGACTTTATCAGCAGTCAACCAAATGTTGAATCAGCTTTTAAAATTAGTAAGGAAGCTTATGAAATCTTCCAAGAAGCTTCAATGATATTTAGAAAATGGAAAACTAATTCGTATGAATTACGTCAAAAATGGGAACAATATGGTTTGCATACTGATAACGCAACTGATAATTTTAATCTTAGTAATCAGCACTTGGTGAATTCAAAAGTTTTAGGGGTTTCTTGGGACCCAGATAATGATACATTGTCATTTAAAATTCATAATATGGAAAATTTCCTCTCGAAGAGACTTAATACTAAACGCTATTTATTGCAAACTGTTGGTCGTATTTTCGACCCAATTGGCTTTCTTAGCCCCTATACCATTAGAATCAAATGCTTAATTCAAGAAGTTTGGTGTTTAGGCCTCGATTGGGATGAGAATTTACCAAAGCATTTGGACAATTTATGGAATGCATGGTTTGAAGAAATAAAGGAACTGAATAGTATTAGCATCCCCAGATATTATTTGTCTGATATAGCTCCTGATGAAGTTGATTGTTTTGAATTACATAGTTTTTCAGATGCCTCAAAAAAGGCATATGGTACAGTAGTATATCTTAGAGCAGTTTTAAAGAACAAGAGCATAGTTACCAGTTTTGTAGCAGCAAAAAGTAGAGTTGCCCCTTTAAAAACTGTTTCTATACCTCGTCTTGAACTTTTAGGAGCCCTTTTGTCTGCTAGACTTTGTCATAAAATTGCTAAAGAATTAGTTTTTCCCGTAAGTTGCTACTTTTGGACTGACTCAACCATTATATTGTATTGGATTAAGGGAGAGTCAGAAAGATTCAAAATGTTTGTTAGAAACAGAGTAAAAGAAATCAGAAATCTTAGTGATCCATCAAATTGGTTTCACTGTCCTGGACAAGATAATCCTGCCGATTTTGTTACTAGAGGCTTGAAAGTTCCAGAGTTGAAAAATAGCCATCTTTGGTGGGAAGGTCCCCAATGGTTAAAGCAAGACAGATCTCTTTGGCCAAAATTGGCTAGTTCATTTGATACATTAGACATTGCTGAAACTAAAGATGAGTTAGAACTAAAGAAAAATGCTACTGTAAAATCAACACTTGTTGATAAAAATCAAGCAAACATTGATTTAATCAATCGATACTCGTCTTTTATGAAATTAATAAGAGTTACTGCATATTGTTTAAGATTTTTGAATAACTGTAAATTAGAAACAGGAAGTAGAAAATATGATTATTTAGATACTTCTGAGTTACAAAATGCAACCAAGAGACTGATAAAGATTGTGCAAAATTCTGCATTTCAAACTGAAATCCAGTGTTTAAAGGGAAAACGTCCTCTCCCAAACAACAGTAAACTCTTAAGTTTAAACGTATTTCTAGATGCTGATGAGCTGTTGAGGGTCGGCGGAAGATTGAAATTTTCGAATTTAGCGGAATCACAGAAACATCAGTTAATTTTACCAAAGTCTCATTATTTCACTGAACTTTTGATTCAACATTATCATAGGAAATTCTTGCATTCGGGTACTCAGACAACCCTATCATTATTACGACAGTTTTATTGGATACCATCTGGTCAAAGCCAAGTAAAAAAAATTATAAGTAGGTGTATAACATGTATTCGGTCCAAGCATCAAACTATTCAACAAATTATGGGTAATTTACCTCGTGATAGAATTGTACCATCTAGACCATTTGAGAAGACAGGTGTAGATCTAGCTGGTCCTATTATAACAAAACCTAACTTGAAGCGATCAAAGATTAAAATAAAATCATACATTGCTATATTCATATGTTTTTCTACTAAAGCAGTACACCTGGAAATTGTTTCAGAATTGACCACAGAAGCATTTTTAGCCTGTTTAAGAAGATTTGTTTCTCGACGATCGAAACCCTCTGTTATATGGAGTGATAATGCCACCAATTTTAAGGGTACTTATGCTCTTTTAAAATCCTTCTACCAAATTTGTGCTTCAGAAGAAATTCAGAGATTTAGTGCAGATGAGGGAATAAAATGGAACTTCATACCTCCTGCATCTCCACATTTCGGTGGACTATGGGAATCGAATATTAAAGCTATGAAAAGAATACTCTTGAAAATAACTAAATCCTCTGTCTTAAATTTTGAAGAGTTGACAACACTTGTAACCCAAATTGAAGCCGTCATGAACTCAAGACCATTAACTTCATTATCTACAGATATTAACGATTTAGAGCCATTGACACCTGGTCACTTCCTTACTGGAGGTCCTCTTCTAAATATTCCTGATAATAATGAGGTTTTAGATTCTTTGCCTTTTTCTTCTAGATGGACCTTAGTTCAACGAATAAAAGAGCAGTTCTGGAGACGCTGGAACCGAGAATACTTAAATGAGTTGCAAGTTCGAAGTAAATGGAAAAAGACCTCGCAAAATCTTCAAGATGGTCAACTCGTGTTACTGAAAGATAGAAACGAAGAGTTCAACAACTGGAGGTTAGCAAGAGTTTTGAAAACCTACAAAGGAGACGATGGACATGTCCGCGTCGTTGATCTCAAGACCTCCACAGGTATACTACGTAGGAACATCACAGGAGTTGTTCCATTGCCTATTTATGATGATGTTGGACAGTCGTCCAACGCCGGGCGGGATGTTCCGGCTAATTAGCGAGCATCGTATTTTGCCAGCTGGGACGTTCTTTAAAGTATAGACTCTTTTATAAACTGAAATGAAATAATCTTGTAGTTGATATTAGATTCTTAGATGTAATAGAATGTCGAATATTTCTCAAACCTTTATTTTATGTTTTTTTCGTAATTAAATGTTTTGTTTCGTTTAAAGATTTGTGATTGATCTAGATTTAAATTACACTGAACCACAATATTAGAACTGTTGATCGAGAATAATTAATAGAATAGAACAATTTCGTAACAGGGTAATTAGAAAGCTCAAGGATAATGAAAAAAAAAAAAAAAGCAGCCTGGTTTGTTATGATTATTGATTTAAGTGAATTTTGAGATCGTGAGGCTGTGGGTTCGAATCTCACTGGCTCCATTGCACACACTCTTTGTGTGGAGCTCCTGGTTGTACTTCTCTTGTGTTGTAATATTTCCTTGTGTGCTATCTCGTCCCTGTATATTGACGATGGCTTATAAGCGGCTTCATGTCGAGCACACAAGTCAGATGTATGTTGTTCAATAAACAAACAAACAAACAAGTGAATTTTGAGAAATGGCGACGTTTCGATTTTTTTTTCTCCCTAAAATCCTATTTTCTTTTTCTTTTTTCTTTTTTTTTTTTTTTTTTTTTTTTTTTTTTTTTCCAAACCATAAGCCTATTTTAATGTTTTTAAAAATTTGTGATACGAAATATTTTGGATCTCTTCCTAGAAGTAATAATAAATTTAAATTGATTTGATATGTACTATAATTAAGAAGTTACGTTTATTTTCGGTTTTCAAACCTGCCATCTCTATTTCCAACCCCGTTTTTCGCTTTTGCCCATCAACGAATTTTACCGAGATTTTCTACCCCTTGATTTTATTAGTCAGTTTGGAAGAGAGTTGCGCAGAATTATCAAAGTCATCGTGTCTATAAAAATGACACAGGTATGATAGATGTATAAAGTTTTTAAGTAAAGGTGGTTCTACGAATCATAATCGTCGTAGATCTGTATATATATATATATATATATATATATATATATATATATATATATATATATATATATATATATATATAAAATTACAAAAAAAAAAAAAAATAAAATAAAATAAAATAAAATAAAATAAAATAATATGAATTATAGGATGGTTGGGTGGGTTAGATGTTACATTATGGAGGAGGGCGGTGTTGTCTGGATAATACGCAATGGTTAATTATTATATATTTAATTTAAAAAAAAAACTTTACACATAGTATTAAAGTTTATGTTTACCTAAAAACTAATATGCATAACTTAAAAATGATCAAGTTATTGAGATAAGCTGTGGTTGTCTATTGTATTTGTCTTAAAGAAATTATTTGTAAAATAATAGAATAGAAATTATTCTTGGAAATTCTTAGCTAATAAATAATTTATTTTTTTCCTATAATAGAGGGCAGCACCATAAGCATATAATTTAATTAATATATTAATCCTTTAGATGGCAGCACTAAAATAATTTTCCGCTAGAAGTTGTAGTAATATATTCTAGTTAATTAATTAATATAGTAATATTAATAATTGATTAAAAATAATTTCTAATAGTAGCATCTATTTTTTTCTAAATATATTATGAATTATATAGTATAATATATGTTTTACTAATTTTTATAATTATTGTTACAACTTTATTTTATTATCTATGTGATTTATACTATGAGCATAACCGTGACTGTTAGTAAGTCACATGTAGTTTGTATCTGATTGCACTACAAATCTTGCTAGGATATGGGTAATGGTAAATATCTTAGTATATATATCTTTTTTATGGAATAATTTATTATTGTTATTTTGTCATATTGATTTTATTTTCTTCTATGTGTATCTTTCTACTAATTTGTCATCTGAATAGCTTCCAGCCAGTCGGGTGTATTGTGAGTCGAATTCTTAGCTTTCAGCACGACTCATAACAGAAACTGGTTGGATGTTTTTGCTTTTTTGTTAAACTATACACCCCTGATGACGTAGTTTAATGGAAAAGCCTTCTACTGCCTTTTTATCCATTTATTTTTCACTATTTTAGTAATCTGCCTTCTATTTCACTTCAAACTTCAACTGTTTTCAATAAGATGATTGTAAAAATATTGGTTTCATTGGTTTATTGTATGGTAATATATGAATTACTCTGGTTATATAATGTCCATTTATCCACATATTTCTTAGTAATTTGGTAATCTGCCTTCTATTTCTCTTCAAACTTCAACTGTTTTTAATAATATGAATGTAAAAATACTGGTTTCATTGGTTCTTTTATTGGTATTGTCTGAATAACTTTGGATGTATTTATAAAAGTATTTATATATATATATATATATATATATATATATATAGAAATTTAAAAAAAGGGGTGAATGTAATAGGTAGTATTTCTTACAAAATCTATTTAAAGTTTAACCAACGTAAATCACCATAATCACAAATAATATTTGGCCCTTTATCACCCTTTATCGTTATTTTCATTTTTCTACCTTTAAAAAAAAATATTTTAAGTATTAAAAACAGTCTTTATTTATGTTCTAAAAATGTTTTATTGTAATCTAAAACTCATATGCATCTTCTTCTTCTTCTTCTTCTTTTTTTTTTTTTTTTTTCTTTTTTTTTTTTTAATATATATAATTTAAGCGTATAAGACAAAGTGAAAAATATACAAAATTTCGGCAATAACAAAATTATTGTAAACTTTTCTACCGCCAAAAAACACAATCATACATTTGTATTTGTTAATGTGTATAAACTTGTATATATAAATGAAACAAGCCGAAAATTATAAGCCGAAAAATGAATTATTAGTGGTAGAGGGAATTTTGTAAAGTCAGAAAAAGAAAAATGTAATCCAAGAATGCTGGTTAGGAGACGTTTAAAATTATCGTCATGTTTGTAAACTTAAATTTCGTGCTTATTTTTAAAAAATGGCCCACATATTAATGCGTTAAGGTGTAAATAATTCCCTTTGAAAAATCGTAATATGACATCGAACGTTACAGGTGAACAAAAAATTCATGATCAAGGTCTGTTGTTAAACCGCTCGGCTATGATTTCATTGAAATAACCCCTTTCACAAACAAGAACACGATAAGCAACAGGTGACACACGCGAAGAAAATAAAACGGAATCAACGTAAACCAAAGTAATCACAAATAATTTGCCCCTTTATCGCCGAGTTCATTTTTTTCCCTTTTTTTCAAATTTTAATTTGTTAATATTTTAAATTTTAAAAATACAAAAAAGTTGTACTGTCATTTAAAATACATAAAAAATATATACACAAGTGTGTACATACATGTATTTTTTTATTTATATTTCTAGCGTATCAGAGAGAAAGAGAAAATCGATAATAAAATTCCCCCAGTTACGAAACTCTATATCTCGATCAAAATTTAAATAAAATAAGGAAAAAATCATTAGGCAATATTTATTAAATAAATTTCCGCAATAACAAAAATTATTGTAAACTTTTCTACCACCAAATAACACAATCACACATGTATGTTTGTTAATATGCATGTATAAACCAGGGTTGCCGGCTTTTAGCCGGGCCAAAAAAAGCCGGCCGGCTTTCTTTGGTTTTATCCACTTAAAAAAAAACCGGCTAAAATTGAAAAAAGCCGGCTTTTATTTTTAAAGTGTTAATTTGTATCGAATCCTTATTAAACGTGGACTGATTTATTTTTAATACATTTTCAATTATTTACTACTAAAAAAGTGATAAATTTCTATTTATTTTTTCAAATAAATATGTCTTTATAACTGCCAGAAGTCAACTGTGAAGGCATTATGTCTGAAAAATATAAATCTTGGAAAAAAGAAAATATACTCAAAAAGTGATTTTTTAAACTTCTATATTCCATAGTTCTTATATTACACATTCTTAAGAATTATATTTACTTCAATTATGATAAAATTAAACACATCAAAGCATTCATGGAAACATTCTTACAGGTCAATATGTAAAGATTAAGTCATAAAATGAACAATGTTGAAAGAGAAATTAGGAAGGATTCAGTATTTGAGGAGAGTTTAATACATAATTACATAAAATTAAAACAACAACAAAAAATGTTCTAATAAAATTTGTTGAATTAAAATTTTGAATAGCTCTTTGTTAATAGTGCATATATGCCCACTTGCATGAATTAATATATTCATGCATATGCTAATTGAGAATAAATTGTGAATATATTATGAAAAAATGCATAACTCGAAATACTATTTTCAATAGCGAGAAATGGTGTTTTTTTATATGTATGATTTTAAATGTTTATAGGGAATAAAACATGACATTTTAATAACTCTTAAAATTAGTTAAGTAATAAAACAAATAACCAAGTAACCATAGTCCTCTTTAATTTTATAAAGCAGTAAAAATGGAAAAACAAGGGTAGGATTAATGGCCAATGTAAATCAGAAAAAGCACTTGGTATGGCCATTTTATAATTTAGCTGACATATTTGCAATTCTGACCATAAACCACTGGCAACTCCAGCAATGTGTTATTCTGGTATTAATATTTTCATTATTGAAAAATTGGGTTATAACATAACCCAATTTCTCATAATGAATCATAATTAAAATCCCAATTTTTCACTTTAATAAATAAATTTATTAAAGTCAAAGTGAATTAAACATCATTAAAATTATTTAAAAACACTTAAAAATGTATAGATTACAATTAAAACGCTTCACTGTATAAAAAGCCAATTATGGCCAAAAAAGGCCAATTTTGGCCAAAAAAAGCCGGCTAAAATCAATAAAAGCCAGCCGGCCTGGCTTTTTTTAATTTTAGCCGGCTTTTTTGCAACCCTGGTATAAACTGGTATAATTATAAAGAAGACGAGCATTACTTTATACGTCCGGAATTTCAGTTAAAACTTTTATAGGTTTTTGTAAATCAGAGTAAAAAATTTCTGAGGGGATTGTGAATGTATAATATTATAAATTTTTTGGTAAGTTTGGACTCCCCTTCCCCTATCATACGTTATCATCGTTCAACCCCCCCCCCCCCTCCCCGTTAATGATATCGTTATGAATGTCTATATATATATTTTTTTATCTGTAAAATTTTACTCTTTTAGTTGAAGTGATATATTTAAAAGTGGTTACATTTATTTTTCGTATACTTTATTGATTTAAACGAAGAGAAGTCAACAAAATATCCTTTTATACCATATGACACTAAAAAGAAATTGTTATTATTTAAAAATATTTTAAAATAGCTTTTTGTTAAATAATACATTCAACAGTAATAATGTCATATTTCATTTGCCCTGTAGGAAAAAGGGGGTGGAGAGATCGAAATTCTTATTAAAAAAACCAAGTTGTCATTCTTTATTTTTCTTTATAATTTATTTGCAAACGCAAGCTTCATTTCGAATAATTTTCACATATGGTTTCTCGAACCGTGATTGTATATGCATGTACATATGTAGAAATAAAAGAAAGTCTAATTTTGGGGTGTTCCATATTTTAGAATTAAATATTTTTATAATAATTTAGTGATTTTTATAAAAAACTTTGTATTTTTATAAAAAAAAGATATCAGATTGAAAAAAGATAACATACTATTTTGAATCTAAAACCATGTTACATATAAAAAAATAAAGTTTTGATTGGATGATAAATGATATCGATATCAAAAGACAAGTTCCCCCTCCCCATAGAAATATCTTTCTCCCTAAAATAATAACGTTATATTCGCACAGCCCCAAATATGCCAGCTGCGAGCAGGGGTGTAGTCGTAAAAATAACAGAGGATATACGCTCTAAGCAGAGGGTAAACGCTCAAGGCAGCAAGGCAGTGAGTATACCCTAGAGTGTCTATACTATAGCTTTCTTGGGAAACAGAGAGTATACGGTGTTCCTTTAAAAAATCCAGAAGGTATACGGCGTATACACACGTATACCCTCCATTACATCCCTGGCTGCGAGGAAGTATTAATTTATCCTGACATTTGTAAATGTAAATTTCGCGCTCGTTTTCGAAAAGTTGCCTGCATACAATGTGTTAACATGTAGATAATTCCACAGAAAAAACAATGTGGCTTGAAAAGATACAGATGAACAAAACAATTCATGATCAAGGTCTGTAGTCAATCCACTCGTCTACGATTTCATTGAAATGATTCCTTTCACAAAAAAGAACACGATACAAGTAACAGCTGACACACGCGGAAAAATAAAACGGAATTTTATTTGCAGCTTAAATCAAGGTCACCAATAAAGAATTTTCGGAATTCTGCCCGCTAATTTTGTTATTTTTATTCTTTTTCACTTATTTTAAGTTTTAAAAATATTAAAATGTTGCATTACCATATGAAATACAGCTGTGTACAGTCACCGCCAAAAAAATCTTGACACTTTCGATTTTTGATGTTTTGTTAAATATCTAGAAATATACACAAGGAATCATTCTGAAACTACTGGTGTGTAAACAAAATAGTACACGTCATATATTTTGACAAAGATTTTTCCCCAAAATCTAACAGGGGACCGTCAATGAGTTGAAAAAGAACGAAGATCTTTTGGATCACCCTGTCAAAACTAATGAAGCAAAACGGTTTAAACTGCAGATAATGATTAAGTGGCTTATTGTAATAAGTTGTATCGATTTTTATGCATATAGCTTGAAAACTTGTAGAGAAATTAAAGTTTTTATGAAAACGGTCCAAAATTTTTCCAAGTTTTTTGCTTGTAATTTTCAGAGCTCTTCATAAAACACAATAATCTTTTCAGAAAATATGACAAACAACATTGCACATAACACCCTGTAATCAGAATTAAAAAATAATAAAAAATGTATGAAAAATGAACGGGTTTACTAAATAATTTTTTACTGCGTATGAGTCAACGCTATTAAAATTTCATTTGCATATTATGTTAGTTAAATGTATAGAGCAACTTTTATGAAAGTCTCAAAAACATAGCTTGAAAACTCTGAAAATTATCGTTAATAGAGTGTTGTCAAAATCCATTATTCCCAAAATCAAGCAAAAAGATGAGGGGCTATATCCATATTCCATTGATTAGTACCTACACAGTATTGCACGTACTACTATATTTGGATACAACTCCTTATCTTTTTGCTTTATTTTGGAAATAACGGATTTTGACCATATTCTATTGGCGATAATTTTTAGAGTTTTTAAGCTATGTTTTTGAGACTTTCACAAAAGTTGCTCTATACATTTAACTAACATAATATGCAAATGAAATTTTAATAGCGTTGACGCATGCGCAGTAAAAAATTATTTAGTAAACCCGTTCATTTTTCGTACATTTTTTATTATTTTTTAATTATGATTACAGGGTGTTATGTGCAATGTTGTTTCTCATATTTTCTGAAAAGATTATTGTGTTTTATGAAGAGCTCTGAAAATTACAAGCAAAAAACTTGGAAAAATTTTGGACCGTTTTCATAAAAACTTTAATTTCTCTACAAGTTTTCAAGCTATATGCATAAAAATCGATACAACTTATTACAATAAGCCACTTAATCATTATCTGCAGTTTAAACCGTTTTGCTTCATTAGTTTTGACAGGGTGATCCAAAAGATCTTCGTTCTTTTTCAATTCATTGACGGTCCCCTGTTAGATTTCGGGGAAAAATCTTTGTCAAAATATATGACGTGTACTATTTTGTTTACACACCAGTAGTTTCAGAATGATTCCTTGTGTATATTTCTAGATATTTAACAAAACATCAAAAATTGAAAGTGTCAAGATTTTTTTGGCGGTGACTGTACATATAAATCTGGAAGCGGTAACACAAACAATCCCCTCATCGATTTCATGGCTGCAATTCGAGAATTAATTAAAAATCGATTTGCATATTAAAACGCATTCGGTCTGCCAAGTCATATCTTGGTGGAAATTATGTGATTACACGATTTTAGCGGTAGGCTCGTAGGTTTACTACGATGTTTTTCTGCAGTTAATCCTCCATGTTTTTATACCTTTCGGTTCCGAGTCAATATATTTTAAATCGGAGTCATTGAGTCCCAAAGGCTTAATATGTATAAACTAATATAATTATAAATAAAACAAGCAAGAATTTATAATCCCGAAATTTCAGTTAAAACTTTTATCATACAAATAATTTCGTTTAAAAATCATAAGTTTAACATTGAACGTTACAGGTGAATAAAAAATTCATGATCAAAGTCTGTAGTCAATCCGCTCGACTACGATTTCATAGAAATAACTTCTTTCACAAACAAAAACAAGATACAAGTAACAGCTGATACTTGCTGAAAAGCAAAACAGAATTGTGTTTTTATTTAGATCTTAAATCAAGAGCATTAAAAAGGAGATTCGGCTATTGATCATCTAATTTTGTTACTTTATTTTTATTTCATATTTAATAATTTTTTTTAATAATTTAAAATCTGAAAATATTATAACGTTGTATTGTCACCTGAAATTATGCCTGTGTACATTTTTTTTTTTTTTTTTTTTTCATATCAGAAAAAAGGTGAAGAATAGATTACGAATTTTTCAGGGCAAACACTCTATCCGTTTTTTGAACATCACTTTTATGCAAAGGAAAATCTTCATTATAAGATTTGGAGTAAAACTTATATATTTGTCTCCAAAGTATAGTTTATACGGTTAATAATATTTTTTAAAGAAAATAATGATAAATAATTACACCTATGGATAGCGAATTATTAAGATATTTACAAAGTGTGATTAAGGGAAAATATATTATTTATCGGAATACGCATAAAAAGAGCTATATATCAGAATAAGCTACTCATAAAAAAAAGGTGCGATAAGCGAAATTTTCTTGTGTTATAATCACATTGTTAACACTGTAATCATCAGTGTTGAATTCAGGCACTTTTCTACTGGACAGACTTCTGGGGCTCCGGGGGGAAATAGCTATTTTTTGCCATTGAAAATACAAAATATAAAATTTTCCGGTGGGATATTTCATTGTTCCGGGGGGACATCCCCCCCCCGGGCCACACTCTGAATTCAACACTGGTAATCATAAATCCCAACATTTGAAATAAAAAGGTTAAAATTACTGAAAAAATACAAAACAGTCTTATGACTGTGTTACAACGGTTTATATATGCGCATTTTATGTTTTTGCTTCAACATATAATTACTATAATGGACACTGATCAATAAATGCAAAGCTAACTATAAACTTATCATCTAGTTACAGTTTGATAGATCATCAAACTATAATTGGTTTTTAAACATCTCAATGTAAACTGTTAAAATTCAAACTATTCTAAACCAAGATTACTTTAAGGTAAGTCAATCTGCTTATTGAAATTGCAGAATGGAGAAAATTGTTACATTGCTTTCATCAATTTATCAAAGCACAATTAAATCTGATGATAATGACATTCAATTTTCGGTGCGATTACATTCCAGAGAATAAGCATCTTCTTGAATGCATATAACTGCATAAAAGCAAACTTAAAGAATTACTATTTATTTATAGGAAAAAAGAACTTATCCGTAAAAAGAGAAATGTATAAATAAATGTATAACAAAAACCACAAAGTGAAAAACTCATAACAAAGTTTTTGAAAAAAATATTTACAACAATTTTTTTTTTTTACAAAAACCAAAACTTCCAAAAATATTTTTTTCAAAAACTTTGTTATGAGTTTTTCACTTTGTGGTTTTTGTTTTTACATTTGTGTTTTTTCTTTTCACTTTTGCAATTTTTTCATATTGTAAATATTTTTTGTTAATATTTCTAGAAAACAATGAAATTATTTTGTAAACTTGCATATTTTTTCATACATCTGCTTATTTTTTGTATGTTCTTATGCATTTTTTAAGTTGTGAGAGTGTTATTTCACTTAAAATGTTATGTATTTCATTAATGTAATAGGTATTAGAAAAATAAACACAACGATATATGCATATAAAAGAATATTTAATGTGAGCATTTAAAGAATACATTGCAAAATAATATCTATACATTCATACTGGTTAGAAGAATCACAAAATTACTTTTCAGCAGTGTGTATGTCTTCCAAATTTTAAGTTTGAGATATTGTGGTAAGTCTTGTGAAAATATGATGGATAAATAGCCTAAATATCTTCCTTTATTTCTAAATTCTACAAAAGTCTGACTAATTTTTGAATATCTTCGCTAAGTTTACATATATCTGACGATGCTTTATATGATGATGTGTGCATTTTTAATTCACGTCTCTTGAAAACAGCATTTATGGTAATCTTTTCAAGTGTAAGGTTTTTCACCTGTATAGATTTTTGTATGTTCTGTTAAATTCCATTTACTTAAGAAGTGTTTGTAGCAAATAGACCACATCTGTAATAGAAATAAATGGACACAGTTAGGATTCTCTTCAATAATATAGGTAAAAAGCACTTGTTAAAGTGTAGGTAGTAAGACAAATCATTTTGTTTTTACTCTAATTACGTTTCATATACGAATTCTAGTATTTCTCATATAAGTACTCACATATGTGTTATTCGTTAACGCTACATGTGCTAGGGATGAATCATTCGAATCATTAATTTCTGAAGTTTGCTGCTGTTTTGGTTCATCTTGTTGAAACATCTGTATAATGAAAGAAATATATATTTAGTAAAGGTTTAATGTATAAATAATCGCTTATTTATTTGTTTTTATTAAATACATGTATATTGGAATCAATTTCGTGTACCTTTAATATAAATTAAATTTTCTTCATTTATTCATATGATAGTAATTTCTCTGAGGGGTACATATCTGATAATTTTTAGAAAAGTGTGAAACACAAATTATTCTATGATAATAAGCATTGTGGTAAAATTCACATAGCTTGGTTTCGGAAATAGGTTATTTGAAATATGAAATGTTAAAATTAAAGATTGTACTCGTACATGCTATGTATAATCAAAAACTATAAATATATTATTATATTTAAAAAAACTCGATGGACGATAATTCAGATGCAAGATGAAATAATTAAGATCAAGTGCAAGATGAAACATATAATTTGATTAATACTATGGAAGTGCTAACTCAAGATAAACCATGTATACTATATATCATTAAAACTATAAAGATAGTATTTATATTTTAAGCAACTTGATGCACGATAATTCAGAAGTGCGAGATGAAACATCTGATGAATTGATTAAAAATATGAGTAGATTAGTTTTAATACATTAGATGATTATAGAAGTAAGAAATTTCGTGTAGGAGCAATGCGTACATGATGAAAATCGAATGGAATCAATTGACTTCAACCCCTGATCCAAGTATTTATCTCACGTGTGTAATGTGGAAATACAAAAGGTGAAGAATCAAGTTTGATGTAAATAAATATTGTGGTATTGGTTTAAAAACTAAAAAAGTATTGAATTTTACTGAATTAGAAAGCATAAAATTTGATTAAATAATGTTTTATGTAAAATATTAAGTTTAAATGTGATAAAATTTGAAAATCAGTTTGTAAACTCTCATTTTTATAAGTGCTACTATGAAAATATTCTTTTAATATAGAATTTCTGCTTATTGATGAGACTAAAAAATTATATTTTTGTTAATTTTGAATATTTATTGAGTGTATGTAATACTAGGACTAAAATCTTACAAATTCGGTGTTAAAATTTTCAAGAAATTGTGGTTTGTAATCCAGAAAAAGGTGTGATTTTAATAAATTTGTAAATATGTTCATTAACTTTTTTAGTTATTTCTCTAACTTGTCATTCATTTGTTAATTTTTGTAACTTTTGCAGAAAAAACATTTGAATTTTCGGTATCTGTACTATTTTTTTGTTCAACAGTTGATTTTATAGATTATTAGTATTCTCATTCGACAGTAATTTCACGTTTGAGGTTATTAAATATTAAATATCTATTAATTTTCTTTACTGTTTCATATGATAGTAATATTTCTGAGGAACAGGTGTGATAACTACTAGACTTTGATTGACTAATTTTTCTGATAAACGTTTGAAAAGAGTTGTAAGTGTGTAATGATGAAATATCTATATACTATCGAGAGTCGATATTGATGTAGATAAGTATTTAATAAGAATAATAATAGATAAGTAATAGTCAATTCTTTGTTGAATTTCAAGAAATTGTGTGAGAACATGGTTTTTTACATTAAGTTTATGTAATTTCAGTTACAGTTTTTCGACAATCAACCTAAAAATGGATAATCATCATAATTAAAAGTGATGATGAAAAGATCTAAGCAATAAAAAAAGTTAAAAAGTTAAAAAGTTCGTCTAATGTTTGCTCTTATGATGTGAAAATTTCGAAAAGTTTGGCTTGAAATATGAAATGTTTGTAAAAATTAAACTTTGTATTCGTGTATGTTTTGTATTATTAAACTGTAAAGATAATATTCATATTTGGAAAATGTTGTTGGGTGTTTTAATAATTTTCTGATAAGTAGATAAAAACAGATGTTAAAATTCTGTACTCCTAAAATATATAGGATCAAGAATAAAGTTTGATGAAAATAAGTATTGTAAAAATTCAGAAATTTTGAAGTGTAAGATGAATCATATCCTAATTTGATTAATTATATGGGTAGAATATCTCAGAGTAGTTTTAATATGTCAAGTGTTTAAAGCAGCAAGAAATGACTTTTTAGGTTTTCTAGAATAATAATAATAATAAAAATAATAAAAGTATACTTTTGTTGTAAGATTTCGAATGCAGTCAAGACGTGAAAAATATAAATATGAACCCTTTGTAAAGACATTCAACGTTTTTAAAAAGTTTAAGTTTAGTAATATATTGTAACAATATATGTAAACAAATGTATTTCAAAGTTGAAAATTTGTGTAAAAAATTGTCTTTTCTTGAAAATTGATATTTATTTTTTTGTTTAATTAATGATACTTATTACATTTTTGTTCTTAAAAACTAAAATATGCGTTTAATTCTGTTAAAATTGATATATCCGTGTTGGAGATGAGAAAAAATATTGTAAAACTAATAAATTTTTTTTTAAATTCGTCTTTTTATTCTTAAAATTAATACTTTCTATTGTTTAGAATATATACTGTTGAGGAATGTATAACCGGAAAATGTTAAAAAATCTTAGAAAATTGGTGTTAAAAATATTAAATACAGTTGCTTGAATGATATCTTTTCGATATGTAAAGTAATTGTAGCATTTAGAAATGTACTTATGATCGGAAAATGTTAGAAAATCTTAGAAAATTGGTGTTAAAAATATTAAATACAGTTGCTTCAATGATTTCAAAAACAAACTCTGTTAAAAAATTCTGTATGATTTCAAGTGAAAATAATCTGAACCTGAATACATGGTATTTAAAATACAAAATTCACGATTATGAACTAATGTTGAAAACATGGGTAACATTAAATATACAGCTAATATATAATTATAGATTAGGAAATTCTTAAAGTGTATCCAAATTTATTAAATATAGTATTGAATACAGTGAATAAGTGAAATATGTGAATAAGTATTGATATTTCCATGTTGCTTTTGAAAATACTAGTGTAAAATTATTCAAATTCGTCTTTTCTTTAAAACTGATATTTATTTTTGTTTAATTAATGATACTTGTTAAGATTTTGTTGTTAAAAACTAAAATATACGTTTAATTCTTCTGTTAAAATTGATATATCCGTGTTGGAGATGAGAAAAAAAAGTTTAAATTCGTCTTTTTCCTCTTAAAATTATTATTAAACTAGTGTAAAACTAATAAAATTTGTTTAAATTCGTCTTTTCCCCTCTGAAAAACTAATATTTCTATTATTTTGCTTAATTAATTACACTCATTATGACTTCCAAATTTTAATTTGGAGATGTTGTGGCAACTGTTATAAAACAAGAATGGATAAATAGCTTAAATCTCTTCTTTTTTTCTCTCTATGTGATACTTTTTCTTGAACGTAAACATTTTGTTGTATACCTTTGTAAGTTGTGACGTCAAAATTCTTTGTTATGTTCCCCTACCTGGAATGCATGCATGGAGGGGTTGCAGAAAAAAGTTTTAGTTTAGATATGACGTAATAAGAAATGCTCTGCAGGTTCACATTTTTGTGTTGAGGATTTCTTTAAATTATTCGTTTATGTATTAAAATTCTACTTAGTTGGTATATATAAAGTACGATGAAATTTCCAATTAGAGTAAAAGTTAACCAAATTCGTTTAATTCGTCTTTTTTCGTTAAAAAATCATTAGTTTCCTTTGTTAATTGTTCAATTATCGAAATTCTTTCAGGTAACGACTGTTCAAAAACTAAAAAATATGTTTAAATTTCTATTTTAAGTTGTGTATTCTGATTTTATATTAAAAAATAATAATAATAATTAAAAAAAATATGAAGAAATCAGTTAAAAATTTAATATTTTCTGTTGTTTTGCTTAATTAATAATGTTCATGAAGGAAATGGTTGTCCAAAACTGGAATGCATGCTTAAATTTCTTTCTATCAAATTGATAGTCTGAAGTTTGAGTTGAAAAAATCGTAAGAAATCAGTCTTTTTCTATAAAACTTGATATTTTCCATTGTTTTTTACTTAATTAACGATACTCATTAAGATTATAGCTGTTGAAAAACTAGAATGCATGTTTAACTTTCAACTTGTAAGTCGATACACTGATGTTGCAGTTAATAAAAATCGTAAGAAATCAGTCTTTTTCTATAAAACTTGATATTTTCAATTGTTTTTACTTAATTAACGATACTCTTTAAGGTTATAGCAGTTGAAAAACTAGGATGTACCTTTAACTTTCAACTTTTAAGTCGTTACATTGATCATGTAATTGATAAAAACCGTAAGAAATCAGTATTTTTCTATAAAACTAGATATTTTCTATTGTTTTTACTTAATTAACGATACTCATTAAGATGTCTATCAAGCAAAATTCAAATGTATGTTTAACTTTCTTGTGTTAAATTGATAATCTCATCTTGTAGTTGAAGAAATCTAAATAAAATGGTTAAAAACTGAAATTTTAATTGTTTCGCTTAATTAATAATACTCATTAAAATTACGGTTGTTCAAAATTCAAATATAAATTTAATCTTCATCTTATAGTATGATTCCGAGTTGAGATGTGATTCATAATGTTTTTAATTAGGGAAGGTTGTTCACCTATCCTGTTATAATAGAATGTTCCTTTTTTCGGCTAGGGGGCGTTTGTGGAGGGGGATGCATGGTGGGGGCAGGAGGTACCGCAGGAGAGACGGTGGTGGCGGCGGCGGGACGGTTTGCTGCGGCGGGACGCGGAGGGATGCGGAGGGACGGTCCCTCTGTCCCTCCGGCTGTCCCCGTACTGTTATTTTCCTACTACTGTTAATAAAAATAGTAATGCTATATTAAAAAATTGTTGACGTACCAATTTCGACAAATTATATAAAACGACAAACTACTCAAGTAGTACCGAACAGCATAAAAGAAACATCCTTATAACTCCAAAAATAATTATTCTATTAACTAACAATTTATTGCGTCGGATTAAGCGTCTCTTTTCCAATTTAAATATACCACTGAATTGAAATTTGAATGAAATACAGGGTCATGAAAAATAGGAGAATGTGGAAAACAGGATTACAAATATCTCGGTAACTAATAATCCGATCGACTTCGTTCTTGATGCAAAATTTGTGTTATTTTATTGCCTTTTACTTCCATTCCTTAAAATGAAAAAATCGAAAATTTTTATAGACCTTTCATCAGAACGAAATTTTCGAGAGTCCGAAAAAAATAGTTCCGGATTATCGAGGTCTTTGATATTAAATAGGCTTCTTCCCATCCTTACATAATAAATACATACAAAATTTCAAGTCTCTATCTGAATTTGTTCGGGAGATAGAGCGTTTACAGACAGAGAGACAGACGGACGGCAATTTTTTTTTTTTTCTAAAAATATGTTTTTCGGAATCTCCACTATCTGAAACATGTAAATCATTCAAAAATTTTTTTTCGATTTTCAAAACGATTGCAAGATTTACCCTATACTACGTATGATGGATAAGTAACAAAAGTATCCAGCACTTTAACAGTGTATCAATTTGCATAAATAAATGTTTTTTTAGTCTAAAGCATAACTTTCAAAATTTGACATATTTTACGATGCTAAAAAATAAAAATTAATGAATTTTTTTAAGGGATTTTTTTCTGAAATGTAACTTTCTAAATTCGAAATGTTTAACGATGTCAAATGATGACCAACATACGTCATTAATGGAATGAAAAAAGAAACATATGGAAAAAGTAAATGAAAAAAGAAACATATTTAATAATATATCATCTCACAGTTCTAAAGAATAAATGATTTTCGAATATGAAACATAACTGACAAACCTTATGTGTAAAGATTCTTGAAAGAATAAAAACATACAAAACTTTATTTTTTCAAATTTAAGTGGTGTAAATTTTGAACATTATATAGGACTTAATAGATTTTTAAAAGAAAAAAAATATGTTTTCCCTCTTTAAAATATAACTTGCAAAATTTGATGTGTTTAAAAGAAAACGAGTTGAGTTTTCAAAAACTAGGTGTTTTTGATAAAAATTTTAATTTTACTTAAGAAAGGTGTTATAATACATTACAATACATTATAACACCTATGTATTTATATGTATTGTATGTATTGTATTTTTACATACTTTTGTAAAAATACAATACTTTTATTTTAGTAAAAATACATATTGTATTTTTACTAAATGTATTGTATTTTTATTATAACACCTTTCTTAAGTAAAATTAAACTTTTTATTAAAATGTTCATATAAAAGGTGAATGTTTTAAAATCTGATGATTTAAAAAATCAATTGGATTTAATTAACTTTTTATCATAGGTGTTTTTGATTTTATTTTACAGTTAGAAATGCAGCTTTTAAATTTTAAACGACTACAGTTATTTAAAATTAAATGTTTATAATATAATGAAGAAACCATTAGAATCTAAACAATAAATGAATAATTATAATCCAAAAGTAAATTAAAATGGAATATTGACATTACTTTAACATGCGATTACCTTAACTAATGCTTGATTTTTAATTTTTAAAACAGAAAATAGATAAATATTAGAACATCTTCAGATTAATATTTTATTGGCTTTTTGTCAGCATTTATATATTAGCACCGAAAATTAGAAAGTGAAAAAATAATGTGACTAACTCTATGCCATACCTGCAAAACATTTATCGTATATATTCGTGTATAAGCCAAAGTATTTTAGACAAAATTTAGGAATCGAAAACAGGGGGTCGACTTATGTACAAGTTACCAAAACAAATAAATAAGTAACAAAATAAATAAAAAACACAGACAACTAGCGAATAAGCAAAGACCTTTTAAATAATCACGTATGGGTCTAAGTTTCAGAGAGATAAAAGCAACACTGGTCGTTTCCCTATGATTCACACACACACAAAGAAAAAAAAAAGCGCAACAATAATGTCTCTATGATCCCTCTGCACTCACTTTCTCTTGGGATAGAATTCTCTTCAATACAGGCACATTCAATTTAACACTTTAACATCCTTTTTAAAAAGAGTTTAACTTGAGAATTCTCCAGGATACCCTTTCTAAAAATCCTATAATACATAGAAGTACTATATTTTAGTTTAGAAGTACTATAAAGTTGTTTACCCTTGTAAATGAAGTTTAAATAGAATTCTCAGAGTTTTTTTTTCTTTTACGTTGAATTTAAAATAAGCTGGTGAGAAACGTAAAAAAAAATGCTTATTAAGTTAATGAAAATGTATTATTTTAATCCCCAATTACAAATTATTTTTCAACATTCTACCAGAAATGCGATTCGACGACTTATAAACGAAAATTTAACTTTTTCAAAAAATTTATTTAAGAATTGACTTATACACGAGTATATACAGTATATATTTCTTTAATAAATAAATTATGCTTTAGATAATGGATACTGCTACTGCATTACATAATAAATTTTGTTTGAATGACAAAATACAAGAGGTTAATCTCTTTATGTAAAAACTTGCTTAGGTATGTATGCCAAACACGGTTCCATGAATTGGGCGAATAGAATAAATAAAATAATCACAATGATATCATTTAAGAGTTTTTTTTTGCCTTCCAAACTACAACGACTCGCTGTAAGATTCAAAAACAAATGCAAGAATAAAATGATTCACAAGCACAATCGCAAAGCTCTTTGTATTAAAATATTGAAAAATTAAAGAGCATGAAAAATTTGTAAAGAAAAAAGAAAACAACTAGGAATTTTTAAATTATCCGAAACAGATTAACGATAAATTTTTGAAGAAATATAAAATAAAATATGTAAAATAAAATCGTTTACAAAAATAAATTATTTCGCTGTGGCAAAGCATGTATTATCAAACTCAATTTTGCAAAGGACAAATATATCAATATTGGACTTCGCACCGTTAAAAATTCATAATACGGATTTTCAAAATACTACATCTCCAACAAAAATATATTCTGCCGATAACAGAGAAAACATCCAAACTTTAAAAGAATCGAAAACAACCTCCAATTTAGGATGGAGGTCAGATAGAAATAAATAAGTTTTTCGGTTAGAAAGTAGCACGCTTAACATCATTAAAAGTTCGTTACGCTGTGTGAAAGTGTAATAGAAATCATTTGTCTTTTGGCGGTAAAATATTTATCGCCAATCGGTGGAGAGAAAGTCTAGATTTTCGTGCAGAGTAGGCTGTTTTAAAATTTAAGAAATTCGCTAAAATCTTAGTATTAATAGGTATTTCAGATATTTAGAATTAATATATATTAAGATGAGTATTTATTTGGTGGTTTTTGACTGTCAAAATAACTTTTCTATCATGCTATTCATTTTTATAAATTGTGTGAATTTAAGTGTCTATATTACATTTTTTAAATTTTCCCCTATTGAAAAACATTATTTATTAAATATTTTTCATTTGAGGTGACTAATAACTAACCCCCGGAATGCCTCATTTATTTGATAATTCCTTAGAATTCAGCACATGATGACAAGTATGTAAGTATATACAGGGTGAATCTAAACTGTTGAGCAAAATTTTAAGGCCCCACACTAGGCACATGAAAAGACCCCGATGATAATGTAAAGTCTATGGGAGCATTCTTTTCAAATATCTTGCTCAAATTTTAATATTTTTACATAATTTTTTTGCATAGTGTGATGCCTGGGTGACCGTTAGCTGAACTAAAGATGCTGGATTTAATAATATTTGCTAATTTTTAATACGCTGAATTATGTACAAAATCTGTATACATGAAATGAATATATACAAGATGAATTACTTAAAGATTAATCATTACCAAATAATCTCTCAGCTTTCCAAATGAAAACTTGCCCACCCTGCCAACAAACCTGAAACACCCTGCCAACATCTCAACACTCCGACACACTTACCCGCGCTCCTCGCTTCACTTTTCTTCAATTCTCGATGAGGGCGCTGGTCTTTCACTTCGTTTTATTTTTTCTTTTAATAAAAGAGGTTGGAAGGAGAATGGTTGCATGACACATAGGATAGCTGAGGACGATCTACAACCGGCCTAGTTTTTACTTTTTCGATTTTGCTTATATATTTTTTATATTACGATATTTTAAATTTCAGAACTGTTTTAAACCAATTTTGAAAGTTGAAGTAATTAAAAAAAAAAAAATCTGAAACCAAAACTGAAAAAGTTAAAAATAGACCGGTTGTGGATCGTTCTCAGCTATCTTGTGCAAAAAAAATCATGTAAAAATTTTAAAATTTGGGCGAAATTTTTGAAAAGAACGCTCCCATAGACGTTACATTATCATCCGGGTCTTTTTATGTGCCTAGCGTTGCGCCTTAATTACGAAATATAGCAATTCAATATTTAAAAAGACGGTACTACTCTGTTATCCCGTCGACTAATTCGGCAAATTATACTAAAACTATTCTTTATGTCAGTATTTTTATGAAAATAGATTTTAAAGGTGAAGTTCAAAAATGCCGATAGAGGGCGCTTTAGATTGATATAAAGAATAATTTTAACAAAAACTGCAAATGAATCGACCAATTTTTTCGTTTTTTTATATCCATTTGAAATTTTGGATCCTAAACTTATAACGACGCTTATTTCCCTTAAAAGAAGTTTGGAAACCTTAGTTTCCTATTTAATATTGTTTGTCTTGATGTGAATTATGATCCCTTAAAAGTTTTGCCTACGAGTTTAGATTTAAACTGCATTAGTGGTCGTGGAAATACGTTTAGAACCTTTAAAAGCATTGAAACTGGTAACGGTTTTGGATAGGTATAATATGGAAAAAGGGCTTACTTACGTATACGTTTAAGCGTATATAAACGTATATTCGCGAGCACTAGTAAGTATGCAAGGTAGATTATAGTAACATATGTAGATGACATATCGCCTATTTACCGTAATTAAAATAACGACTGTGGGATTATGGTATTATACTTTTTTTTTTTTATAAATCCAGTAAGCCTGTTTTGATTCAATAAAATTATTTAATAAAATGCATTGTCGGATTTCATTTATTAAGTGAAATTTCTGATTAGAAATACACTGTTAAAAATCTTGTCCTAGTTTGAAACAAAAGTTGGTGCTCAGTAGCTGTCACTGTAAGATGGTGAAAACTTGAACCAATATTTGGGGCTCGTGTTTTAAAGCATAATTCCAATGCATCGTTCCAATTGTAACGAGATTGAAATAGGAAGCTCCAAATGTTGTACGAGATTTCACCATCTTATGGTGGCAGCTATTGAGCACCAAAATCTGGTTCAAAGTAGAGCAAAATTTTATGTATGACTTTTGAAAAAATCCGAAATTGACAACTATGTAACATTAATTTTTAAATTGAATGATTGCAACATTCTCAACAACATTTTATAAATTGTTTAAAATTATAATTTTTCAGTTATAATAATAGTTCACTGTGTATAATAGTAGTTCAATGATTTGTTGCGCAACTCATAGCTAATAATACATAAATGGATCAATGTTTACCAATATAATAGGTTTACTTCTTACTCGTTAATAATATATTATCCAGTATGAAAAAAAAAAAAAAAAAAAAACTTTGGTCAGAAAATTTGGTCGAATGTTTGCAAAATGTATAGAGTTTTTCCTTTTAGTCGATACGGCGCTAAATTATCCATATAACGAATTGGGAAATCAGACCTGAGCCAGAGAATCCAGACTCATTTGTTGACAAACGAAAGAAAAAACTCCAACATTATCTGTATAATTTTTAAACCAACATTTTCTTACAATTAAAATTATTTTTTGCATACATATTTATGCAAACATTTTTAAGATAATGTATGTTTGAAAATGCAGATGCAATAAAATGTATAATAAAGTTTGAAAGCAAAGAAACGATTGTCATCGCTTGAAAGAAAAGAGATGATTATCACACATACATATTTTTTAATTGATTTTTAAATCAAATAAAATTTTAAAAGATCTCATCACGAAATAAATAGCATCGCTAATATTTTTACAGAAAAAAAAGTTGGCAAGACATGGCCCAGACGAATTTTACAGAAAAGTTGTTTCCCAGGCTTAAGTTGACTCGGCTTCAATCTGAATAAATAAATAAATAATAAAAATAAATAGGTTTCTGGTTTAGTACAAGGCTCATTTAGACTTTTACGACCGAGTATTGCCAAACTCAAAAGATTCGTCGAAATGTACGGCGAATAAGCGCCAAGTCTGAGGGAACTTTATACGTCTTATAACGTGGAATTTAACATCAAGGAATCTTTAATCAAAATGTTAACATGTGTGGTTGGTCTAACAAGAACATTTAAAAAAAAGATAAGAATACACAATACAGGTTTTAGACATCAATAAGCCTCAGGAAAATAGAAGAGTCTAAACGTCACAGGGTGATAAAAAATATGTGAGAAGAATTAAAGATTGTGTTTATTTATGTATCTGTAGCAAAGAGAAGTAAATTTTACAATGATTTATTAACAGTGAAGTACGATAGCATCAAATGAAGTGGAACATCATCTATTTTTCTGCTACATAAAGGGCAATTTCTATCACGCACAAAACACTTTAAATTTAAGGGAGCACATAACGAAACTTAGAAGGAGGAAATGTGATTCTAATCCTAGATTTTTTTTTTTTTTTAAGTGTAGCTGTTAGTAGTGTAGATTCCATAAATATGAACAGAGCATTCTTGAAATGTTTTGGACAGGTGTTAATCTTTTTTGTTGGTATTATGTCGTATAATTTAAAAACTTTACACTACAAGTATATTTTTAAGCAACAGAGTTGATCATTAATTTCAATTGGGGACAAAATCTGTCTATATGTTATTTACTAGAGATTAGCACAAACCGGTGGCTAAATTCGGGCCGACTTTCATTATCGGCATTCAGACCGGGCCGGATTTTAATTTTTTCTAAAGATTCAGTTTGGGTCGGGCCTAGACACTATTCTTTCTGGGCCGGGCCTTACTTTTTCCCTGAAGGATCCGGCCGGGAGGGCCTAACTTAATTTTTTTCGTACGAAGCCGGGATTCCTTTCATTCTTCCTAATCTTCACGGACCCAAATATTCAATCCCGATTGAATCCTCCCGTATGAAAAACATTTTCTCGGTGTAAAGAATCGTAGATTTCACTAGTAATTTTACATATTTCATATATTTATTATACATATCAAATTAAAACAAAAGTTATAACTTTTACGGGAAAAAATATGCTAAAAGCAAAATATTGCACACAAAAAAAGGATTTTCTAAAAGTAAAGTCACTCCAAAGGCTGAAGACCACAACCATACCTATAATTTAATGCCCCCCCCCCCCCCCCAAAAAAAAAAAAAAAAAAAAAAAAAAAAAAAAAAAAAAACTCTTCAAAATACAAAACAGAACAGGAGCTCTTCTCCTCTTGTTTGTGATAAAGGTATTTTTTTCATAAGGCCACTGTTGTATTGTAAAAGAGAAACAGATTTATTTCTGTATGCTGTTTTTGTAGTGGATATAACACACAACATTTCCACTATAACATATTTTCAACAGCAATTACTTTTAAATAAATACACCATGGTATCATTTTGTTGAAAGCTTCTAGGAGATCCTAATGAAGAATGACCCTAATTGGACGAGATTTTATCACATTCAAAAAAGGATATTTTCACTTTTGCCAACAATACATCATCCGCCATTATTCTAGGAGATGTGATTGGGTAAAATTTCGGGCAAAATGAGGTTCTCAGCCCAGCAGAAGAATATCTGTTTCAATTTGCTGCAAATTGAATAATAATATCTGTTTCAATTTGCTTCTTTTTATTCAGGGATCTTTTGACAAAGTTCGTTGACAAAAACTTTGACGAAATCGTCGTTTTTCTACGAAATATTGAAGAAATGTGTGCTTTATCGGTGATCTTTTCACGAAATTTTGCATTTCCCAGCGAAGCAGTAAAAAAGCATAAAACAACATAAACAGCACACACACACACATATATATATAAGTTGTTTCGTTTTTATCGAAGACTTTTTCAAGATAATTGATAGTTTTGTACAATCTATAATGGAAACATTATGAGTAGTGATAGATTTTTACACGGTACCCCGAGTGCGCTCTTATCTATATCGTTTCTTTTTATTACTGTCCTTTTAGATTTGTTGCTTGGTGGGATCATTTACAAATAGTTGTTTTTGATATATATATATATATATATATATATACAGTGGCGCCAACTTTTGAAAGATATTGGGTGGGCTCAAAAATTTTTGAACAAATAACATAAATATTGGGTGGGCTCAAAATATTTTTGAACTAATAACATAAATACTGAGTGGGCTCAATTAATAATGAGTGGATAGAGATATTAAATTATTGGGTGGGCTTGCGCCCCATAGGCCCTTTAAGTTGGCGCCACTGTATATATATATATATATATCCGGTATTTTTTTATAAACCTGCCTCAAAGTGCTTAAAACTCCAAACAATCTTATCTACTTTCATAATACTCGAAAATTGATTGCAGACAACTCATGTGATCTATCGTGTCCCGTCTGATTGAATGTGTCCGGCGTTGACGCAAGGACATCCACTCTGGAGCAACGCATCTAATTTTAATTAAAAAAAATGAAATATCTTAACAGTATAATAAAGAACAAGTAAAAAGTCTCTAAGTTAACATCTTCATCCCCATTTCAGGAAAGAAATAAACAACATTATTTTTTCGATCTTCTATAAGCAGAATTTCCTTTTTAATCGAGACCCTCGATTCATCCCTCGATCAAACAATCTCAGAGACCGCTGATTATATCGATGCAACAATTTTTGTCACAGCAGTTAATCGTTAAATAATGCTGTATCGATACGTACTGAATTTTTATACATTACAATCTCAATAGTTTATCTTATAATGAATGAATACCATATCATGTTAAAAATTTTGTAGTGAATTGAACCAACTTTTGGTAACACACTAAGCTGCAATTTTAGAGGTAATTAGAGTAACAAAATACGAGTAACAAAGTAGCAATCATTTAAACACTGAAACAGACGCATCTAAGTATTCTATCTATTGATCATCTGAAGTAGAGCTGTCAGCAGATAACGAACCACAGATATTTTTCGCAAACATTCCGTACCACCGGAAATCCTAACAAAAAAGTCCTTAAACGACGTGTTTAAAAAAAGACACTTGCAAGAAAGCGCTTTTAAAAGAATTCATTTGCGTATGTCGGCCATACTGCTTTTTCCCCCTCTTAAGTATATGTTTATGAGTTTACACGGGATGGGAGACACTCTTGTACAACAATGTAACAAAAGGATAATTAAAATAGTAAGATAAGAATATTATAATAAAGCAAAATAATAAGGTTGCCATAATTAGTAGGGTTAAATTTTGTCGCGGAGTAAATGTTTCATAAAAAAAAAAAAAAAAATCTCAACACCTCTATATTATTTTCCAAAAAGATACTTCGGGATAGATTTATATTAAAAATGATGTAGAAATATGCAATGAATATCATTGTTCAGAAATAGTGGTAATTTTTTTTTTTTTTTTTTTTTGCTGTCATTTTATTCTGCGAAAATCAGAATATGCATTTTAGCTATATAATAAGTATAAATAGTAATAATAAAACAAAGAATAGACCGAAACCTAAACTGAAATAGAATTACAGCAATCTTCCTATTTTTGGCTGAAACCGAAACCATTTTTTAAAAGTAAGTAATACATACATAAATATACAGAATTATTAATTAGTTATGCGTGTAATTATATTTGTGATCTAAATTGACTCTTTATGCTTATGTTCAAAACTTCTTATTTTCATTTACAATAAAATGTAAATAATTCGTTAATACACAGATTGACTTTTTAACTAACAAATTTCATCCATTTAAAAAATGTTTCAGTTATACATACCTCGATTTGTCTTTCATAATAATTTTTTGTAAATGACCATAAACTAGAGCTTATTTAAAATAATTCGAAACCCTTTTGCGGTTTCAAATTAAAATTTTTCTGTTACTGCTCAGTCTGCACCTTTGAAGGAGCACGTGAAAAGCGTCTTTCTTACATGTTTTATTTGCTTCATAATTTGCACTCACTTCTCGAGTAAGTCATGATTGATAATTATAGATAGTAAAGTTCATAGCAATAAATAGACTTATTTGAGTTGATACTTCTCCATAATTGACATCTAAGCCAAGTAGAAGAACGTTAGCTACTGTGAATTGAAGTAAAACTTATTCAATCACACTAAAAAAGCTTTGTAGATTAACATTAAATCTTTTGTTGCATTGTAATTTTCTTTACCTAATTTTTTAATGAACTGTTTTTTTTTCTTTTTGGAATGTTATATTCAAAGTATTGTTCTAAACCACAATTTTGCCGAAATCGATTATGTGTGACAGAAACCATTACTGCGTCCCAAAATTACAAAAAATTAAACACAAAATTTAATGAAATAATTTTTTTTGTATCTTTGCATCAAACACACACATACACACATATATATATAAATAAATAAATAAATAAATAAATATATATATATATATATATATATATATATATATATATCGATAGATAGATAGATAGATAGATAGATAGATAATCTTTTTTTACGGATTTTTGTGATCTGTACACTTTTTATACTTTTGACAACATTTCAATAAATTTAATGCAAGAAAATGTGTGATTTAATTTACTTTTAAATATTTTTTTTTCCATTACAAATTACAAATGTCAAGATTTCACGAAGTTCCACAACAGAAAAATACCAGTCCACTGCAACAGTAGTTTAAAATTTTATTTCGATTGCAGAATTTATTCAAAGTTATACCTGGCCAAGAGAAATATTAATCAAAAATATAAATATCTTTAAATTTTGTTCAAAAAAGTTAAAAAAATTCCCATGATGCTAAAAAAAAATCATGTCTGTTTCTAACTAATTTTACTTATTCAAAAAAAGAAAAAAAAAGTAAATTCTAATGCTATAAATTTTTAAATATTCAGACAGAAAGATTCATCTTTATAATTTTTAATACAAAAACAAGCTACATTGAATACAACAAGAAATTGACATCTTCTACTGCTTTTGTTTTTAACGATGATTAAGTAAGTGACCATCTAAAACATAAGAAATCTTTTAAATCAGTAACTTTGTCACATTTTAAAAGCCATCAGAAAGAAAATATCCACATTTGAAAACAATAAACTGTTTAGAAAAGTTAGCGGGAAATAAAAATTTCCATCCGTGTTTGAAATCATTAAGTGTGGCAAAAGGAATTCAGGGAGCGATTTCTAAAGAAATGTGGTGTCTACGCGTAAAACTAAGCGCCAATCTATATGCAAAACACGACTACAACTAAACAGTTCTATCTAAGTGCTTAAAATGTTTACTTTCCTGAAGTATTTAGAAAAACAAATTTAGAAAAAATTGTTTGAATAAATTAATTCTTTTTTTTCTCTCTCTCTCTCTCAGCGATAATTACAAAGAAAAATGTTTAAAAGTGTTACAGCTAAATATTAATTTTTTTTCTTTTAATAACCATATTTAAAAAAGCGATCTTTTTTATGTCTGTATCAGTACATGGACACACTAAAAAACCAGATATAAGGTGCTCCAAAAAGACTGAAACACATTTCTTGATTTCTTAATGTACTTGACTTTTTACTTCTTGAGATATTACATTCAAAGCATTAATTCTAAACCATATTTTTGCCGACATCAATTATGTTAGACAGAAACACTTACTGTGGCCCTAAATTGCGAAAAATTAACACCTAAATTTAATGAAAGAATTTCTTTTTTATATCTTTGTATCAAATATATAAAATATTGTTATTTTTTACGGATTTTTATGATCTGTAGACTATGCAGTGTCTCACAAAAGTGATGGGACACTTGTGCTTTATAAAAAGGAACTGCAATAAAATAAATAAACAAACATGTGCAAAATTTTTTTGGGTGTGTTTCATATTTAAAGTTAGTAACAATTATTACATAACATACATTTTATCAAAATAATAAAATATTAATTTAGTAAAAATACAATTCTTCAGAACGGAGCAAAAAATGGCTCACATAAGTGATGGGACACTTACTTTTTCATCAAATATTTATCCAAAAATTTTACTTTTTAAAAGGTTTTAATATTTTGTTGGATTTCCTTTTACTTTTAAAACATGATTTAATCTTTTTGGGATGGATTCGACTAATTTTTTTGCGATTTCTGGAGTGATTTTACCCCATTCTTCTTGAAGCACCGATTTTAGTTGTTGTTTTGAAGAAATGGTGTGTTTGCGAATTCTTGATTCCAATTCTTGCCAAATATTCTCTATGGGATTTAAGTCTGGAGATTGTGGTGGTAATTTTATTATTTCAGGACAGTTATATAGCAGACAGAGTCTAACGTTCAGAGCAGTGTGCTTGGGGTCATTGTCCTGGTAGAATTTAAAATCGTTATGAAGGTTCAATTTTCGAGCTGAAGATTTCAAATTTTGCTTTAAAATATCAATATACTTGTACTGATCCATTATTCTGTCAATAAAAACAAGATTACTAACTCCAGCGGACGACATACACCCCTGTACCATAACTCCTCCTCCACCATGTTTTACTGTCGGTACCAAGTTCTGTTTGCTAAATTCTTCCCTGGGTTTTTCTCCACACCAAGATTCTACCGTCAGAACCAAATATATTAAATTTACTCTCATCAGCAAATATAACTTTATTCCAGTAATCAGAATTCTTATTTATGTTGGATTTTGCGAAAGCTAGTCTGAGTTTTCTATTCTTTTCACTTACGAAGAATTTTTTCCTGGCTACTCTACCGTGATATCCAGCAGATCGAATTACCCTTCTAATAGTCTCAGGATTAACAATTATTCCATATAATGCTTGTAAATCAGCAGCAACTTTTGAAGCACTATTTCTTGGATTTTTTTTAATATTTCGAACGATAATTCGCTTTATTCCATTGGATAGCTTTGATGGTCGGCCAGGTCTTCTTTTATGCCGAATCATATGATTCTTTTTATATCGTTTAATGATATTGAAAACTGTTGAACGACCCAAGTTAACTGTTTCAGCAGTTTTTCTAATAGATTTTCCACGTTCAATATCCAAATTAATAACTAATTTTCGAATTTCAGGCGAAGTTTCTTTTCGTTTAGCATTCATGGCTACACAGAGCTAAAAAACACAAAAATTCCAAAACAAACTGGAGAGAAATACTGCAGACAATTTTATAAATTATTGCCAATTGCTTTTAAGTAAAAATAAAACCCCAAAAAATATTTTTATTGCTTATTTCAGACGATTGTTGTTGCATATATAATGGTGTCCCATCACTTATGTGAGCTATTTTTTGCTCCGTTCTAAACATTTGTATTTTTATTAAATTAATATTTTTATAGTTTGACAAAATGTATGTTATGTAATAATCTTTACTAAATTTAAGTATGAAACACACCCACAAAAAATGTGTACATGTTTTTTTAATTTATTTGATTAGTTTCCTTTTGTAAGGCACAAGTGTCCCATCACTTATGTGAGACACTGTACTTTTCATACTTTTGAAAACTTTTCAAAAAATTTAATGCAAGAAAATTTGTGACTTAATTTATTTTAAATATTTTTTTCCGTCACAAATGACAATATTTCACCAAGTTTCATAATAAAAAATAAAACCCCATTGAAACAGCAGTTTAAAATTTTATCTCGAATCCAGAATTTATTCAACGTTGCTTTTGGTCAAGAGATACACGAACCGAAAATATAAATATCTTTAAATTTTGTTCAAAAGTGTAAAAAAAAAAAAAAAATACCAATAAAGATTAAATTTTAAAAAAATCATGTCTCTCTCGAACTAATTTTACCTTTCTAACAGACGAAAAAAAAAATTAATTTTAAAATATTCAAAAAACCAAGATTCATCGTTTTAATTTTTAATGTAAAAACAAGTTACACTGAATACAACAAAAAATCGACATCCTCCCTGCTTTAGTTTTTAACGATGACTAAATAACTGACCACAAAAAAAAAATCAAATTCTTAAAATCAGTAACTCTGTCACATTTTTAAAAGCCACCAGAAAGAAAATATCCACATTTGAAAACAATAAACTCTTTAAAAAAGTTAGCGAGAAATAAAAGTTTCAATTCGTGTTTGAAATCATTAAGTGTGCAAAAGGAATTCAGGAGTGATTTTTAAGTGAAATGTAGCATTTATGCGTAAAACTAAGCGCCAATCTATATGCAAAACACGACTGTAACCAAACAATTCCATCCGAGTGTTTCAAAATGTTTACTTTTTCAAAGTATTTAGAAGAGCGAATTTAGAAAAAAAAAAAAAAAAAAAAAATGAATAATTTGATTCTCTCTCTCTCTTTTCTCAGCGAGAATATGCGATGAAAAATGTATATAAATGTTACAGTTAAAAATTTTAGAAATTTTATTATTTTAATAACCATATTTAAAAATAGTGCTATAAAAATAACGACAAAATGAATACCCGTATGATATCATTAATTTCAAATTCTCTACCAGTTAAAAAGTATTCGTTTCGTTACTCGTTACTGTTCAAAAATCAAGTATTCACAATCATCGAACGTACTAGAAACAGCATATACCGAAAAGAGGAATCTTGGAAGAATTCGTATTAGTATGTGCTGCCATCTATTCGTTTCCAAGTTTTATTTTAAAAATGTAAACGAAGTAATAAAATCAGGGCCATAGCGAGGAGTGAATAATTAGGAAGGGAGGGGAGGGGTTGAAGAAAATGTAGGGCGGGACTCACTTTTTTTTTCTCTCTCTCTCTGTGACGCAGAAAGATAAATTAATGTATATTGCATATTTACACTGTAGTTACTATGATTCTGATTAAAATGTTGCAATAACTTCATTTTATGCTAAGAAAATAACATGATGATGGAAAATTCGAGTGCATAGTGCAGTTTTAAACATCATGTTGGCTTTATGTGTGCAAATAAAATGAGCAAGTACGGAAAACTTATTTTAGTTACAATTTTGCAAAACTGTGAAAGGTCCTCAAAACTAAATTAGATTTTTGAATAGAATTTCGTTTGGGTTTTTGAAACATAAATGCATTTAGTGACCTTGGAATCTTTTCCAGGGGGCTGTAATTAGTAGTGAATAATAGGGGGGGGGGTACTCAAAAAATGTAGGATGGATCTCGTATTTTCATACGATCAATAGCGGGTCTAACGATGAGGTCACGGATGTCATGACGCCGCCGCCCCCACGCGCTGACCTGCAGAAATATTCTAAAAATTACTTTAAAAATTAAATACACCTCCTTATCCCCCCCCCCCCCCACACACACACTGCCGTTCAATAATGCGAATTTTTCTGATTCTGTAAAAGGTTCACTCAAATCAAAATTAGGAAACTTTTAATGCATTTGTGAAAGCATTTTTAATCTAGAGAAATTTGCAAGTGTACTTATTCGGAAACCATTGATTAAAAAGTGTTTTTCATTTTTACAATAAAAGCAAATTAAAACTTTCAAAAATTCCATGAAAATCGGCATTTTAAATTAAATTTTCGGATGCGACTGCTAACTGTACCCAACTTTTTCTTGTAACAGGCCAAAAATGACGTTGGTAGTATAAATTTGGCGCCCCCTACAGTTCCACACCTGGGGCGACTGCCCCCTCCACCCTTCTTTCGCACGGCGCTGGCCCTACCCGCCACCTTGTCTCGACCCTGGGAGGGGAGGGGGTCTTTCAGATAATAAATAACCTGATTTTGAAAAAAATGTTTCAGATGGTACTAATATACACCACTGATAAATAATTTTTGCTAAATACGCAAGCTCTGAGATACTTTACCAATAAAGGTTTTTTTTTTCCAATTTGTTGTTGAACTCCCTTTAACTGAATAATTCACTTGGCATAAATATGAATCAGATTTTGCTTTAACATTTAATGCTTCAGAAAAGTATATCCCCTTTTTATTTCTTTTTCTTTTCCCAATAAAATAAATAAAAGTATCAACAAGTTCATACGAAATCCAAATCATTTGAGATTTTAAAAATAGTGATACAAACAGAATGATATGCATACACTGGATACGGAAATAACTGAAACTTGCGCCTAATGTCAAAGTCTGAACTGAATTTCGCATCTTTACCACATTCGAGTGTCTGGACGTATTCATACAATCATAGATGCTAACGAACGTTACCAGCATTTGAAGTTACTTTCATTTTGTTCGGTTGCGTATTGAATTGACACGAGTAACGACCACAGAATAATACAAGAATACTTCTAAGGTAACGACAAACGAATTGATATTTCTATGGTAACGACTAACGCCGTGCGAAAGGGAGGATCGCGTAAGCAACATTTCTAGTTAGTTTCATTTTGTTCGATTGCGTACTGACACGGTAACGGCCAGCAAGGTGCGAAAGGGAGGATCGGAGGGAGCGATTGCCCCAGGTGCAGAAATTTAGAAAAAGCTAAATTTATACTACAAACATCATTTTGGGAGGATTAGCGTCAATTAGGGGAAGAGGGAGCACCAAATTCAAACTTTGTAATGGGCGCAGTTTTCTCTTCTCAAGCCCCTGGTAACGACTAACGAGTCGTATTTCTAGGTAACAATTTAGTACTTCGTACCTTAGAAAATACCCTTTTCTTAGTAACGAATATGTGCGGTTTGCAACAGCTTTATTTAAAAAAGATATTTTTATGTCTACATAAGTACATGAACACACTAACAAACAAATACAAGGTGCTCTAAAAGATTAAAACACATTTCTCTTTTTACTTATTGGAGATATGCAGGCAATGTAAATTGTACAAAATTAAGTAGGAATTTGGATTATCTTATCGCGGAAGAAAAAAAAAAATCCCAAGATTCGTCATTTGCTCGCAAAGAAAGAAAAAAAAATGGCGAACATTATAATTTGGAACATGAAAAAGGTAAAGACAAAACCATAATTTTTAAATGACTATTTCTAATTTTAAAAAACATCTTTTTTTTTGCATTTGACCTTTCATCTACGGATAAATCGATGACCCCAGGTTCGTTAACAAGTAAAATTTCTCCGGCATTAATTTTTTTTAAACATAGTAATACAATTTTATAATAATTATTAGAAATAAAACATATAAATTAGTATTAAAATAGGGGAAAAGAAATAAAAATTAGTACTTAACCATTTTCTGAAACATTCGAATTTAAAATTTATTGGCAGAAAGAATCGGCACGTCTTACCTAGAAATGGAAAAAAAAAAAAAAAAAAGATATTAGTAAGATAATAATAATGATAATAAAATGTCATAAAGAAAATTTCAACAAACCATAGTAACATGAACGTCACAAACAATTTTGTTAATTTTCAAATATAAGTTTTATTTAAGCTGTCATGTCGTATAATAATAATAAATAACAATAATTTAAAAATCGACCGAAATAAGTTTTTAAGGCGAAAACAAAAACAAACCGAATATGTGGGGGATCTTCCTATTTTCGGCCGAAAACTAAAACTCCCTTTTATTAAAAAAGTCATTATACATACATAAATATACATAATTATTACTTATATATGTATTATTTAAATATGCTGTGACTTAGAACCAATTTTTTTAAAATTCAAACTAAGGTAGTAATTAATTTATCAAAGACACACCAAAGATTTCCCAGTTATACGAATATCATTCGTTTTTAGGTATACACACATTTTGATTTATTTTTTATAATGTTTCTTGAAGCTGATCATCTGTCATACTACAACTTTCTCAAATTCGAAATACTAAAACTATTCGAAATACTTCTGTGATTTCACACTAGAAGAAATTTATTACCGTTATTTCTACATCTTTCAATGATCATGTGAAAAAGTTTACTCTGTTATATGTATATTGCTTGCGGTACAATTTGTACTCACGTCTTGAGTCATTCATGACTGATAATTATAAACAAAGATAAATTTTATAAGTGTTTAAAAAACACAAAATTAAAATAAAGACAATGAACCCATGCCCACTTTCACAATGCAACCTTTGAAATTATTTGCAGATACATTTTTTAAATTAACTTTTAAAAAAAATGTAATTTTACAAATTACAACATCTATTTTCAAAATGATCGATTTGACATGTTAGTTCAGATTCAGATGACGAAAGTTTACCAGATTTAAGTTTACCGGGTTCAGATTCGAGTTTATCCAATGCAAATGGCCAACTAGTGGTTTAATAATAACAAGCTCAACGCAGCTGCGGTCGTTAGTTAGCTTCAATGCTCCTTTTCGATGTCATTGATTCAATCACTTTTCCTTTTAAATTTATCCGGTTTAAATTGTTGATTTTTTTTCCCAGCGTGGATTTCGTTAGATTCCCGGCTATTCGGGACGTGGGTCGGTATCGTTGAACCTGGCTTCCGCTAGAGAGTCGCAAAAAGAGAAGAATAGCGAAAGGATGCAAGCATCACGAGGTCTATTCTCTACCAAAAACAACAACCATTTTCGATTTGGCTAATAAAAAAAAGAATTGGAATTAAGTGAAATTAAGCAAGAAAATTGTTTTAATCTATTTCTTCAGAAAAAAAAAAAAAAAAAAAAAAAACTATAAGCATTTCAGCTATTAGATATCTTCATTCAATATACTATTTTCTGCTATGACATGCTTGCATTGATGGAAAACAAAAGGGTCAATTTGACAGTCTCCTTGTGTTACAGAACTTGTTGCACCATCCTAATAAAAAAATTCATTTCAATAAAATAATCGTTACAACACCATCAAAAAGTCATCAACCCATTGCAACTTGGAAATATTCAGTGTGAGCCCAGCCCACAGGATACAAAGGTCATTTTTAGCCGGATTTTTTTAGACTTAATTTAAATAATGTTAAAATTATTCAAATTACTTAACTAAATGTTGTTTTAAATTGTAATGACAGTAATTATAAATGATTAATAATAGAAACATTCTTACAAGAGAGAATATAATCAGAAATTTCAATGAAATATTTGATGAAAGCATTTATCAATTATCGCACAGAATTCATAATTCGCACAGAATTCAACTATCGTACAGAATTAAATTAATTTAATATCGCAACTTAAATTTAAAAAAATGTATAAAAAATAATAGAAGTTCTTAAACATTTCTGGTGATTAGCAATGATGTTTTTTTATCCACAGTGTCTCCAAAAAATAAGATCAATTTCAATGATGAAGAGAAGTATTAAAATTATGAAAAGAAGGCACAGAAAAATCCGAGGCAGTTAATACAAGAAAAGTAAAAAACTTTGGATTTTAACTCTATTGAAAATGAATTAATTTAAAAGCTTGATAAAAAGAAAAAAATACTAACTCTGGTTTAAATTTCATCTCTAATAAATGCAAGGGGAATAAAGGTACTATTTTAATTTGCATAAAATCTGTTTTAAGTGTAAGGGTTTTATTTAAGGGGGCTCTGGGGTTGAAAACTTTTCAAAAAATCGATATTTTATGATCTAGTTTGATTATTCAATTAATTCTTAACTCAGTGCAAAAAACCGCATAAAAATATCTGCTTTTTTACGGAGTTATAAGCATTTATGTAAAAATACTTTCACATCCGCACTTAATATAATATATAACCAATATAATTTCAACTTTAAGTCGCGTTTTCTCAAAACTTGACTTTTGACGACTAACACCAAGATTAAAAAAACTATTTGATGGAATGACTTATTTTTTTTTTTTTTTTGGCATGCATATAACATCATTATCTATTGAATGAATTAAAGATGCAACTATCACTTAAAAAAAACATTATTAAAAAATCTATCAAATTTAAAAAGTTAAAAACCCCTAAAAAATACAACTTTTTTTCATTAAAAATACTCAAAATATTAAACTATCTAAAATAAATTCATTCTATAGATAATGATGTTATATGCATGCAAAAATAGGCCATTCCATCAAAGAGTTTTTTTTTTTTAATCTTGATATTAGTCGTCAAAAATCAAGTTTTGAGAAAACGCGACGTAAAGTTGAAATTATATGGGTGCGGCTATGAAAGTGTTGTTACATAAATGCTTATAACTCCGTTAAAAGTGGAAATATATTTATGCGGTTTTTTGCTATGAGTTAAGAATTAATTGAATAATCAAACTAGATCATTAAAAATCGATTTTTTGAAAAGTTTTCAACTCCTGAGCCCCCTTAATTACTAGCTGCACCGCTCGACGTTGTCCGGCCCTGTAATAATATTCTTAAATAAACCTGAAATTTGTATTGTAGTTCAGTGTAGAGATGGGGGTGGGGGGTAGACACTGTGTAAGTTGCCTTGCCTGGCCCGACTATTTTTCAGTTGGAAAGTTTTGTACAGTCACAGGTTAAGGTTTTGAATTTTTGTTAGTCTCACACATTAAACTATTATATTTAAAATTAATTAATGAATTCAGTTAAATTTTAATTATGTGATCAATATAATTTTTATTAGTGAGTTGTGCTTCGTAATTTATATCTTGGAAACTAATCAAAAAATTAAAATTCTGAGTTTCAAGTACATCAGGAGAGACTTTGGACTAACTTCACAAAAAGAGCATCATACGTGTCGTAATTTTCGCTAGCCATCGCAGACACACACATACATGACCAGAGCAATTTGTTCTTTTATTAGTATAAATAAAGATTTCTATACACATATTAAAACTGAAAAATTAACTTTAAAAAGTTTCATAACTACATTGTAATTTTACTATACATGTATCTTCACTAGCCTTAAAAAAATGTAAAAAGAAAAGCTGTTATCAATTCTGAACATTAGTTAGCAAGAAATAAATAAAATCAGCGAATCAATGCTCCAAAAGTAGTCAGAAAAGAATAGGCACTTTGGCATAATTCGAGAAATTATTTATGTGTTTTGTTCATTTTATTCATTATTTTTGTATTACTATGCTGTACTTTGTAAATCTGAAATATGCGAAATTTTCTCTAGATTTTTTTTTCTTGTCGTATATAAGAAATTGAAAAAAGATTGATTTACTACATTAATGAATTTTAACTGAAGATTTTTCTTTGTGACTGTAATGTTCTTATTAATTCGGCATTCACGTCAGCATATCTGGTGATAGTATTGAAAATAAATACAAAGACATTTATGTAAAGATTATATGACCAATAGCTTAGTGATCCTGTTAATTTTTCAAATGTATCAGAATTATGGTCTGATTTAGATTCCATAGTGAATGTGGTATACTAATGTTTTTTTTTATATATATAACATACAAATAATTTTAACATATAAATCATTTTTCACATTTTAAAGATATTAGAAATTAAGCTTTCTTTCATACTCCTAATAAGAGAATAATATTGAGTCAATGCTTTCTTTATTGGATATATCATGGCGGATATTGGCTTTGTCTTTCCCATTTCTGACAATAGTGGCATCAAATATTGATCAGCATTGGGTTGTTAAAACTTTCACAGTTCTTCATCAATTTTGGCAAGCAAAATTTTTAAAATTTTATTGCTATTATTTCCAAAGTAGTTCCTAAAGTTTGTCATTGCAAGTATTTACTCAGTTTTTTTAATTGCGGCATTTCATAGAAATATTTCAAACATAAAACCAATATTTAAAAAAAACATTGATATTTCATTGAAAATATTTCTGACGAATAACATTGACGTAATATTGAGTCGCAATATAATCATTATTGATTTACTAATTAAAAATTGCGTGAAGAACGATCATCATTTGATGAAAGACTGATGTCCTATAAAACATGCCATTAATAAACCTAAGATAATCCTAAAAAACTACATACTTTTAAGATTTAAATAATGTTATCTTTTTATTCTTATCACTTTTATCTGGTCAATTCATCTTAATGTTTTATGATATCATGATACAGCTTTTTTTTTAATTTCTTTTTCACTACACATTTAAGCGCAGTAAAGAAAGAAACATAAAAAATTTGACTTTAGTGGTAAATAGTAAGTCTAAACGCCTAGTCACTCTGAGCCTCATAAGAGGCTCCTACTTCGAATTGCAATATATTTTTTAAGACTTTTTTTTCCCGTCAGTAATACCATTAAATCATTTAGGATACATAGGAAACTTCTAAATAGTTGCATTAATCGTACTTAAATGTAAGTATTAGATAAATTTCTAGTATTATTTACAATTATTGTTTTATTGTTTTAGAAGACAAATGAATTAATTTTTTGAGGTACTTTAATTTTTCAGATAACTTCATGCTCATTACTTTTTTATGTAAATTGTTCAACAGATGACGCTGCTATGCTGCATTATTCATGATTATCGCAATAGCTTACCTCAAGGACGATTTAAAAAAATAAAAAATCAAACTACAGCTTCAGACAGTTTCTGATATACATTAATGTTTAGTTTTTGGTGTAAATTGCCCTATAGGTGGCACTACTATACTGCATTTTTCAAGATTTCGTTATAGCTGATTAATTGAATGTTTTTTCTAGGTGTTGAATCTAAAATTGACCTCCATTAGGTACAGTAATGTTGCAAAAACATGGTCAGTTTGCATTAGGGTCATTCCAGGCAAAATAGGCAATTTAGCTGTGGCTGCCATGTCACGGATCTGAATGAAAATTGGCATTTGAGTACAACATGTGTATTTATGAAGAAATGCAAAATAAGAGATTACAGGACAGATTGTTTAAGCATGTAAACTCACTTAAAAATTGATACAAAATCGAGTTCTTGTTTACATGCTTTAAATTTCAATCTGCATTATTCGCGTTTGGAATGAAAAAACTAAATCAAAAATTATTTTCAGATAAGAATGGATACTAAGTAAGAGATTGGCGTAATTTGGGATTTGAATTTTTATTCCTTACTGAGAAAAAAATAAGAAAAGGAAAATTTTTAAGAAGTAAATTCAATATTTCTTTTGCTTATAAAAATTTAAGGACAGGCGTTATGACTTCAAAACTGTTTGACATTTTAGATAAAGGTATATATTTTGAACACAAGAAGTTTCATATACGCCTTTTTTATTCCTTAATATGAAAAAAAAAAAATAAATAAGGAAAAAAAGGACAGGAAAAGGCAATATTTCTATTGTTCTTTTAGTCATGAAGGAAATCTCTTATATCATTTCAAATTACTTGATATCAAAGATAAAAGTGTCGATTTTAAATATTCAAGCGCTACTTCTCGCCTTTTCTTCTTTTCTTTTTTTTTCTTTTTTTCTTTCAGACTTATATTAAAAGCGATGAGAAATGAAGAATTAATTATCTAGTATTGTTAAAATCCAATAGATGGCAGCACTATTTTAAATTGAAATCGTACAATATTTTTAAAAAAGCGCGCTAATTCAAAGGGAAAATTGCGTAAAATGTAACAAAAATACATTTTGGAATCATTTTTTATTCAATGTTAGGAATGAAAAGGCACTATTAAAATTTTTCGAATATATTATGGACTCATTAATCTTTATGTCTGTGCAATATTGTTAGTAACGAACCTGTCCTTTATTCATTATTTGATAATGAATAATAGGAAAAAATACGATTTTGTAATTTTTTTTAATGTTTCTAAGTTTTTTTGAAGATGAAGGAATTAAATAATAATTATCAAACTTGGGGAATTCAATCTTCATATATAATACTGTATTATGCACCGATTTCTCACTTGTTTTATCATTTTTTTTTTTTTTTAAATTTTTATGTTTCGAATTTTCTCAAAATTCACAAATTTTCAATTTTAACAACCCATTTAAAATTAATTACGTTGTTACCAGATTGCTATTGCTAAATAAATAAGAAGATAATTATTCAGAGGTTATAAAATTGCAAGCCAAATTCATTTATGTTAAATATTTTTCCGGATACAGTGCTTTAAAGTTGACACATTGGACGATTGCACACATGCCGTTCTACATCACAAGTTTTTTAAAAGTCCAAAACTGCTAAAATAATTTATTTTTTGTCAAGATATTTTGCAGAGCTCTATTTGAATATGAATAAAACCCGTGTATCAAATTTTATTAAAATCGGTTATCATGGGGCCACGACTTTTTTTAAATTTTTGTTCATTTGACGTGGAATGACCCATTAGAAAAGTACAACTGCGATGAGAAAAAAAAAAAAAAAAAAAAAAAAAAAAAAAAAAAAACATATTTTATTACAAGTAACTATGTTCCAAATTACACTTTCCCTCTTGATTAGACTTTGAATTTTTGTAGTTTTCTAAAGCACAGTAGAAGTTTATCTTTGTATGTAACTGCTTTTGTTAATTCCTCAAATAGTGAGCATTTTCTATTTGTAGTGTTCTGTTTTCATAACTTTTGAGTTCCACTCTTAGAAATATAAAATTACCATGTGGAAACATTATTGAATATGGTTTCTTACTCAAGAATAGAATATTAGATTTCAGGGTAAAAAAAAAAAATTACATTTAATTAAACTTAAATATATATATTTCTGGTTTTAGTGAGTAAAAATCTAACAGTCAATAAATCCTACGCTATTTTTTAGTTGCAGACCTGAGTAAGCCAAAGTAAAACTTAGTTTTGTTTGAATTTAGATTATAAAACTAAATAAAAACTTTTTTGAGTTGAGATTGGAAAGCTATACCAAAACTAAACATATTTTATAAAGGAAATAAAATTATAATTCTAAGAAAAAAAAGTAATAATGTAAAAACATACATTTTTTAAACAAACAATGGAATTTTTGAATACTGATATTCATAATAATGACAAAACTGCAATAATTTCTTTAAACTAGTATCATTTACTTAAAAACTATACTTATGTAAATGGAATGCATAATTTATTTCATTCCAAACTGCAGACATATTGGTTCAGGTTTTTACATTAGGTCAATTGGCAGTTAAACATGTAACTGAAAAATCATTTCAACAGATATATGATATAACAAACAATAGCATTTAATAAAAATTCTTAGGTTGTGGAAAAAAAACTAAACTTTTAAAAGCGGGCTTTGCTACTTTCTTTTTATTTTGTAATATAAAGTAAAAATAATTTTCATTTAATACATATAAATGGGAAAAAATGTTTATTATTTAATATTCTCTAAGAAAATATAATTTATTTGGGAGAAACTGGCATGAAAAATCAATTTTTCCAATTTTTCCGTTTTTTTCCGCCACTTATATTTTTCCGGAAAATTTACATCTCTAGTCCCACGTAATATTTGTCTCAGGACCTAGGGGCCGTCCATAAATGATGTCACACGTTTTTTCCGTATTTTTTTATTTCTCTCCTCCCCCTTTGTCACAAAGTGTCACACTTCACTTTACCCCCTTCTCCCCTTTCGTCACATGTCACTCTGTATTATGTAAACATATGCTTGACATTCAGAAACAAAGCATTACGTTTTAGATCACATTTCAAATTATTTTTTTTTTTAATTTTCACAATGTGTTTTAATGACATTTGTGAGCTCAACAATAAATGGTATTCATTTCTTGCATGAAATAATGTTTACAAAAAAAGAAAAAAATAGGGTAACACCCCCAGTAATTGGCATGCACCAGTGATTGGCACATTTTACAAACATGTCCTAAAAAAAGATTTATATCCAGTCTTTTAAAAATTCAAGACCATATATCAGTTATATGCTCATTTAAGTTAAAGATTATAACTTTGATTTATTTTACAAGATGACAATAGAGCCTAGGAAAGAGAAAGAAATCTGTCTTGTATCAAATTAGCCATTTTGTTGCAAATTCTTGTTCTTTGGCTTAAGGAAAGCATGCTTTTCAATTCATTATTTTCTGATTTATAATACATTTTGAATTTTAATTGACAACAGTTTTGTTTAGTTAAAAAGGGTTACTTTAATTGTGTAAAAGTATTTTCGACACAAATATTTGGATTTCTGAATTAATGGTAGTTGCCAATTAATGGTGCTTCAATTTTGCTAGTTCCGAGTAATTGGCACCTATTCTAATTACAAGGAATTCGCAAGGAATTTGAGATTAAACCATTTATTTTGGAAGTACTTTTAAAATTATAGACTAATTTTGTTTATCATTTGTTTTTATTTGAAAATATAAATTTTATCAGTAATTGGAATCCATTAAAGCTTCATATGACAATTACTGGGGACAGCATGACAATTACTGGGTATTAATGTAAGTATATTGTATTGTTTTAAAGTGTTCACATTTCAGATTAATATGCTGATTTCTTACTCTCTGAAATATGGCATCTTCATCTACAGTAAATTAATTTAAAGCGATTAAACCCAATGCAAAATATAAAAGTTTTTTTAAATATAAACATATGCCAATTACTGGATCACAAGGTGTCATACATTGGTGCTCTAGGTGCCAATTACTGGTGATTTCAGCAACTTTTTATAAATATATTTTTATAAAAATATTTTTTCAATTTTTTTTGCTTTTAGCAAAATAGATGCACAGATATGCATTCTTTGATTTAAAAATATTTCCAAGTAAATAGCTTATTTCTTTGTAATGAAAATTTAAGTAAGTTTAACGACAAATTTTTAATGTACCAATTCCTGGAATATGTTACCCTAATAATAATTAATATAGAATAGTAATAAAATATTAATATGAAAGAGTAATTGAAAACAGCAGTGTTTTGGAATTTGAAAAAGAATTTAGCATATTTGGCTTTATAACTTATCTTTATGGATACAAAACATTTTAATTTAAAAAATAACTTCATACTATTTAATTTAATCTACTGAATTTTAAAGCTTTTATTTTAACCAAAATGTGTGACGTGAAATTTCTTATTACCCCCTCCCACCCCCTTGTCAAAAACCGTCACAATTTCATAAACCCCCCTCCTCCCCTTCAACCGTGACATGATTTATGGACGGACCTTAAGGAAGTTATATAAATTCTTTGAAACACATTTTCTTTAATTTAGAAGAGAAAATTAATTTAATCCTTTTAAAATTTTCTTATACGATAGGAATAAAAAAAAAAAAACTCCCGATTGATAAATCTTTGGTTTAAGCTTTAAGGTGTCTATTTTCGGACTGTATGTATGTGCATGCTTGTAATATGTTAAAGAAGGATATAATCATTTGTCATCCATAAGTTGAAATGGAGTTTTATTTTGCGTGATTGGTCAGTTCATAATTTTTACCGTAATTTCTAGAATTAATCAATGTAAATACGTCATAACTGCATGCGTGTAATTTAACGAATGTAGCTACTACCATATTAGTTTGGATATAGTATATGATTACGAAATTGTTGTCGAGGCTAAACATTGGCCATAACTTTACTGGCTTATTGTGGTAACGAACGCCGTGATAAGATGAAAATATGTACATATTTTTCTTTGCATTGCCTTTAAAATTTTCTATGATTGATCCACTAAAATTAATTTTCTCTTAAGGAGAAACGGAACCTTTAACTCCTTGATGACAAACGTCTTCTACAGAATCTTTAATCTTTTATAACTGATTTTTGAAAAAAGAATTTTTTTTTTCCTAAACGCATAGCTGCCAACGTTTACGAATTTTTCCTATCACTAAAATTAAATGGGAATTTTTATGTTGTTTCATCGTTGGAGTTAGATTTCGGCGATTGTTTTAGGTGAAATTTTTTGTTAAATTTTGGTGGTAAAAAATATTCATACAAGATGGTTGCTATGTAATCGAATCGATAAAATGTCTGATGATATAAAGCAAAATTTACAAAATAAATAACATAAATAATCAGGGTTTCAAATAATCAGGAAAAGGATAATCAGAATGTTGGAGATAATCAAGGTTGAAATATAACTAGAAATAATCTAATTTTCTCAGCACCTTTTGCGTTACGTACACGAAAAATTCGTTCCAAAGGGGTTATAATTAAAAAAAAACTTTTTTCGTTTTTTCGTATGTCTCAACCTTGTTGATTATAATAGCTCATTTGGCAGAGCATTGATAGCTTACATGAAAAGATCCCTGGTTCGATATCTCGCCTAGATACTATTTCACGGAGATAGAAAATTAAAACTTGTATGATTTAGTTATCTATTTAAGTATTCACGTTAAAATTAATATAGAATAATTACGTAACCAACATTTCTTAGAGTTCTAGTGTAAGCGATTTATTCTGTTGAGCTGAAGCTGATTTAGATATCAGACCAGATGTCATAATCAACAAAGTTATCTGGAAAAAAAGGCTCGCTAAATTTGCTCATATAACTCAGTTGGTAAGTAGTAGAGCACTGTCAGTTTATACCAAAAGTCTCCTCGTTCTAGTATTTTCCTGGAAACTTTTAACTCGAATTTAAAATTACACTCCTACACTGAGAAAAAAATATAGTTCCAGCACCTAGAATCTAAATTGTGGCTCTTGAAAAAATAGTTCCATGTCTTTCTTATAAATTCTAGTTCCCTATGCCAGAGAGTTCAAGAGTTCCCTATTAGAATTCAAGAGTGTTTTCCTATATTCTCGTAGTCAAATCTATTTAAAAACCTTTGCAAATAGATGCGAACACAAGAGGTTTGATTTAGTAACTAGAATTCTAGTATAGGAAACCATTCCCAAAATCAAGCGATAATTTCTCGTTACTGAAACGATTCAATATCTTTTCTTCATCTAGAAAACACTAGACTAGAAATGCCTGGTCACTGCGTCTATTCAACATAATTGTTCAATCTATTCGCATAGTTCGGTCATCTATAGTTCTAGTTTGGGTATTCAGAAAGTGACTAACTATTCATTCTAACAAGGAAGGTCTCCATTGGGGACATACTCAGAATTTTTCGAAAAAAATACGAATTAAAGTACTCATGTAGGTAATAAAGGATCAGTGAAAATTAGTGGCGGAATTACATTATTAGATATGTAAAAAAATAAAATAGTTTGGAATAATTGGCGTGAAAAGCTGAAAGCGATGCGGGATTTGGCGAGCAGTGCATTTTTCGCCAAAAGCAGACGATTTTAACGAATCTGAAAATTGATTTTAATTGACTTCACTATTAAAAATCTGCAGCATTTACTGCAGCATCACTCCACTACTTTTATAGAATGTCTCTCTTCTGACCAATGAGAATGCTCCATAGCACGGTGAATTGACCGTGTCATACACTGTTAAAAATCTGCTGCATTTTGTTGCAATGCACTCCACCGCTTGTATATAATATCTCTACTCCAACCAATGAGAAAGCTCCATTTCACGGCCAAGTAACTGTTTTCTATACAAGCAAGGGAGTGCCTTGCAACAAAATGCAGCAGATTTTTAACAGTGTATTTTTCAATTTGGAACAATTTTAATCAATTTAAATTGTGTTTTAAATGATAAAATATATTAATTTCATTTTGTTATAAGTATATATAAACATATATGACAAAATTACACTTAAAGTAAAGTAAAAATGCAAAACTAAAATTACTTAAACTAAACTTTTTAAAATAAATTGAACATAGACATTTTTTTCTTTAAAAAGTATTCGAAGCGTAAAAGCGTGTTTTTCAAAATTTCGTTTTTTCGCCAACTGGAGATAAATCGCCAAATAAACGAAATTTTTATTATTTTTTTTACGGACGTTATAAGGAGGTTCCCCTGAAATTTTTTTATAAACATATATAACTATATGAGAAGAACATTCTGTAATTTTTTCAGATTTTTCTGAGTATGCCCGTATGGAGACCTTCCTTGTAAGTGAAGGAGGTATATTTTTTTTCTCAGTGTATTCTTTAATTAATAGACAGTTTAACATAAAATTAAGAAAGCTGATTATAATAAAAAAAAAAAAATAGGTCATTACAGATCTTCAAGTGCGTAGTTCGATTACAAGCTTGTTAATTTTTTTTATTATTATTTAATTCATTATAATCATGAAGTTATGACTTCGGTGAGGAATATCAGACGGAAAGAAACGCCGATCTATTCATATTATCGTAATTGTCATAGAGTAAAGAGAATGAATAGAGATGAAGTATAGTGGCTGGGGGTGATGCCAAAAATGTAACCCTAAAATCCGTTACATCCGGCCCAAATCAAACACAACCACGTCCTTTTACGATAAAAGAAGAAAATGTTTAATATTGCATTTTCAGTTCATAATAAAATTAAAAGCTAAGTTAGAATGCTAAAACATATATAGATCATTTTTATTTAGTGAAAAAATACACGAGTGATGCCAAAGAATTCCACACCTGTTCCACGTGCCTATTTTGTTTGGGCCGAATCAGATAAAGGGTATTTAAATTTGAGCTATGAAGGGAAAAATCCCAGCCGGCTATCGCCCAGATAGCTTAACAGGTAAAGCATTGGCCTTGTAAGCCAAGTATCCGGGTTCGATTCCCGGCCTGGGCAATTTTTCGCTCAGCTGGAAATAATTAATTCGTATGATAACTTTACCAATCAGTTTGATTGTGTTAAAAATAATAGTATATCTACGTATCCATCGTTATATGGAGTTCCATTACCTGCGGTTTATTCTGCGAGCTGTTTCAAATGACAGACCAGATGTTACGACCAATAAGGTTATCTGAGCGAAAAATCCCAGACGGCTATCGCCCAGATAGCTTAACAGGTAAAGCATTGGCCTTGTAAGCCAAGTACCCGGGTTCGATTCCCGGCCTGGGCAATTTTTCGCTCAGCTGGAAATAATTAATTCGTAATATAAATATGTTGTTACATTTTTAAATAAAGGGTTTTTTTTCCAATTTATTACAAGAGTATAATTTTATTATATTAATTTGTATGCACACTTAAATTTGAATGAATACCTTAATGTAAATTCTTACTTATATGTATTTTATACTTATTTACATTTACTTTGTTTAAACTAAGAAACGATCTCGTAATATTAGTTAAAGAAAATGTATACTTCATCCTCTGCACTTTCACTATTCAAGAGAAATGTCTCAACCTTAAACGCGATATGTGTGTACAAGTATAACTCTATATTGAAAAAATCATTGCATTCCCTTCATTTCACACTCCCGCTATCCCTGTCTCTCATGTTCATTCGTCCCCCAACCTCACTTCCTGTGAAAGGCGGGAGCTTCTTAGAGATTTTCTGAAGAAAGCGTTTAGAATTTTTGTTAGTTTAGTTTGGTTGTGCAGATCTGTTTCTCTGTACATTAATCGTTAATTACATGCTGTGTTAGTGTTATGCTTAAAAGTTTTGCTTTGTGGATATCAAAATTTCTATAGGAGACAACTAGGTGATGTTGCAATTGTTTCTAGTAATTTTAAAGATTTTTATGCACGTATTATAGTAGAATATTCATTGAATGGCCGATGGCAACACTGCCCGAAGATTTTTTTCTAATTCTTCAGCAGCAGCTAAAGCAACGGGAATATAGTATGATGTAATCAAAATGTTTGGAATAATTTTGTTTGTTTTGTCGAGTGGCCATGAGAAAATCCTTATTGTTTTATAAAAAACTGTACAGTTGGTATCTATTAACACCAACTGTTCATAAAGTTCTAGAACATAGCTCCGCAGTACTAAAACATTTCCTCTTGCCTATTGGGCAATTGTCTGAAGAGGCACAAGAGGCAAGAAATAAAGATATAAGCAATTACAGGGAATTTTTCAGCCGAAAATCAAGCAGAAGGCTGAACATCAATGATTTGTTTTGCCGACTGCTTCTATCTTCGGATCCTGTAATTTCCTCTGCTCATAAATTCCCCCCTGTTAGGAAATCACGCGATCAACAATGAACAGTGTAGAAAAAAGAGAAAAAGAGAAAAGAAACATTGAGTTGAATTGACATTTTAATACTTTGTTTTATTTGCACGCTCGTATGCGATTGTCTCATGTAAAAAGAAATTGTGAAAAACAAAATTTTGATGTATTTTGTGGCAACAGCCTTTTTTCTAAAAAAAGATAGATAAATTAAAAATGTTGTTGGTCTTTTTCCATATAAGTTTTATTGCTTTAGACTTAGTGTTTTTACTCACCGTAGGTGCTGTGATTCATCGCAGCAATACGAGTTACTAAAGGTACTAAATGTGAGTAACATTTTCCATTAAAAATTTAAAGTTTATCGAAAGATATTAAATAGTAAAAATTAGAGTCGTAGAGGTAACAATTACTATCGTGTTACGATTAGTATATTGTCCATACATAAAATTATTGGCGTCTGCGACAGGACCGAGTTTAAACAAATATATTTATCAGATTCATTTTAAAAGTATTAATAAAGTTTAAATGAAATAAAGACTTCCAAAATGTTTAAATCGGTTAAAGGTTTTAAAAGAGAAGATTTAATCTTTTTGGCTGAGCAATTAGGTGAGAAAGTATCGTCAACGGCTACTCTTTCAACGCTTAAGGATCTAATTTTGAATTCTAAAGAATACAAAACCGATCCAGAATTTGTACAAAACGTTTTAGAAAATGCCATTTCCGAAAGAAAGGAAAAAGAAAAACTCGAAATACAAGCAAAGAAAGAAGCTGAAGCTGCAGAATTACAAGCAAGGAAAGAAGCTGCAGAATTACAAGCAAAGAAAGTAGCTGCAGAATTACAAGCAAAGATTGAATGCGAAAAGTTAAAATTGGCACATGAATTAGAGTTGGCGAAACTTCAATTGCCAGTAAACAGCCAAGGTGAAGTTCTTAATCCAGTTATCGATACTTATGGAATGAGAAGAAAGTTTACATTACCAAAATTAGAGTTCAGAAAGTTTGGCGGTGAAATCATAGACTGGTTACCGTTTTGGTGTCAATTTAGACAAATTGATGAAGATACAGAAATTGCGCCAGAAGACAAATTTCAGTATCTCGTGCAAGCAACAATTGCCGGCTCCCGTGCAAGAGAAGTGGTAGAGAGCTTTCCGCCAAGTGGTGTAAACTACGCCAAAGCAATTGAGAGTTTGAAAACCCGCTTTGGTAGAGAAGATATATTAGTAGAAGTATATGTGAGAGAATTACTCAAATTGATAATATCAGTACAAACGAAGGGAAAGTTCTCGTTGACATCCTTATATGATAAGTTGGAATCATATTTACGGGCTTTAGATACCTTAGGTGTTACAACTGACAAGTGCGCATCGATCTTATATCCACTAGTAGAATCCTGTTTTCCAGCAGAATTTCTAAAGGCATGGAATCGTTCGAACATATCAACGGAGAAAACGGAGGCGCAGGACAGATTAAATAGTCTTATGCAGTTTTTGAAAACTGAAGTAGAAGGTGAAGAGAGAGTGTCACTTGCAGTAGCTGGTTTTGGTTTAGGTAAGAATGAAGATCGTAAATATGTCGCCAAAAAGAATCACATTAATTTTGAACATAAAACTAATAAAACTTCGACAGCGGCAGGTCTGTTGACTACCTCTTCCGTAACAGAGAAAAAAATTAGCCTGCATTTTTTGTCAGGGAAAACATGCAAGTTCGGAATGCTTTTCTGCTAGAAAATTAAGCCTGACAGAAATACAAAAAATCGCCAAAGAGAAGAGATGCTGTTTCGTATGCTTAGTACCAGAACATACCGCTAAAAGATGCCGCGCGATGATAAAATGCATTATTTGCAATAAGCGCCATGTGCCATTACTGTGCGATCAACGTAAATCGTCCGGTAAAGAAAATCAAGAAGGAGCTGAAGAGAAATTTAAAAAAGATGAATTGAATTTGACAAATGTTAGAAAGAAAAGCGCCAAGGTGTTCTTGCAGACTTTGAAGGTGAAGCTAGTTTCAGAAAGTAAACAAAAAATTGTTCGTATATTACTAGATTCAGCATCACAAAAATCGTACATACTAAAAAGTGTAGCAGAAGAAATGAATTACAAGCCTATTCGGCAAGAAAAGATAATCCATTCTTTGTTTGGCGGTATTACTACTCAAGAATGCCAACACAACTGTTACAAAATAAGAATGAGAGATTTAAGCGAAAACTTCCGGTGCAATTTTGAAGTATGAGATCAAGTTAGCATATGCGGAGACATTCAACCTGTTACACAGGGGCCATGGTTAGAAGAATTAAAGGAAAGTGGCATCATGTTAAGCGATGTGAGTCAATGTTGTGGTGCCATAGAAGTTTTAATCGGAGCTGATGTTATGGGGAAAATGTTAATTGGACAAAGAAAAATATTGTCATCTGGTTTAGTTGCAGTGGAAACGTATCTTGGATGGACATTAATGGGAAAAGTACCATGTGAAGAGGAATGTTCATCTGAAAACTTGGCGATGACAGTAACATCGATGTTTGTGAAAGAAGCAGATATTTCAAATCTATGGAGGCTTGATTTAATTGGAATTACAGATCCTATAGAGAAGAAGTCAAAAGAAGAGATAGATCGCCAAACTAAGGACTATTTCTTAGAAACAGTACAGGTAAACGATGAAAATCGTTACGAAGTTTGCCTTCCTTGGGCTGATGATGCAGCAACACTTCCAGATAACTTTAATTTAGCGATGAAACGTTTAGAAAATACCACCTCCAAGTTAATCGCTAAGAACATGTTTCAACAATACGAAAATGTCTTTAAGGATTGGATGAACGAAGGGATTATAGAAGAAGTTCCTTCTTGCGAAACGAAATTGTACGGTAATTATTTGCCGCACCATCCAGTCATAAAAGAGAGTAGTACCACAACTCCGATTTGTCCTGTATTTGATGCGTCAGCAAGATTCGCGAATCATCCATCTCTGAATCAATGTCTACAATGCGGACCCAACTTGATTGAGCTAATTCCAGATGTTCTTCTACGCTTTCGAGAAAGAAAGCTTGGTTTAATTGCAGATATTAAGAAAGCTTTTTTACAAATCAGCATTTGTGAAAAAGATCGAAATTTTCTACGTTTTTTATGGTGGAAGGACTTAAAAGAAAAGAAATTAATGATCTTCAGGCATACCCGAGTTGTATTTGGTGTGAAATGCAGTACATTTCTTCTTTCATCAGTCATCGAATATCACATCCGAAGGACTCCAGATTTTGCTGAAAATTTTAAAGATAGACTGTTGCATAGCTTTTATGTTGATAATGTCGTAACCAGTGTAAACAGCGAAGAAGAATTGAAAAAATTTATCGAAGATTCTAAGACGCTTATGGCGAGAGGTAGTTTTGATCTCAGTCAGTGGGAGTACACAGGTGATCGCCAAGAAGCGCCAAACACGAATGAAACCAACGTTTTAGGTCTCATTTGGAAGAAGGATACCGACATGTTAAAGATCAACTTAAGTTGGTTACAAGATTTCGACACAGAAAAGATCACTAAACGCAGTATGTTATCAGCTGTGCATAAAATATTTGATCCATTTGGTTTTACGTCGCCAGTCACGATTTGTCCGAAAATAATGTTGCAAAGAGCCTGGAAATTAGGTTTCAAATGGGATGAAGAGATAACTGGTGAGTTACGTAAAGAATTTTTACTGTGGTTCAAAGAATTATCAGTTTTGAAAGATATGGAGATTCCAAGATACATGAAAATGACTCCAGGAAACATAGAAGCGTGTTCACTTCACACATTTGTAGATGGAAGTAAAGATGCTTACGCAACAGTTATATTCCTGAGAATAGAAATTGAAAACCAAGTCGAGTTAGTTTTCATTGCAGCCAAATCAAGAGTCGCGCCTTTGAAGAATGTCACGATACCAAGAATGGAATTATTGGCGGAAACTATGGGAGCTCGTTTGGCGCAAACTATTGTAGATGCTCTCGGTTGGGAAAAGATGAAGAAGTATTATTGGAGCGATTCATCCACAGTACTTGCTTGGATATCCAGAGATGACAATTGGTCAGTATTTGTACGAAATCGAGTTCTAGAGATCAGAAGACTAAGCAGTCCTTCATCATGGCTGTATGTGCCAAGTGATAAAAATCCTGCAGACCTGCCAACTCGCGGATGTAAGGCCGGACAGCTAGCTGCCGGAAGATGGTGGGAGGGTCCAGCTTGGCTGAGACATTCAACAGAGTTTGGAAAACATCCGATCTCTACTGACCAAGACTATGATGAAGACGAAATTCGGAAGGAACGAATAAAGTCAGTTTCCATGATAACGAATTCTGGCGTTAAACAAGATAGTTGGTATTACAGATATTTCTCCAGTTATGTAAAAATCGTACGGATGGTTGCATGGATATTACGTTTCAGGCATAACTGCAAAAGTGCAGAAGTGAAAAGAGAAGGAGAACTGACGTCATCTGAGTTTAAGGAAGCTGAATTGAAGACTCTACGCATGGTTCAGAAAGAAGCATTTTTTCCCGAGAATGATAACAGATTGCGTACTTTACAGACATGGAAGGATGAACAAGATATAATTAGACTACGCACCAAAATAACGAACAGAAAAGACAGTGAAGATTTCCTGAAACCTATAGTCCTGCCAGCAAAACATGAAGTTGTAAAACGGCTCATTTATCATGTTCATGTAAAACATTGTCACGCTGGACTACAGATCCTACTTAATTTATTGAGAGAGAAATACTGGATACTTAATGGTCGTAGAAATGTAAAACAAGTGTTAGCACAGTGTGTTGTGTGCAAACGATTCAGTGGGAAAAGTTTATGGAGAGATAGTGCACCACTACCGGAAAATAGAATAAAGGATGCTAACGTGTTTCAAATTACAGGAGTAGACATGGCAGGTCCGTTATACTTGAAGAAAATGCAAAAAAGTTGGATACTGATATTTTCCTGTGCAATATACAGAGCGGTGCATTTAGAGTTAGTGACCGCTGCTTCGACAGAGGCATTTTTAATGGGACTCAGGCGATTCATAGCACGGAGAGGAAGATGTGCTGTCATTTATTCCGATAACGGCACGAACTTCACTGGATCAGCTAATTTATTGAGAAGCCTAGACTGGTCACGGATACAGAAATACAGCTCTGTCAATGCCATTGATTGGAAATTTAATCCACCAACCGCGGCGTGGTGGGGCGGCTTTTGGGAAAGACTTATCAGAATAATGAAAGATCTCCTCAAAAGAGTATTAGGTCATGCTTACCTCACCTATGAAGAAATGAACACAATTTTGACAGATGTGGAAAGTGTAATAAATGCAAGACCGTTAACATACCTGTCGGAAGACGCAACAATGAAACCTATCTCCCCATCTATGTTTCTACAAAGTATAGAAGAATGCAGTCTCCCAGACCTGGATATTGTGGAACAAAAATCATTAAGTAAGAGATTGAAATATCGGCAGTCATTGCAAAAGGAGTTAAAAGATCGCTTCAGGTCCGAATATTTAGGTGCATTAATTGAACGAGCAAAGAAGAAACACCAAGAGCAAATTATAGCTGTCAATGATGTTGTATTGATCGGATCAGATAACAAAAAGCGAATTGATTGGCCTTTAGGTCGAATCACTGAACTTATACCTGGTAGAGACAAGAAAGTTCGACTCGTAAGAGTTCAAACATCACAACATGAGCTTTTACGACCTATACAAAGAATATATCCACTAGAGATAGCTACGCCCACTGACTGTCCGAAACCAAAGACTGTCCACAACCAAGTGAAAATACTGAACAAAGCTACAATTTTGGATGCATCCTCAAGCAAGGAATCACCTAGACACAGCAGAGCTGGAAGGCTCCTGAAAATTCCCGAAAGACTGATTTTATAACAAGTGACTTTGATCAATTCCTCTAAGTTTAGAATTAGTTCTGATTATACAAGATAATCAGAAGGTGGGAGGATGTTAGGAAATCACGCGATCAACAATGAACAGTGTAGAAAAAAGAGAAAAAGAGAAAAGAAACATTGAGTTGAATTGACATTTTAATACTTTGTTTTATTTGCACGCTCGTATGCGATTGTCTCATGTAAAAAGAAATTGTGAAAAACAAAATTTTGATGTATTTTGTGGCAACAGCCTTTTTTCTAAAAAAAGATAGATAAATTAAAAATGTTGTTGGTCTTTTTCCATATAAGTTTTATTGCTTTAGACTTAGTGTTTTTACTCACCGTAGGTGCTGTGATTCATCGCAGCAATACGAGTTACTAAAGGTACTAAATGTGAGTAACATTTTCCATTAAAAATTTAAAGTTTATCGAAAGATATTAAATAGTAAAAATTAGAGTCGTAGAGGTAACAATTACTATCGTGTTACGATTAGTATATTGTCCATACACCCCCCCCCCCTCCAAAAAAAAAACAAAAACGCATAAGCTTGCTCTAGAAATTAAGAAAGATTTGCAAGCATTACTAATTTCAAGACAATTTCATAAAAGTTTACAGGAAAATGTAGCTATAAGCAATAATTCTACTGATGAGGGACTTAGCCGTGAAGAATCATCAGATGCTTCAGATGGATTGTTGTTTTACTATGTAAATTTTTGGATTTGACATCTGAAATTTTCGTTATTTCATGATGTGTGTAAGTATTGCATTAAATTATATTTAATTTAGTTATTACATGTCTATAGTTATTAGTGCACGCATCTATAAATATTACCAAGATTTAATGATTTTAAATGTGCAAGGTTTATTGATTTTAAATAAGCAATTAAACATTTTCGTACATTTTAACAAATTAAAAAATGTATGAAAATTTTACTCAACCCTCGGGATGAAAAACTGCGATTACTCGAAATGTCTAATTCCACTTTTCTGGAGAGCATTTAACCCTTTGTGCAGTGGCGGTACTTTTAAGTGCCATTGAAGAAAATTTATTGTTAAATTTACATATTCTGTCTATTAATGAAAATCTATCTTTCTTTCCATAAAATAAAATTTGCCCTATCAAATTTCCATAACGTAAAGATATAGTCAAATCTAAATAGTTTCAAAAAGTGGTAAAATTCTTAATCATTTTCATAGGTATGGCTTTTCTTTTTAAGAAAAAAGTTATATGAAACATTTTGAACTACAAAAATCTTTCAATACATTTAAATGCATTGCTTGTTTAAGAATTGTGATATTTCCATAAGGGTATTTTTGGCTAATTAATCTGATTATTCTTGTAAATTAATTACAAAAAAAAAAAAAAAAAAAAAAAAAAAAAAGTTAAAACTACCGATATATTTCAATGAGGGAGGAAGAAATTGAGGGGGGGGGGTGTAAATTTCCGGGAATACTGAATCAGATGATTTGTCTTGAAAAAGATTAAATAATCACCAAAATCAAAAATCAAAAATTTTCATTCCCGTGAAAAAAAGAAAAAAAAAGTCGTAAAAAATTTAAATCGAACAAAAACTTTCCCCGTCTTTTGCCCCGCCCCCTCAATCCCCTCCCCCGGTAGCCCAACTACATTTGTTTGAAATTCACAATGTAATATCATATAGTATGTTATAAAAAAATGAATCATATACAACAACTAGAAAAGCCAGAAATGATTTTTGGCCACTAAATCGCGATTCGGGACCACTGCGGCATACTGCACCTCTATTCTCCCTCTTTACTCTATGGTAAGTGCAAACGGATTTAATTTTCATAATATTCTGCGAGGTATGTATATATTTTTTTCTCTGTACGACTGTGTAAAATTTGAAAATGTTTGACTCTTAGAAAATTAAAAAATAGCAATGAAATTGAAATATATAATCATCTACTGTTGCCAATATCAAAATTAAGTCAGCTTTACGGACGCACACGGTTGTTCTTTAAAATATAAATATTACAATTACAAAAATAGTTTCTCATGGGAGTAATTCTTTAACCGTTCTCTAAAAACTGGATATAATTTTCCTATTTCGTAAACAACGGATGCTGTCTATTTCCATAAATAATTCATCTATATAAACACAGATGTTAGGTTCCAAGTACCCTTTCCTGTCAAAATATCAGGTTTTCAGAAATAATCTAAGCAGACTTTCTACAATTTTTCAGAGGCACGTGTTAAAAAAGATAAATTCCAGGGAAGAGCGTGCATTTTGTCAAAATGACTGCTGTTCTTGTTTACATTCACTCACTTACGATGTCAGATGAAAGCAATAAATCTCGCTGATTTCTTTCGAAGATTAGAAGCAATAAATCAAGCATGTAATATGATTTTTAAAATAGAAAATTATATTGATAAAGAATTTGCACGTTTTAAAAGACATATATAAAATTATGTGATATCATTCTTAGAAAAATCATTTATATTTTTCTTGCATGTTTCAACAAAATATCAGTTAACTCCTTCGCGATGGGAGCCTTTTACGAAATTTTTAATGTTTTGTCATAAAAACAGAAATTTGTATCTTATTAAATCGAGAAGATGCTCCGATTGAGAATGTAAAATTTTACAATAAATTTTCACTGGTGTGGATAAACAAGAATTCTTAAGCCTTTTTTGCGGCACGTATACGTGTCGCTCGTTCCCAAGGAGTTAAATAATTGTGAAAGTAAAATAAATAAAGTAAGATGAATCCATCATACATATATAAGTGCCTTAAGTAGCTTATAAAGTATTCCAGAAATTTCTAAATTAACCGATATGTTTATCATATATTGTTGCGAGTAAATTAAACAATGACATTTATTTTAGTCCGTAGATGGCTCTACTTTGTTCTGAAACTATTAGAGCATACAAATTAGCATTTAAAACTGCATCAAAGGTTTCTCAATTTTTGTTTTTCAACCTTAAAATTTTAGAAAGCACAGTACTATCTATTGACTGAAAATTAGAACTATTTTCAAAAATATTGTATATAAAATTTATGGAACTATCTGATAAACATGTCACTAATCCTCTCTTTATATTTATAAAAGTTAAAGAATATTATCAAGTTTTGAAGGTGAGAAGTCTTTTGTAAAGCTTTATGTAAATTTTTTTTTTCCAGAAGTTAATTTTGAATATATCAACACTATTTATAGTCTCAGGCAATTTGAGACATGGAGAAAACAGATAGATGGAGATGCAGTAAGCCGTAAAATCGATTTGCAATACGATGTGCGTTATCTCTTAAATATAAATGCCCTCATTCGACCCAAACAAAGCAAGCACGTGGAACAGAGACCAAATTCTTCGGCATTACCCGTGCATTTTTTTGGGGAGGGGGAGGGGGCGAATGTAGAAGATTTTAGAATTACAGTTTTTGGCGTCATCCCTATCCACCGCACTTCATCTCTATTCTTTCTCTTTACTCTATGAATTTGTCAGCTGACAGATTATTTGTGCTGAGCATGTTTTGTCCTTTCACCATGACTCGCGATTAATGTTGATTCTCACGAGTAGATCTATGCCAGAACAACACTCACATTGTGCAGAAATCGCCAGTTTTTTACCGAAAACATTAGGTGAGCGCAAAATTTCGCATAATGGACTCAACGGTCATGTAATTTCACACCAGTGAATTGTTTTCTGCAGCGATATTTGAAGTCGCGTCGCTGATATTGAACCACTTAGGAATCGACATTAATCGTTATATTGTTGATATACGGCTCATTGCTTTCATCGTATTCATTGCTTGATAAAGTGGTCGAAAATTGGATTTTCAGATTGCGCTTCATAAGAGCGCCCATATACTCGAAATCACTAATGTCATAAAATTATTTTCTTAACAAAACCAACGTGGCAATTGACATCATTTTTATGTGTTTTATTTCATTTTAAATCTATATATCTTAATCGAAAAACTCTTTATATACTACTATAATTTATATGACATTCTTTAATTTTTTTTTTTCAAAATTTTTTTTACTGCATTCGAAGACTTGTTAGAATTGCTATCTCGTATCCGTGAGATCTGAATTTGGTTTTCGATTTTTCAATATCATTGTCTGCTATCTATAGATATACACGTAAAATTTACTGATCGGAAAATTTGAATGTTACATGACTTCTATTTGATGGAGTGACACACATGTTTCCAGGTTATTTATCGAACTTCCAATAAGTCAGATATTTGCCATCATCCCGTCCATCTATCATCAGATACCTATCATCTTTTATTCTATCCTGCTTTCTTAAATCTCTCCATCCATGGCCACATGATCTTCGCCGTCCTGCATAAAGTCGTGATGACTAAGTTTCCCTCAGGCTTTGCGTTACGATTTTCAGATTCAAATTTTATTTTATTCATGAGGAATAAAAGTCACAAAATTGCTAATTCATAAACTCATGCTTTCATCTATAGTCGTATTTGGTGTTAAAATATAATAATCTACCTACACCTAAATACTTTCCAAGAATGTACTTACTTGCATGAAGTCAGTGCGAGTTTTAAAAGGCGTATCATTGCACTGGGTGATTATCCAGTTTTAGGTCTTATCGCTTTTGTGGATCTTCCGGCATTATTATAATTTCCTTGCTTGCTAAAGTATTCATTTTTTCTATGCTTAGCATTATTCTAAACAGTTTCATCTCAGTCGTTAATGTTTTGGTGAATATACAGTATTTAGAATCTTAAAAAATGAGACTTTCTTCAATTAACAATTGAGTAAGCTGCCACTAAGACAAGAAAAAACACAGCGTCGATGCAACCTGACCGTAAATGTCCGGTCGGGTTCAGGTAAAATCGAGTTACCGGACCCGATGTAGGACCTTACACCAGACAAATTACTATCTATAAAGTGAAAAATCGATTAAAATGCGGTTGAATGAAAAACTTGATTTACCTCTCTTTGGTTCTGAAAGCTTAAATTACTAGCGTGTGAATATGGTTTCCTCTTTCAAAAAGCAGAATTACTACTTTAAAAAAAGAAAAGAGACAATAATTTAATTATTGTATAAAAATAATTAAAGTAAGTGAAATGGGAAATATATTTAGTCGCTCTGAATTAAGTTTCAAAACTTACAAATTATTCTTTGTCTACGTTAATTATAAAGCAGCAATTTTGATAATTTGTTCAATCATTTTTATGTTTGAGTGTAAAAATTAAAAACTTGTTGAATCGCATAAATATACCAGAGTAAAAAAAAAAAAGTCAATAAAAGTTTAATTACAAAATATTTCATCTGAAAATATTACTGTATATTAATCTACATTTTATATTAAACACGATTCGAACATAATCTCCCCCTCCCCCGCACACTCCCTCCCTCTTTTTTATGTAATTAAAAAAAGGAAAGAAACAAACAAAAAACATTCCTCTAAATTCTTCACCATTGGCTTTGTTTCTTCCAGCATGTGGTACTTAAAAAATTGAATATTTGTGAACTTGGCATGAAACATAATTAGATATTCCGAAAAGCCGATTTTTTTTTTAATTAATAAAAAACAGTTTCAAATTTGTTAGTATTTTGAAAAAGGATCAGTATTCATTGCATTAAATTAACAAAATTAATGAAATAACGAAAAGTTTTATATCTCGTACTTTTTTTTCTGCTACGCTGAGTTTTAATAGGATTAAAAATGTCTCAAAGAAAGCCTCTCTCTGTTATGGTTTATAATTTTATTTTTGAAATTTATTAGTATTCTTGCAAAATTATATTCGCTGTGACGACTTGAAAAAAAAGCGCCAAAACTGCTCATAAGTCTGTAAAAATATTATTGGTTTTAAATCTGAAAAAAAAATAAAATAAATGAGATTTTACTAGTTGTAAACAATATTTACATATAGTTTAATTTTTATTACAGTAAAGTGCTTTAAGTCTTGTTATTTTAATCCGATATGTACGGTTGAAAAGTATTAAACAATTAAAATAAATTGTGAGTTTCGATATTCTTGAAAACATGACTGTGATTTTGATATACATAAATATGCATAACATAATGTATATTTTCTGCTATATTTCATATAACATATTTTCGTTGCTTCATTTTTTACAGAAATATAGTATTAATTAGCTATTTTTGTTTTACTAATTTTTTAATTAATTATTAATGTTGAACAGTTTTCAATTTCGAATATCCGTATGTTTTAACAATATTTCACTATTTTTAATAATAATAATAAAAAGGTGTCTAACAGGGTTTCTATGGGTCAGGAAAAAATTGAAAAGTAGGGGAAAATCTGGGAAATTGAAAATTAAAAAAAAAGTCTGGGAAATTTTTGAATATTTGACGTAGTGAAGGAAAAGTCAGAGAATTTTTTATGCATTATTTTCCATTAGAATCTCAGTTATCATCATAAAAAAAGAAATTGAATACTTCATCCAGTCTAAAATTTTTATGTAAAATTTATGGAAGTTGTGTAGCACTAGCGTAATATGAAAAATAATTAAGCATTAGAAATTCATATAGTGCATACCTTTTTTTTGTATTTATCTAGATTAAAATTGACCATTGAAGAGGATTTTACAGCAATACATAGCTGCCAACTTTCAACTAATCTTCCGTAATACCTGGATTAGTTTGATCCAGGTTAACGTCATTTCAAACCAGAAAATATATTTCATGAATTTTTATTTATTTAATTTAAGGATTGTTACTGGAACATAGTTAATTTCATTTCTTTGAAAAAATTCTGGTTCGAAACTCATTAAACCAGGGTCAAATTAACGCATGTATTACGGATAATCGATGTCAGGTTGGCACCAATGGCAATATATAAGCCGATTTTTTCTTGCGAAAGGTCAGGGAAATTTTTGAAACAAATCAGAGAAACACCTGGAAAAGTTGAAGATTTTTTTTTTTCATTTTTACTGGAATCACGTAAAAACTCTAACACTTTTATTGCTACTGTAAATAATTTTTTGCGACTGTCTTTCTTACTAATATCATGAAAACTTCTGCATAGAGAAATATGAAAATTAGTAGTTTTGTAGAAAAATTTTGATAAAGAGGTCGAAGTAGAGAGTATTTAAATCGAAGATTTTTTAAGGATTTTTTAAAACCCTTTAAGCGTCCTGCAGATTTTTTTCATGTTGCAGATATTTTTTATGAGAGTGCTTTCGCTTTTCCAAACCGGTTCCAAAAATGAAAGCGTCCTCGTAAAAAATATCTGTAAACAAAATAAAAAAGTAACAAACTTCCTGCACACAGATCGATCTCACCTATCTAATGAAAAAAAAAATAATTATTTAAAAATATTAAAATGCAATCGAGATATCTTTATAAATTTCTTCCATAGTATTACTATTAGCGAACGGGTCTTTTCATTTCAATGAAGTAGTCTCTTAAGCGCAAGAGATAATGAAGTAAAAGAAACGAATCGGTCAAAGCACACATCGGTCAAAACTGATATACATAAAAAAAAAAGAAAGTAATGCAGTCTGTTTGGTGGGATTACAAAAAAATCGTCTGTGATTAGCTTCTACCGGACAGTATCATAATCAGTTCTGAAGTGTACTGTCATCAACTGCACAAACTGAAACAGTCACTCAAACATAAAAGGACAGAATTGATTAACAGAAAAGGTATAGTGTTCTACCCCGATAATGCGAGACCTCATACAAATCTGAAAACTTGTTTGAAGCTCTTACACCTTGGATGAGATATACCATCATATCCACCAGATCTGGACCAGACCTATTTTCTCCAGATCATATTCTCCAGATCTGGCACCTTCGGATTATTGCTTATTCCGGATTCTATAAAAATATTTAGACAGCAAGACCTTTACTTCAAATGAGAATGTCAAAAATGACTTGGATCAGTCTTCTGCCAGCAAAGATCATAATTTTTATGAGTGTGGAATCGTAGAACTGCAAGAAAGATGGCTAAAGGTATTCGATCGAAATTGAGAACGTATAATTCAATAAAATATTTAAACTTTATAGGAAAATCGTCTTTTAATAAAAAAAAAAGACTTTCAGAACAACTCTATGTACATCAGCTAAAATTTACAAAGTTGATATTTATCAGTTGATTCACGAATGCTTTTTGACAAAAGTAAAAAAAAAAAATATATATATATATATATATATTAATATTTATTATTTTTAAAAAATTATTAGTTGCAGTTATGAAATTAGAAGGGATTTTCAAGATGTTTACAAAAGAGGATTTTTTCAATACTTATTTTATTAACTTTAACATAATTTATAATAATTATCATCGAAATATTGTGAGAACAATTGTTTAAATCTTTAGAGACTACATAAAATTCTATTTAGGATGCAATTAACGTGAATTGATGGAGATTATAAATCGGGTACCTTAGGGATAAGATTGTAATAGATTAAAATACAATGTATTCCAAAAGACTGACCTGAGGTCTTTGATACATAGATGTGTAATCTTTAAAAAAACTTTCTTCAATACGAATATCTATCTGAATTCCCTATTGATATATATTCTAGATTGTAACATTATTCTAAACATTTTCCACTCCTTTTTAAAATTAATCTACATGTATTTGGCACTATATTAATAATAAATTGTCTCTACTAATACATCGTTACTTAATATTTGTAATTTACCAAACTTCATTAATTAGTACAATTAAAGATGCAAAGGGATTAACCCATGCTCCCCCGCATACTTAATTTAGACGAATAGCATCCTTTTTTCTCTGCATAATTTAAAAAGAAATATCAATGAATAAAGTACTTTTCGAAAAGTTGCACAAACGGTTTTTGACATAACTTATATTAGAGATCTGCACGGCTCGGTCTTACTTTTTTCCTAAAGTATTTCGGACTGTTCCGTGCCTAACCTTTTTTTTTTTTTTTGTAGCGAGCCAGGATTGGTTTCATTCTTCCTAATCCTAATTTTAAGGGTCAAAAGTTTCAGTCTCGTTTTTAACTCAGCTCATGTGAAAATCATTGTTTCAGCGTGGCTTGCTGCGCTCAAAGATCAATAAAATTTGGCCTGTCCCAGAAATTTTTGAAAAAGAAAAATGCATACATTTTTCAATCGTCATTATTCGACAATTAAGTATTTTACTCTTTTAAAAGTATAATAGATTTCTAGGTTTATTAAAATGTAAGATAAGTTAAAAATACACTGTAATATGTGAAAATAAACCGTCCATGACAGAATTCTGTGATAAACTGAAAAATGTGTTGATTCATGCAAAATAAATATACTAATATGTGAGATGAATATATATAATACATTTAAACTTGCTAAGAAAGAACGTTCTCTATAACTCATTTTTTTTCCCTTTCCTATGCAAGACCATCTTAGATTTTATTATAGGATTTTTCAGATTTTTAAGTACCCAATACATAGGATATAAGAAAAACGGACGATTTTATGGAGATTATACTGGCAGTTAGGACGCCACACAATTCATCGTTTTTAACAGACCCGTTCCAGAAAAAAAAAAGATTTTTTTTTTTTATTTACTGATTTTTTCCCGTTAAAATACGGTGACTTGTACTGGCGTCCCGATTCTTTCCGTAAAATCGTCCGTTTTTTTTAATTTTCATTATTTTTATTTTTTTCGGGATCGGTTCCAGGTTTTAAATTATTTCTGGACCAGTTTGTGTCGAAAATTTAATTTTTATACCAGACTCGGGACGAACTTTTAACTTTTACACCGGGCCGGTTGGACCGGATTTTTTTTCTGTAGATTGGACACAGACCTGGAAGTATCAACCCGCACAGGCCTTAATATATTCAGTGGCACCAAGTTATATCTGCCCATGGGGATCACTCAATAATTTGGTCTTTTTGCGTGCCCAATTTCAATTTATTTAGTTCGTTATTTATTTATTTATTTATTTACTTAATCACTGAAATGAAATTGGGTTGATATTTTCAAAATAATTTTGTTTGAAAAAAAATTATACACCTATTAGACTTACAGTAGGCACGAAAAATTTCTTCAGCGGATACATAATTAAATTTCTCTCCGGAACAAATTTCTTGGCTATTTTGTTATCTGTTTTAATATCTTAAATTGATAAAGCAGAAGCATTTGGCTTACTATGTTGTTACTACTATTGTTGTTACTACTATTCTATGTTTTTCTGGACGTTTATTCTTTTTTTCTTTTTTTAATTTTCAATAATTAGCAATTTTTATGTTAGTTTTAATAAGTCTTGTTGATAATATAATTTAATAAAATGTTTTATTAAATTATAATAATTTTATATTTTGCCTAGTAAAACATAATTTAACTTCGAATAATCGTGTCTAGTAATTACCCCTTTTCCACGTTATCTCTCTCTCCACACACACACACATTAAGGAGGAGGGGGGAGAGGATACATAGATATTATTTTACTCAAAAAAAAAAAATTGAACCCATCCAAAATTTTTAAAAAGTTGGCGCTACTGTATATATCGTTAAAAAATCGAGAAATTAATTAAAATTAATGAAAAAACGTATTAAGGGCTGTGCATATATAACATTATCAACTTTTTGGTAATTCTGGACCCCCTTTCCGATATCATACGTTATCATCTATCGACCCTCCCCCCCCCCCCCCCCCCAGTAATGATATCGTTATCAATGTCTAATTTTTTTTCTTTAGAATGATATACAAAGCTATTTACATCTATTTTTTTGCATACTTTATACTTATTCAAATGAAGAGCAATCAATAAAATAGCACTTTTTATCTCATAACACTTAAAAGAAATTATTATTTAAATATATTTTTAATAGCTTTTTATTACGTAATGTATTCAACAGTAATAATTTCTTGTTGCACTTGCTCCGTATGAAGGAGGATGGTGGTGAAATAGAAATTCTTATTAAAGAAAACAAATGGGCAACATTCTTTCTCTTTACACACTTTTTTATTCTCTAAACACAAGCTTTATTTCAAATGCACTTGACACATAGTTTCTCGAGCAGTGATTGCATATGCTTACACATATGAAAAAGAATAGAGGTATCAAATATTGGGGTATTCCATTTTTTAGAATTAAATATTTTTTATAATAATTTATTGATTTTAATAAAAACCTTGTATTTTCATAAATATAGATAACAGACTAAAAAAAATAAAGACAACATACTATTTTTAACCAAAAACTATGTTACAAGTAAAGAAAAAAAAAAGAAAAAGAAAAAAAAAGAAAAAAGAAAAAAAATTGGTTGGATCAAAAATAATATCGATATTAAAAAACAAACTCCCCTCCCTTAGAGATAGCTTACGATATCTTTCGAAAGACCCCCCCCCCCCTTCCTTCCCGCGCCTAAAATGATAAGGTTATATTTGCACTGACCCTTAGCAAATAATCTCAAAGACTGCGGTTAGAAAACCTCACACTGTTTTGTTTATTTATTTCATCTTAAATATATAACTGTAATAGAATTTTTGCATTATATATATATATATATATATACATATATTAGAATGCCTGCCAACAATAGTAAAAATCATATTTACATAAAAAATAGTAATAATGCGTTCAAATAATGTTTTAAAACCTTTTAAAAGTGATATTTTCATATTGGCCAGGCGTCAAGGATTAGTAGCCGAGATGTCCCCAAAGATCGCTCTTTGTAATCAACCTTTTTGATTCCGTTGATTACAGTGGTTTAAGCGCAAAATTCGATTACATGTCGCTTTTTTTTTTTTTTTTTTTTTTTTTGATTGATGTAAGATGATGAGATATTAATCTAAGCACAGACGGATTTATCTATTGTAATCGTCTGCAGGCGTTAGAGATTGATTTTGAAAAAAAAAATCATGCTTGAAAAGTCAAAAAATATAAATATTTAAATCGTTGGAATAAATTGCAACATAGTTTCCAAACATATTGCATTTAAAGTTGCATTTTTTCCTTATTCGGTGGTATGAAAATTGAAAATGCGTCGCATTTGAGAAGTTTAAAAATAATGGACAAACAGTTAATAAAAATTTAATTCAATCATCTGATGTTGTCACTGTTGAAATGACGCTTACGTCACGCAACGATGCGTTTGTCATTTATAATATAGATATTAAATGCGAACAATTGAATGAAAGAACAGTTTCCGGCAGTTTTTTAGCAAGTGTAAAACTATGGTTATTTTAAGGACTACAAATTGTGAAGGCATTCAACCGTATTCACAGATAACCGTCAAGTATCTGTCTACGTTCGAAGCTACGCGCCACGGATAAAAAAGATGGATGAAAGTGCAATTACGTCGTAAAAACAGTTTGCAATATGATGCATCTTAAGGGTGTATTCGAAAAAACGGTTTTCCATCTTCAACAGCTTAAAATTTTCCGGTACAATTTCAGACACATTTTAAAAAATAGAAACATGAAACTTGCTGAGAGGATTTTTGAAGAGTCATATAAGGTGCCGTGTTGATGTCTTTTTACGCTCAATTCATTAGAATTTGATTTATAAACAATTATCTTCTCAGTATGACCCTTTTTTTCGTTCGCAGACCTCCCGCTTCGGAAAATTCAGTTCAAAATGCTGTTTTTGATTGCTTTTTTTGCAATACACTGCTCAAAACAATTAAAGGATATTGCAGTTTTAGGTGGATTTTGTATCTGGGAAACTTTTTAGCTGATTGATAAATGGTCGACAGATATAGTGGGTTATATGAGAATAAATTACACATGTTTGGCAGAAAAAAATGCATTTTATTGCGCATTTGTGTACAAAAGGAAAAAAACACAATTTATGCATATGAGAAAAAAAGAATAAGAAAAGGTGTTTTCTTCAAAGAAAATCATTTTCAGTATGGGGTATGGTTTCCACGGGCGGCCAGCAACGTTGAATACCTTTGAGGCATGGACTCAATGAGGCTATTAATGACGAGTTGGGGTATTCTGCCCCACTCTTCCAAAAGAGCTCTTTCTAGTTCTTGGAGAGTTTGTGGGGGTTGTTGGCGGCCAGAAACTCGTCTTCCTAGAACTTCCCAAACGTGCTCGATTGGATTCATGTCTGGAGAACACGCTGGCCATTCCATTCGAACGATTCCTTCCTCGAAAAGGAAATCCTCCACCAGGTTTGCACGATGTGGCCTGCAGTTATCGTCCATCAAAATGAAGTTATCTCCGATTGCTGCAGCATAAGGGACTACAATAGGTCTGAGGATCTCATCCCTATATCGGCGACCAGTCAGAGCTCCATCTCAAATGATGTAGAGGTCAGTGCGCCCGTCAATGGAGATGCCACCATGCACCAACACTCCTCCACCGTCAAATCTGACTCTTTCGTGCACGAACGCAGGATTATTCCTACTGCCAGGGTCCCTCCAGATGAAAATACGCCTATTATCCGGATGCACAGAAAAACGGGACTCGTCAGAAAACAGAATATTGCTCCATTCATTTCTCCTCCAGTTGACATGCTCGGTTGCCCACTCCCTGCGGTCGCGACGATGCCTTGATGTTAATCTAACACATACCATCGGTCGGCGAGTATACAGACCTACAGCATGGAGCCAGTTTCGGACAGTCTGAGTTGAAATCGTGGTGTCTGTAGCCGAGCGAAGGTGTTGTTGGAGAAGAGTAGCGTTCATGTTTCGGTGTCTTAGAGCTGTTAACGCTAAATACCGATCTTCATTGGGCGTTGTTGCCCGTCTACGACCTTGCCCTGGTCTTCGGCCTGCACATCCACTCTCCGAAAAACGGTTCCAGATCCTGGAAATGACACTTTGTGACACTCCAATGGCTTGCGCTACTTCGGCTTGAGTTTGGCCCCCTTCTAACCTACCAACAATTCTCCAAGCTTCTGAATCTGTCAAATGACTTCGCTGAGACATCGTACTCATCGAAACAAAGCAATCACTGAATGCCGATCATCCTTGTCTTCATTCTCTTTTATCCAGTTGAAAGTCAAATTTCATTCGCTGCCGCTGAAGCGACGTTCTTGACGTCGAACTCAAAATTTGCATACTCCACAGTTTGAAAACCAGAAAAATTTGCATTTGTGATTCTCTTCTTCTATTTTCAGCAAAAAAAATTTCGTTTATATCTTTTTTACTTACCCATCATACGTAGTATAGGGTAAGTCTTGCAATCGTTTTGAAAATCGAAAATTTTTTTTGACGGATTTACACGTTTTAGATAGTGGAGATTCTTAAAAACATATTTTTAGAAAAAAATTTTTGCCGTCTGTCTGTCCGTCTGTCTGTCTGTCAGTAAACGCTCTATCTCCCGAACAAATTGAGATAGAGACTTGAAATTTTGTATGTAGTTAGTGTGTAAGAATGGGACGAACCCTATTTAATATCAGCAACCTCGATTATCCGGAACTATTTTTTTCGGACTCTCGAAAAATTCGTTCTGATGAAAGGTATATAAAATTTTTCGAATTTTTTTGTTCTAGGGAATGGATGTAAAAGGCAATAAAATAACACACATTTTGCATACAGAACAAAGTCGATCAAATTATTAGTTGCCGAGATATTTGTAATCTTGTTTTCCACATTCTTCGATTTTTCATGACCCTGTATTTCATTCAAATTTCAATTCAAAAGTATATTTTCATTGGAAATGAGACGCTTAATCCGACGCAGTTAATTGTTAGTTAATAGAATTATTATTTTTGGAGTTATAAGGATGTTTCTTTTACGCAGTTCGGTACTATTTCAGTAGTTTGGCGTTTTATATAATTTGTGGACATTGGTACATCAGCAGTCCTTTATAATATAGCATTACTATGTATATTAACAATATTTAAGTTTTGTTTATGAATTGCAATGCATTGTATAAATAGTTTCACATGTTTTATTTTCATATACATATCCATGATGGGTAAGTATTACGGTGGTCCCCAACGACTAGTTTTTATATAAAACTTCAAATATCCTTTAATTGTTTTGAGCAATGTATTTTCTGCATTTATCAGAGAATCGTTAATAACGGCACCTTGTGTACTTTCTAAATAAAAGAATTTGAACGTTTGGTGCATTTGAGTGCAAAAATATATTTATAAATAAATCGGAAAAAACGCAGTTTGAATCGAAATACACCTTTAAGGCTCAAATTTAAATGCGTTCATTCGGCCCAAATAAAACAAGAACATAGAACAGGGGCCGAATGGCGCATTGAGTACGCCGCAAGTATCTTCATGTACATCCAAACCGTCTGTGTTTTTGAGTCCGAATTTTCTTTCAGTTTTAAGAAAAAAATTCTTTTACATTAATAACATTAACACTAGCTATCCTAATAGATTAATTAGTGTTTAACGAATATTTCATTGTCTGAAAGATAACGAATGTTGTTGTTTGCTAATTATTCAATTAATATTCATATGACAATAGGCTAAGGAAAAATTTTTGTAGATGATTAGAAAATATTGTATTATAATATATGATTTAATTTATATTACGAATTTTTAATACTTTTTGCGCTTTATTACACATGATTCATCCCGAAAAGTAACTTTTATATTATATATTATATATATAAAACCCCTCCGTGTATAACGTTTCCGGGCTTCACCGATCCACGAGAAAAAGAAACTTATTTCGATTCGGCGTCCACGTTAGTCTTAAGTATTCCGAACCGTTCACAAATATTTTAATCGTTCAACTTATGGAAATAATACATATAAAAGATTTATTCATCACTCATTTTCTTTAAAACTTACAAAAACTATCTAATTATACCTACAAAAACTACCTAATTATAATGTTTAAGTTCTAAATAAAACAATCAGCAATTACGAGATAAACAAACGATCTAAGCAAGTTAATGCTGTTGCCATTCAAGAATGACAAATTTTAAACCTATAAAAAATATTGTGAAAAGTTACCTCCAATTTAAAGGCTATCTATTTCCTGACCAATGAAAACGTTCCACAGTCGTAATGGAGTACTCTCATTGGTCAGATTTACAGTAGGAGCTGTAAATGACGTCATTACATTTTAACGCACTTTGAAATCTTTTCAGGATTTCAAAAACAGTATTTAATTAAAACTGTTTATTTAAGGAAAGCGAAGGTGCGTTTTAATGTAATATTGTTAATTTTTTTTATATTCGGGTTGCTTTAATTTTTTTTTTCTGCCGTGAATGATTCTTGAGAATGACTCCTTTATCACATCACATTTCACGTGTGGATATTTACTCTTCACTGTGTTGACGTTTGTTTTCGATCGTATAAAGTGTTTTCTTTTAAGTTTTGGCTAACAAATTGAAGTTTTACATTGCTATAATTTTTTTAAATGCAATGTGCGAAGACGAAAGTCCCATTGCAAGAAGACGACGCTTGAATAATGAACTTCAAACAAGGTGGTTAGCGCGGCAAAGCCAGGAGTCGCGGGATAGAATTCGGGCGGCAAATTCCCTCATCACAACAAGTTCGACGCGAAAGAGAGGCAGAAGTCCATCGTGCATGGGAGTTTCAAATCCCTGAAAATATTGAAGACGAAGAACATTATTGCGGATCGATGAACGTTGTTTGCCAGTTTTGTGGTTCCAAAAATTTCAGAGCTGAACGTCCGCATGACGGAAAATTTACAAGTTGCAGCCGTAAAGGAAGATTGAAACTTTAAAAGCCTATACTAAGAGAAATATTTTATCATACCCTATTTTTTTGTTTCGCTTGCTATGGATCCGAGCAACCTGATTACAAGAACAAAAATTTTTATACATTTTGGATATTTTTATTATTTTCTCTCAGTAACTTTATATATTTTTTGGCTGTTGTTTCACAATATATTCTTTTATAACTGTTTTTTTTTTTGCCTTACTTTATTCTTTTAAAATTTATGTACTTACCATTTGTTCATTACAATTCCCTCCCATCCACCATATAGTTTTGTTACAGTTTTGAATGCAAATTTCTTTTAAATTTTTCTTTTCTTTTCTTTTCTTTTTTTTAAGATTTTCCCTCCTCATGTTTAATTGCTATATTTTTCAAAATTATTTAAGCTTAAAGTGGCTATGATTGACCACAGATGGTGTATTTTTTATCATTCTTTTAAAAATGCAAACACGTCATTTTGACGGGCTATCTTCTAGTGTTTAAATATTGAGTTAAATATATGTTTAAAATAAAAGAATCACAAACGGCGCAAAAAGAGTTAAGCAAATAAATTATAATTACGAATGCCTAAACATAAATGAAATCTTATAATAAATGGATAAGCATATCTTAACATTAGGACATGTAAATAGCAGCAAAAGTATTTCTTAAGCCAAAATAACACTCCATTAAAAGACATGTACTGTTAATAGTACACCGAAAGGGTTATGAGTTTCGGCTAATTACCGACAATTATTTTTTTTAAATTATTATCATTAATCCTCTTATACTCTGAAACGATTGCTACCTCCAGGCCTCTTCTATTCCTTTGCTGAAGGCCCGCAAATCGAAAGTTGTGGCTAAGGGGAAAATGCGATTTTCACAAAAATTATATGACCCAGAATGATCGCTATAGTTTTTCTTCAATGTTTAAATTTATTTCTACTACCTCTAATTCTGTTCATAATTTTAGTTTAAGTAAATTCGGATTTAGAGAAGGGAAGCTTATTTACATTACATTTTGACGATATTTCTCAGATTATAATACTTAAAATTAAGAATTGTGCTTTTGTGTTCTGCGTTACTAAAACCTTCTCACGATATATATATATTTAGGTAACTGAATGAGTTTTTTCATATTTTCCCTAAACATATTCGTGGCCAGTTACATATCTGTAAATATTTGTTTCAACAGCCTTTATTACTTCATCCATTTTGAACTTTCTACGTTCCGTTACTCACGAGTAAAATGTCTCTGACAGATGGACAGACAGACAATAGGTGATCTAAAATGATACCATTTTTACTTTTTAAGTACGAATCCCTAATAAAAAAAAACTTTTCAAACTTGAAAATGTTTTTCCTCCTTTTCTGAAAACATCGGTTTTTGAATTGTGACACTTTACAATAACCGTGTGTTATAGAGTCGAACCTGGTTAACACACTGTTAAAAATCTGCAACATTTATTATTAACTTATTCCACTGCTTTTATAGAATACTAGCTGACCCGCCCGGCGTTGTCCGGGTCCGTATTAACAATATTAAACGAACTTGAAATTTGTATGATTTTATCATTAACTCGTTACATGCAGAAATGCATTGTCTGAAATACGTAGCCACTGACTGTGTGAAAAATCGGTTTTAAAAACAACTAATATTAAGCTCTAAAAATACTCAAAATGAGCAATGAAAAACGCGGGAGGGAATATGTATCCAACGATTGCATGATTTTCGTGTAAAAAAGTTGATATTTACCCGTAAAAATCACTGTTAAGTCATGTAACTAATTATTATTTTCACATACAAATCCCAAGTGAAATATTTTGAATTTTAAACTAATTATATCACTCTTAAATCCGACTATACCATGAATGAAATCGATACACGATGGTAGCTGAAAGGTTGGTATATAGTACTATAATTTCAGAGCTATTTAACAAAAGTAAGTGTTATTTTTAATCAAATCTTGCGTATAGGTTCACTCTGTGTATAAATTCCTAACCTTAAACTTTTATACCGTAACCAGAACCTGTCTGTAACCTAACAGCGACTTAACAGTACCCTACCGTAAATTAAATATAACAGAAATGTAACCTAGCCTAAACTCGTATTCACTTTATTGTAACATATCCTTATTCTAACCATAACATAAATGCAATTTAACTTTAACCTAACTTTAACCTAAATAATATAATAGAAAAAAACCATTTTAAAAAATTACTATTTATTCGTAAAATATGCTTCAGCTGTAATTCGTTTCTTTCAATTCGTTTTATTAATACAAAATTCCTTCCTCGTGCTTTTGTTTGAGACATTAAAATTTCAGCGATAAATGGTTTAATATTGCAAACCACGGAGTAAGACACTTCTTACTCCGTGTTGCAAACCTTTTTTCGGTTTACTTCGCCTCCACCTATCTTTTTCTCCATGGTGTACAGCAGCTGTGATTAAAAAAAAAATCCTCATTTAAACTGCCAGTTTGCCAGTCTATGAATTTTAAAGGTCTGTCCCAGCTTTTTTAATTATTTCTGCGAAAATTTTATGCAACCAATCAACCATAAGAAAATGAAATGGAAAAAAAGCGAAAAAAGGCGATTTTTTTATGAGAGTGAGCTTTGGAATTTAATTAATTACTCAGTTAATAAATAGAATTTTGAAATTCTGAGCTTCAGGTGCATCAGGAGAGACATTGGGCTACTCTCAAAAAAATTTTGAGCTTCGTACGTGCTGTAGATTTTGCTAGCCATCGCAGACACACAGACACACACACAGACAGACAGAGCGTTTTGTTCTTTTATTAGTATAGATTTCAATTCTGACCTATGAGAATGCTTCGTAATATGGGCAAGTAATTGTTTTCTATAAAACTGGTGGAGTGATGCAACAAAAGCCGCAGATTTTTAACAGTGCATGCTGACGTTTTATACACGGATTTATTTATTTTTTTTCCGATACCTTGAACATCGCTCATGAGCCTAATGCAAAAACATCGCGTTTAATACATGAACAGTTATTACGCGATTATCGCTTATTATGCGATAATTTTTTAAGACGAGAATTCATAGATCGAGATAGGAATCCTTTCTTTTTTCTTTGAGTGTTGCCAATTTAGCGGATTTTTATGCGGATATAAACACTGTTTCCGATTTGTAAAATTTACTTAATTCAATAACAGTTCAATTAAGGTAAACATTAGCAATCTGAGTTCGTAACTGAATTGAGAAAAACCGTCATAAATTAGCAACACTGCAATTCTTCTTTGATCGGACGACCTAACATTTTTAAATACTTTTCTTAAATTTACTTTATTTAATGACAGATTAGTTGAGACGAACATTACTAATTGGAAATACTGATAGATATTTGATTTTTAAAAAACGCGATAAATTAGCAACACTGCAATTTTTTGATCCATCGATCTAACATTTTCACCCACTGTTGTTTTTCTACAGCATGTGACAATGTAACATCATAAAAGTTCTATTTTATTTTGTTATTTTCACATTAGCGATTTTTAAATATACGTTTTACTCTTGTTCTGACCACTGACCTTCTTTCAACTCTAGTAAAATCTTAAAAAGTTACTCTTTTCTTGAGTTTTATAATTAGCGAATTTTAAATCATTTTTATACTTTTCAACAGTTCCTCCTGTTAACTTGCTTTAAACTTGTTTTTGTTTTGTTCCGACCTCATACATCAAACGCCCTACGTTCCATATATTTAAACAGTGATGAATAAGAAGAGTTTGAAACAAAAAACAGTTTGTAACAGGTGTTCCATTTAACTTGGAAAAAGATTGATTTATCAATAAACGGAACTTTAAACGAACACAGTTTCTTTCTGATTTTAGAGTTAACACTTGTTATTACAAACTATTCTTTCAATGCAATATTTTATGCCAGTATTATAGGTATATAGCCAATATACGCTACGATATGTCCAACACAGCTTCTTGTGTCTTTTTTCTTTCGATTGTATCAAAATTACATTCGTGATCTTACAGTCGTCATCTGGTCCCTTTATAACAGCGCAAAAACTACCAAACCGAATGATTAAAAATTTGATATATATTAATGCTGCAGAATTTTGTCGTGTCATTTCAGATTTTATGAAAATCAAATCAAAATTTAAAAGAATGTTAATTTTTTTTTTCATTCTATTAAATAACATCGTACGTAATTAATCCATGGATAGGTAATGATTGTAGGTTGCCATTGTGATTACATCATATTTAAGATGGAATCCTATTATTTCCGTACTACTGAATTTAAAGTGTATAATGAATTTTTTATGCATGCATTTTTTGCATAAGAGTGCAACAGCTATTTCACCAAGATATTTATGAAACTAGTTATAATACGAACTTATCTCATTTGCTATCTTTAACGTACAAGTTCCGACTTGTTCAAATAGAATACTATTATTATTATTTTTTTACGTCTAACATATAATAAATTTTTACAGTTTATAAAAATTAAAAATTTTACTTTCTTCTTTTCACATGATTATTGTTAGGTGCGTTCGTAATTATGTAAATACGTAGCACCTATAGTTGTCGTTCAGTCCGTCCGTGTATCTGTCAGCATATAACAACGCAAAAACTACCCAACTGAATCGTTTGAAATTTAAAATATATACTTATTACATAATTTTGTCGAGTCATTTCAAATTTTATGAAAACCGGATGCAAAGATCAATTACAGGGACAATCAAAAATATTCCGTTACATTACGGTCAACGGGGAAAAATCATCAACTGCATTTTAATCGTTTGAAATTTAAAATGTATAATTATTACATAATGTTGTCGAGTATAAGAAAATTTTAAAAGGATTAAATTAATTTTCTCTTCTAAATTAAAGAAAATGTGTTTCAAAGAATTTATATAACTTCCTTAAGGTCCGTCCATAAATCATGTCACGGTTGAAGGGGAGGAGGGGGGTTTATGAAATTGTGACGGTTTTTGACAAGGGGGTGGGAGGGGGTAATAAGAAATTTCACGTCACACATTTTGGTTAAAATAAAAGCTTTAAAATTCAGTAGATTAAATTAAATAGTATGAAGTTATTTTTTAAATTAAAATGTTTTGTATCCATAAAGATAAGTTATAAAGCCAAATATGCTAAATTCTTTTTCAAATTCCAAAACACTGCTGTTTTCAATTACTCTTTCATATTAATATTTTATTACTATTCTATATTAATTATTATTAGGGTAACATCCCCAGGAATTGGTACATTAAAAATTTGTCGTTAAACTTACTTAAATTTTCATTACAAAGAAATAAGCTATTTACTTGGAAATATTTTTAAATCAAAGAATGCATATCTGTGCATCTATTTTGCTAAAAGCAAAAAAACTTGAAAAAATATTTTTATAAAAATATATTTATAAAAAGTTGCTGAAATCACCAGTAACTGGCACCTAGAGCACCAATGTATGACACCTTGTGATCCAGTAATTGGCATATGTTTATATTTAAAAAAACTTTTATATTTTGCATTGGGTTTAATCGCTTTAAATTAATTTACTGTAGATGAAGATGCCATATTTCAGAGAGTAAGAAATCAGCATATTAATCTGAAATGTGAACACTTTAAAACAATACAATATACTTACATTAATACCCAGTAATTGTCATGCTGTCCCCAGTAATTGTCATATGAAGCTTTAATGGATTCCAATTACTGATAAAATTTATATTTTCAAATAAAAACAAATGATAAACATAATTAGTCTATAATTTTAAAAGTACTTCCAAAATAAATGGTTTAATCTCAAATTCCTTGCGAATTCCTTGTAATTAGAATAGGTGCCAATTACTCGGAACTAGCAAAATTGAAGCACCATTAATTGGCAACTACCATTAATTCAGAAATCCAAATATTTGTGTCGAAAATACTTTTACACAATTAAAGTAACCCTTTTTAACTAAACAAAACTGTTGTCAATTAAAATTCAAAATGTATTATAAATCAGAAAATAATGAATTGAAAAGCATGCTTTCCTTAAGCCAAAGAACAAGAATTTGCAACAAAATGGCTAATTTGATACAAGACAGATTTCTTTCTCTTTCCTAGGCTCTATTGTCATCTTGTAAAATAAATCAAAGTTATAATCTTTAACTTAAATGAGCATATAACTGATATATGGTCTTGAATTTTTAAAAGACTGGATATAAATCTTTTTTTAGGACATGTTTGTAAAATGTGCCAATCACTGGTGCATGCCAATTACTGGGGGTGTTACCCTATTTTTTTCTTTTTTTGTAAACATTATTTCATGCAAAAAATGAATACCATTTATTGTTGAGCTCACAAATGTCATTAAAACACATTGTGAAAATTAAAAAAAAAATAATTTGAAATGTGATCTAAAACGTAATGCTTTGTTTCTGAATGTCAAGCATATGTTTACATAATACAGAGTGACATGTGACGAAAGGGGAGAAGGGGGTAAAGTGAAGTGTGACACTTTGTGACAAAGGGGGAGGAGAGAAATAAAAAAATACGGAAAAAACGTGTGACATCATTTATGGACGGCCCCTAGGTCCTGAGACAAATATTACGTGGGACTAGAGATGTAAATTTTCCGGAAAAATATAAGTGGCGGAAAAAAACCGGTTTTTTTCGGAAAAAAACGGAAAAATTGGAAAAATTGATTTTTCATGCCTGTTTCTCCCAAATAAATTATATTTTCTTAGAGAATATTAAATAATAAACATTTTTTCCCATTTATATGTATTAAATGAAAATTATTTTTACTTTATATTACAAAATAAAAAGAAAGTAGCAAAGCCTGCTTTTAAAAGTTTAGTTTTTTTTCCACAACCTAAGAATTTTTATTAAATGCTATTGTTTGTTATATCATATATCTGTTGAAATGATTTTTCAGTTACATGTTTAACTGCCAATTGACCTAATGTAAAAACCTGAACCAATATGTCTGCAGTTTGGAATGAAATAAATTATGCATTCCATTTACATAAGTATAGTTTTTAAGTAAATGATACTAGTTTAAAGAAATTATTGCAGTTTTGTCATTATTATGAATATCAGTATTAAAAAATTCCATTGTTTGTTTAAAAAATGTATGTTTTTACATTATTACTTTTTTTTCTTAGAATTATAATTTTATTTCCTTTATAAAATATGTTTAGTTTTGGTATAGCTTTCCAATCTCGACTCAAAAAAGTTTTTATTTAGTTTTATAATCTAAATTCAAACAAAACTAAGTTTTACTTTGGCTTACTCAGGTCTGCAACTAAAAAATAGCGTAGGATTTATTGACTGTTAGATTTTTACTCACTAAAACCAGAAATATATATATTTAAGTTTAATTAAATGTAATTTTTTTTTTTACCCTGAAATCTAATATTCTATTCTTGAGTAAGAAACCATATTCAATAATGTTTCCACATGGTAATTTTATATTTCTAAGAGTGGAACTCAAAAGTTATGAAAACAGAACACTACAAATAGAAAATGCTCACTATTTGAGGAATTAACAAAAGCAGTTACATACAAAGATAAACTTCTACTGTGCTTTAGAAAACTACAAAAATTCAAAGTCTAATCAAGAGGGAAAGTGTAATTTGGAACATAGTTACTTGTAATAAAATATGTTTTTTTTTTTTTTTTTTTTTTCTCATCGCAGTTGTATTTTTCTAATGGGTCATTCCACGTCAAATGAACAAAAATTTAAAAAAAGTCGTGGCCCCATGATAACCGATTTTAATAAAATTTGATACACGGGTTTTATTCATATTCAAATAGAGCTCTGCAAAATATCTTGACAAAAAATAAATTATTTTAGCAGTTTTGGACTTTTAGAAAACTTGTGATGTAGAACGGCATGTGTGCAATCGTCCAATGTGTCAACTTTAAAGCACTGTATCCGGAAAAATATTTAACATAAATGAATTTGGCTTGCAATTTTATAACCTCTGAATAATTATCTTTTTATTTATTTAGCAATAGCAATCTGGTAACAACGTAATTAATTTTAAATGGGTTGTTAAAATTGAAAATTTGTGAATTTTGAGAAAATTCGAAACATAAAAATTTAAAAAAAAAATGATAAAACAAGTGAGAAATCGGTGCATAATACAGTATTATATATGAAGATTGAATTCCCCAAGTTTGATAATTATTATTTAATTCCTTCATCTTCAAAAAAACTTAGAAACATTAAAAAAAATTACAAAATCGTATTTTTTCCTATTATTCATTATCAAATAATGAATAAAGGACAGGTTCGTTACTAACAATATTGCACAGACATAAAGATTAATGAGTCCATAATATGTTCGAAAAATTTTAATAGTGCCTTTTCATTCCTAACATTGAATAAAAAATGATTCCAAAATGTATTTTTGTTACATTTTACGCAATTTTCCCTTTGAATTAGCGCGCTTTTTTAAAAATATTGTACGATTTCAATTTAAAATAGTGCTGCCATCTATTGGATTTTAACAATACTAGATAATTAATTCTTCATTTCTCATCGCTTTTAATATAAGTCTGAAAGAAAAAAAGAAAAGAAGAAAAGGCGAGAAGTAGCGCTTGAATATTTAAAATCGACACTTTTATCTTTGATATCAAGTAATTTGAAATGATATAAGAGATTTCCTTCATGACTAAAAGAACAATAGAAATATTGCCTTTTCCTGTCCTTTTTTTCCTTATTTATTTTTTTTTTTCATATTAAGGAATAAAAAAGGCGTATATGAAACTTCTTGTGTTCAAAATATATACCTTTATCTAAAATGTCAAACAGTTTTGAAGTCATAACGCCTGTCCTTAAATTTTTATAAGCAAAAGAAATATTGAATTTACTTCTTAAAAATTTTCCTTTTCTTATTTTTTTCTCAGTAAGGAATAAAAATTCAAATCCCAAATTAGGCCAATCTCTTACTTAGTATCCATTCTTATCTGAAAATAATTTTTGATTTAGTTTTTTCATTCCAAACGCGAATAATGCAGATTGAAATTTAAAGCATGTAAACAAGAACTCGATTTTGTATCAATTTTTAAAGTGAGTTTACATGCTTAAACAATCTGTCCTGTAATCTCTTATTTTGCATTTCTTCATAAATACACATGTTGTACTCATATGCCAATTTTCATTCAGATCCGTGACATGGCAGCCACAGCTAAATTGCCTATTTTGCCTGGAATGACCCTAATGCAAACTGACCATGTTTTTGCAACATTACTGTACCTAATGGAGGTAAATTTTAGATTCAACACCTAGAAAAAACATTCAATTAATCAGCTATAACGAAATCTTGAAAAATGCAGTATAGTAGTGCCACCTATAGGGCAATTTACACCAAAAACTAAACATTAATGTATATCAGAAACTGTCTGAAGCTGTAGTTTGATTTTTTATTTTTTTAAATCGTCCTTGAGGTAAGCTATTGCGATAATCATGAATAATGCAGCATAGCAGCGTCATCTGTTGAACAATTTACATAAAAAAGTAATGAGCATGAAGTTATGTCAAAGATTTACTTAACATGAAATTTTATAAAAATACATACATTAGTTTGAGATAGAACTATTTTGGAAATTATGAATAATGCAGCATAGCAGCGCCATCGGTTTGGCGATATACACTAATAACTAAACATCTCAAATTTATATCAGGGTGTAGTTGAATCTAAAGTTTTGTGAAATTATGTGCATCAGTTCTTGAAATAGAGTGCCCATAAAATTTGTCACATTCAGACTCACAGAGTGACAGATATTTTCCAAAAACCATCAAAACGTGTTCAGGATCTTCTAAAACGTTTAAATACACCAAAAACTGGAAGTCAAATTTTTCACGAATTCAGTACTTATTTCTTGAAAAGATAGATTAAAGTAATAAATGCATACTTCAAAATTTTATGTTGAATTTTTAATTTTATCATTTCCATTAATCGGCATATTATTGCAATAATTTTACACATGAATTAATTTTTAAAAAGGGAAGTTGCATACATATCTAGATTTTTTTTCATGTAATCAAGTTTCTGTGAAATTGTGAACTTTTTGTATATACTTGTACAAAAGATATTCAGAATTTTTTAATAAGAAATTATTACTATATTTAGGTTCCTATTTAGACATTTTTAATAAAGTTATTTACATACATATATGCAACTTAATAAGATTCAGCTGCTGTATGGCATGAAATTTTTTTTTTCTTCAATCACTGCACTTGCGAACGATTCAATTTGTTGATTAAACTTTTTCTGAAATGTCTATTTTCAAGAGAAATTTTGCAAAAGGTCTTCAAGGGGTTTCAAAGGGTCTTGTGTTTCAAACAAGAAAAAAATGTGAAGGATCCTTTCAAGTCTTCTCAAACAGATTTCTGCTCAGAGATCAGATTACCCACATTAAAATTTTCATGTGAGACACTCAACATAAAAATAAATAAAATAAAAAGTATGAGAATGTAGCTATTACAAAATTTTCACTATATTATTTCATAAATGAAATTTCAATTTTTCCAGTTCGGAAAAAATGAAAAATAAGCCTTCGGAAAAACCCCGAAAAAAACCAGTTTTTTTCCCAATTTTTCCGGTTTTTTTCCGAGCATTCCCATCTCTACGTGGGACTACAAAAGTCAGTTTAACATTAGTGTAAAAATTTTCCTAAGATGCCTTCAGTCTATATATAGATTCTTATGATATACCTGCTTTTATTAAAAAGCAATAAAAACAATTTTGATAATTCTAGAAGCATTTAAATTAATTTAAAGGGTGTTTTTTAGTGTTTCCAACAGGCAACTTCAGGACTGAGGAGGATAAGGAGATTTACATCGATTTTCTGACAAATTTCATTTTAATGTTTACATAAAAGAAAATATTAAAGCCAATAGAATAAAAAGAAAGGTATGTAAATCCTCGCATTATCACGTAGTTCATTGTCAGTAATAGGCGATAAGTGTCACGGATAATGTTCCGACTTCAGATTCAACAAAAATCCCGTAATCATATATGATGACTACTTAAACCTGCTAGTGCACACATCCGGAAAATGAATCACATTGTAAGCCATATGCAATTATAATGCATTCAGTTTGATTAATGCGACAAATTATTCTAAAAATTATGGACTGACAAAGCACGCGACTAAACGCTTTTTTAGCTTATTGAATGTAAATGAGATATTTAATCACTTTATAACACATTACAAGCATAAACATATGTACCGTCAAAAAACAGACATCTGAAACTAAAATTTTATCAATCAGGTGATTTTTAAAATTCCAATCTTGTAATAATTTTTTAAAGAGATTAAATTAAATTACGTCTTCCAAATTAAAGAAAATGTTCTTCAAAGAATTTATGCAACGAGATGATGTACATCCGTTTTCTGACCAAATTCATTTTAATACGCCAATAAAAAAATTATTAAAGCCAACAGAAAAAAGAAAAATATGCAAACCTTCGCATTACTACGCTGCTCATTGTCTTATCAGGCGAGATATGTAAGAAATAATGTTCAGGTTTCAGATTCAATAAAAAATCCGTAACCATTAATGATGAATATTTAACCAACTAGTGCACCACATCCGGCAAATCACACATAAGATACGTGCAATTATAATGCTTTCAGTTTGATTAATTCGACAAATTATTGTAAAAATTATGGACTGACAAAGCACGCGAGAAAACTCTTTTTCAGTTTATGGGTGACAAATGAAATATTCTATTCCTTAATAACACATTACAAGTAAACACATAGATACAGTCAGAAAACAGTAATCTTAAAGCTTAAACGAAAGATTTATCAATCAGATGTTGTTGTTTTTCTTTAATTTTTATCTTGTAAGAAAATTTTAAAGAGATTAAATTAATTTTGTCTTCTAAATTAAAGAAAATGTCGTTCAAAAAATTTATATAAAGTAATTTACACTCTATTTCTGACATAATTCCTTTTAATGTGTATGAAAAAGAAAATATTAAAGCTAACACGAAAAAAGAAAATTATGGAAATTTTTGTATTATCAGGCTGTTTATTGTCACAATAGGCAAAAAATGTCTCGAGTAATGTTCAGACTTAAGATTCAAGAAAAATTCCGCAATTATATACCATGACTACTTAATCTGTAAGTACACACATCCGGAAAATGACACACATTTAAGACATATGCAATTATAATGCATTCAGTTTGATTAATTCGACAAAGTACGGTAAAAAATATGAACAAATAAAGCACGCGACAAAAACGCTTTTTTAGCTCAAGGAATGTAAATGAAATATTCTGTCCCTTTACAACACATTACAAGCGCACACAGTCAGGAAATAGACATCTTACACTAAAATTTTATCAATCAGGAATATTTTTAAAATTCCATTCTTGTAACAGATTTTTAAAGAGATTAAAGTAATTTACGTCTTCAATATCAAAGAAAATGTCCTTCAAGGAATTTATGCAACGAGATTTACATCTGTTTTCTGACCAAATCCATTTTAATGCAGAAGTAAAAGACAATATTAAAGCCAACAGAAAAAGGAAAAAATTTGTCAAACTTCGCATTACCATACTGCGTATTGTCTAATCATGCGAGATATGTAAGATATAATGTTTAGGTTTCATATTCAACAAAAATTCCGTAGCCATATATGATGAATACTTAACCAGCTATTGCACACACATCCGGAAAATCACACATTATAAGATACGTGCAATTACAATGCATTCAGTTTGCTTAATTCGACAAATTATTGTAAAAATTATGGACTGACAAAGTATGTGGTTTTTTTTAGCTTATGGAATCTATATGAAATATTCTATCCCTTTTAACCCATTACAAGCATAAATATATATGCAGTCAGAAAACAGACATCTTAAACTAAAGTTTCATCAATCACGTGTGTTGGTAAAATCCCAACTTTGTAATAATTTTATAAATAAATTAAATTAGTTTACGTCTTCCAAATTGAAGAAAATGTCCTTCAAAGAATTTATGCAACGAGATTTACATCCGTTTTCTGTCCAAATTCATTCTAATGTGAAAAAAAATTTAAATCTTTACATTAATGTGCTGCTCATTGTCATATTAGGCGAGGTATGTAAAATAATAATAACGTCCAGGTTTCAGATTAAACAAAATTTCCGTAGCCATATATGATGAATACTTAACCAGCTATTGCACACACATCCGGCAAATCACACATATTATAAGATACGTGCAATTATAATGCTTTCAGTTTGATTAATTCGACAAATTATTGTAAAAATTATGGACTGACAAAGCACGCGAGAAAACGCTCTTTTAGCTTATAGGGATGCAAATGAAACATTTGACCATTCAGGGCAACTGCCTACTCTTTTAAACATTTCGAATTATAAGAGAAATTTATTTGAAAAAACAGAGATGGATTAGGATAGAAAATAATAAAGCTAAATGAAGAATAACAATAACATTTCTTAAGAAAATTGTTTCTAAATTGCGTGGCATACAGAAAAACAAATTACTACAAGAAATAAAATACGTTGGCAGAATACATGAGATACTTTTATGCCAATATCCGAGAATTTTTGGCGTACCAATTAGCTGCAAAATGTTTTTGAATGCTTTGCTAGTAGAGAATGACCATAAGGGCTTTATTCAAATATATTATAATTAATTCTAATTTACAGTAACATTACATTAAGTAACGAAAAACATGTCGACTCATATTAAATGTCAAGGATATAAGAGAAATGAGTTCAGCCAAAAAGAGCTTTTATTACGAAAGTTATTTAAATGTTAAACTCGTAAAAAGTGATTTTTACAAAAACAAGTGAACATGTAAAAGAGCGTTAACAAGTCTGATATCTATATATCTTTTATGTTAACAATATGCATAGTTTATAAACTTAAAAGAAGATTTCTTTAGAAAAGAGCAGAAGAAAATCTAGTCTACTTCTATTAAGTATTTTATAAAGGACAAACATGTCCGGTGACACCAGCGGATGATTAAATTTGAATTTTACTGCGATTTTTAGGGGCGTTCGTAATTATGTAAATACGTAGCACCTATAGTTGTCATTCAGTCCGCCCGCATATAACAACGCACAAACTACCCAACCGAATAGTTTGAAATGTAAAATATAGAATTATTGCACAATTTTGTCGAGTCATTTCAAATTTTACGAAAATCGGATGCATAGATCAATTACATGGACAATCAAAAGTATTCCGTTACATTACGGTGAATGGGGTAAAAGTTTCAAATGCATTTTAATGGTGTTACACTCTTCGAACATAAAATTCACATAAATCTATGAAGTACATATTATAAAACACATTTTGCACAAACTGTGATGCAAAGAACATTTTTTATTGATTTACAAGGCCACACAAAAGTATTCCACTACATAATGGTATGGGGAGAACATTGTTTGGTGCGCGTTTTAATTATATTAAACTGTTTCACATTTTATGAATATCATATACGTTGCTGAGGTGTAATAAGAATTACTATTCCTGTATATTTACAGGAAAAGAAAAAAGATTTCGACCACTACACTGTATCGTGTATCCGAAGTACCGACTATTATAACAGCAAGATCTGAATGTTTTTATAACTTCGTTATCGTATGAACGCACCTGATTTGCAACGCTTTACGTGCAATTTCCAGCTAGTTTAAATTTTAAATGTCTCACATTTTTAATTTTTACACTATCTAGTGGGGGGAAAAAGTATGTAAAATTGCAATTTATTTAAAAATTGTGTCGACTTTCTTCAACTTTAATAATTTTCAAGCATGATTTTTTTTAATTATTATTATCGTGTGCAAATTACTAAAAAAGATAAATCTATATGATCACCATATTTGAAATTTTGCATTATTATTTAGATAACTTCAGGGGATGATTTTGGGATATTACAGATCGTTCTTTTCCTAATCCTATTGTAAATGATCAAAAGAGTCGGTCCTTAATAATCCAAATTTTGTCAGGCACATTAAAAAATGTAATAGTGCAGCCGCGTTCGTTTTGTTTTTAGCAATGCTAAAGGACACTCCAGCTAAAGGTCCATATTGCTTTAAAACAGAAAGCAGGGGAGACTGGGGTACAATGGTCCACGGGGTACAATGGTCCAGCCCCTATTTTTGATATTAATTCTGTTTTTGAAAGCTTCATATTTTAGTATATAGATGGCAGTCATGAAGTAGTAAAAAGAAGTTTGAAACCATGTGCATAGCTGACATTTTATGCTTGATAATTGATTTGACACAGGGGGAGTAAGACAAAAGTAAATATTTTCAGTGAAACATATCTTCATTTATTTATTACAGATTTGTAATTTGAAAGACATTGTGTGGCAAAATAAAAAGGTAAGACAATACATTATTATATTTATTATAGCTAAAATAATAGAATTCTAAATTTCTTTTTTTATCATCAAGTTTCTGTCAAACTTCCATATGGGGTACAATGGACCATGATCCATTGTACCCTAGTTTTGTATCTTATGTTTTTAGATATTATATTGATTATGATATGATATTATGTTGTTAGATATTATATGTGAAATTCAGAATTAATAAATTATTTTACTTCTGTGTGTAGATTAATTAATGATTCATGTTGTGTAATGCATTTTTGAAATATTTATCTGCATAATATATGTTTTCAAACATAAAAATTAACCCAAATTAAGAATTAATAAATTATTTTATTTCTGTGTGTGAATTAATTAATGATTCATGTTGTGAAATGCATTTTTGAAATATTTATCTATATAATAAAAGCTTTCAAATTTAAAAATTAACCCAAATTGAACACCAAAATTAGTAAACAAAACATTTTGTGCATTTGAGGGGTTTTTTTTTAATTTCACATGATTTGTTAATTTAATATTCCTGCACTTATGTATACATGCATCCACAATGAGTTATATTTAAATAAAATAGTAAAATGAGAAAAACAAAAATATATCTACCTATTAGTTTGTATCTGGATGTAATAATTAAATAAGGTAAAATTCATTAAAAAAATACAGATGATGTAAAGTAGACAGGAAAAATTTATTATATTTTTTCCTTAGTCATATATTTAGATATATATATATATATTTCTTATTATAAAGGTTTATATTTAACTTTAAGTGGCATCATTGGACAAAAAGATTGTGTATTATTTTTCATATTTCTTTTAGCAATGCCAAGAAACAAGCCTAGGAAAACCAATAGAGGTTCTGTGCCACATGAAGTTATGGAACAGGCTGTAAAATGTATCGTGGATGATAATAAACCTAATTGTTCAATCTGCAACCGGTATAATGACTTAATGATAAAAAAATTAAGGAAAAAAATGTTACTTTAGATAGAGCTAAAAAAGTGAATAAACAAATAAAAATGAATAATAAAATGTGAATAAACAAATAAAAATGAGTAATAAAATGTAAATAAACAAATTATGATATAGTTTATCTTTCTTATTGTTAAAAAATGAACTACACTGATATATTTTTATTCAAATTACAAGTGGTCCATAGAGCCCCATGCTGTGGACCATTGTACCCCGGCATTGGGGTACAATGGTCCACTTTCTCACTTGCTATTTAAAAAAAGTATGCATAATTATTATTTTTGAGTTGATGCAGCATAATCTTTAATGCATAGGTAACATGCATGTACTTGATCAAAAGAAAAAAATCAATATTTTAAGAGTAAACAGTCAAAATTTACAAAAGTGGACCATTGTACCCCAGTCTCCCCTAAAATTCATCGATATCGATATATTTCATTAGATTCCAAGTTCGTTAGAAGAAACTGACCAGCGTAGTAGGAGAAGTCTGCTAGTCTGAGCTATAAAAACATTATGCTTATTGAAAAATATTATAGGGGAAGATGGGGATACCTGAGCCACTTTTTAAATTTTAAATTTTAAGCTTTTTTATATTTACTTAGAACAAAATAAAATATCGAAAACCGCTTTCAATTAATTTTGAACTATTTTTCTATGTATAATAAATATTACTTTTTGTTTTACATCGTGGCTCAAGTATCCCCATGAGGGGGATACTTGAGCCATGGTGAAGGGATACTTGAGCCAATATGGAAAAATACCTACAAAAGTAATTTTTTTCCCTTTACTTTTGCACAAACATTTTACAGAATGATAAATTATGATACATAAACTCCTTCAAAACCAACTGAGAAAACAACGCTAGTAATACGATCATTTTTTGTCTTTATAACTGGTGATCGAAGGACCATTTCAACTTGAATTATATTGATGGTAGCAAAATCCTCAGTTCGGGACAATTTAAAATTGGAATCTGCAATTCTTCCAGAAAATTTAATTTTCAACTCATCTTCTGAGATATTTAGCACTTGTCCAATAAATCTTTTTACACTTTTCTTTCCGGCATATTTTACTAGCAACCAATCATCAATAGAAGGTTTTCTGTTCATATCATCACCATCATTGACCGAATTTTTATCTAATGATATTGTCGAACTCATGCTTTTAATTGAGTAGCTGTCGGAATCTGAGCCAAATGTATCACACCACTCTTTCAGACACTTTTTTGATTTCACAGTTTCAGCTCTTTGGCAACATGTATGAAGAACAAATTCAGAATGGGTGTAATACCACACATCTTTTTATTTTTACCTACATGGTAACTCAGTAGTACCCTCTGTTGGGGACAACAGAAGTCATTGCTTTACATCATAAAAAAAAAGTTACAATAACAGAGGTTACAATTTCAATATAAAATATTAATCTTAATATACTATATTAAAAAATAAATATTTTAATATGTTGGATCTAACTAATTAAGGTATTAGAGATTCTGTAAAACAGTTTAAAAAAATTATTTTCATGTAATAAAAGTTAAATTGTAAACTATGTTTACATTTATCTAGACAGGCTCTTTTGTTAATTAAAATTAAAAATAAAATGGATATTTTCATTAAAAAATATATACATTTTTAAACATTTTTTTCTAAGTCATTATTTTTTAAGGAAAACAAAGTCATCCTCCCTTTTATCCAGAAAAAAATTATTAGTGAATACAAGGACGTAATTTTATTTTTTGTTTGTTTCGCCCATGTCTAATTCTCTAGTGGGGATGATTGAGCCATGGCTCAAGTATCCCCATTCTCAGTGGCTCAAGTGTCCCCATTACCACCATTTTTGTTTATCAGAGTTTTACTAAGTAAAGCTTGCAATTATTTGAACTATTTTAGATTCAAAATACAATTGAAATTGTACTTTTTAAATTTATCTAAATTGTTGCAACTTTAAACAAAACTTTGATAAAAGAAATGCACCTAAATATTTACTTCAGATAAGGAAAAAACAACTATTAATCACCCTACTTTCAAAATGGTACCAAGGTATGTGATTTCTTTTTTACATGTTCAGAACTATAAATAGGTTACCATATCGCTAGTTTTGGGGAAAAAAATTAATTAACTGCAGAGATAATAGAGGTGGCTCAAGTATCCCCACTCCCCCCGAAATATAATTCCACCTGTGATTAGACCCATATTAATCGAAACACAAAGAAAAAATATCGGTTGCATTAAAAAATGAGAACAAAAAATAATTTTTATTTATTGCTTCTTTTTTACAGTTACAGAAAGAAAAAAAAAATCTCGCTTTGAAAAGAAACAAAATATAGATATTCTGAACGAAATTTTGCATTGCTGTGCGTGACATAGCTTCTGTGGTAAAAAGCGTTCACTGTTTTCTACACGTTATTTTAAAAATATGCAATTTATATGTTTGCTACATGGCAATATGTTTCTAAAATCCATAATCTCAAATTTTTTTTCATTTCTACAATGTATTTAAACTATGATAGTAAATACAAGCACGTATTTCATGAGACAGCGTACAAATGTAACTAGGCGTAAGGATTTGGATAGATTGTTGATATTTCGTTGAAGCCTTTATTTCATATCACCTAAAAATAATATATATATATACATATTTATTTGCTAATAACAGTCATGTATTGAAGACTATATAACTTACAATACATTTAGGAATTAAAATTTTTACAATTATTATGAGATTAGCACATGTCTATATTAATTAGCAAATATATAGAGCAGATATATCTATAATGATATGATATTCCTCATATCATGGGGTATATCACAGTAACTGCATCACGTATAGGGACATTATTCTATTGCTGCCTAGAATTTTGTACAGTATTGTCATGATTTGATCTTAATTAAAGTTTTTTGGCGGAGATTATGAAAAACTTTTTAGCATTACCAGAGCTTAGTAATGAAACATGGCCATAAACTGAAAGAATATATCTAGGTAAACAATCTAATAAATTCATAACACATTTCAAAGTCAGATTTCAGCAAATACCGATTATAGACAGAAAAGTACTTGGATTCTTTAGCAACGACCTTATGTGAAATATAGATTTGTATACGTCGTAATCTAATTGTGAAATTCGGTTCTATGAAAATAGACTAAGCCGCCATTAGTTAATTAAATAAAATATTTAAGCAAATTTCACCCATATACAGTAATGCTTACGACTTTTTTGTGCAATTCTGTATATGATCTATACATAAAACTAATGGTATAACTGTAAAGTGTAAAGTGAGTATTGTAAGTGAAATTTTATGTGTACGTGTAAATGAGTGGTAAAAGCTATGCCCTTTATAACCAACATTAAATTTGCTGAAACGTAACTCAACGTATAAACATTTGAAAGCACAGATGTTGTGTGTGTGCGTGTGTGTATATGTAGCCATGAGTTTATTTATAGCCTACAAAAACATTTTAGGGTACTAAAAATAATTCAGATAGAAAATGCATTATACATAGTATTAAACAATTCAGACCACTAGTAATGCTATAGAATTAATTTGTGTAGCCCTGAAAATGATTCATAGAATTTACACACACCATGCAGTTTACAAAAGTTTAGTTAACTTAAAGAAATAAATGAAAGTTGAAAACACACTTACAGCAATTGTAACTCATAGACAGAGGTAGTGATAAATTTATTTAAAACATCACGCAATAAAATTTTAGAGTAAGCAATAAGAATGTTTTATTACTTTTTTATTAGGATATAAATTCTATTCAAAATAGCATCTAAATATTATAACATGACAAAAGACGATTATAACGTATTTTTTTATGTAACCAAAAATTTTACTATGGCTAATTAGACAAGGCAAACAAACGAAGCGTATAAAATCACTAATTAAGAAGCAGAAAAAAAAATTACATAATTTTGTGGCTAAGATAATTCCAATTCTCAGCCACACAATTGAATATCAAACATCTGCCTTTCAACTAGAAATAATTTAGAGTGAATTAACTTAAATTTAAAGAGGAGTATTGAAATGAGGAACATTTATTTAATTGGAAAATACCGTGAGGTGGAGTATTAGTTTCACAATATGCACAGCTGATACCTAGGGCTCAAAGTTAAATGTTTTAAAATCACCTTGTGTTGCAGATGTTTGAAAAGTAATATTTTGATTACGCAGAATGTTTTAACATTACCTGATTTTAACCATAACTTGGGTTGCATGTGTTTAAAAAATAATGTGTCAATTAAACTGGAAATTATCAATAAAAAAAAAACACCAACACTTTTTAAATAAATACCCAATAAAAATAAATGAAAATAAGGCAGATAGAAACATATATTTTTTGAAGTTCATACTTATTTCTTTATTTATGTTATTCCTATATTACCCGTCTGTAATTAGTTAAATATTAGTTTTTTCTAAATAGATGTATTCTTAGATTAGTTAAATTATCCAATGTGCGAATTAACTTAATGGCATTTACGAGTTTTTATTTATTTATTTACGTTTGATTAAAAAATATATATATATACAATAAGCAATTGAACATAAAAAAATAAATAAAAGCAGTATTAAAACAAATTTTAACAATATTAAATTAAGATGCAATTTCATAAAAATAATTCAACTTTATATGCTTATGTGTTCAAATGTGGTATTTTGTATCATTTTCAAGTGATAATTCATTTTTTTTTTTAAGAGCTGAGATTTTGTGTTTTAATTTATCCTTTTATTAGTATTCTTATTATTTTTTTCGGGCACGTGTGTGTGTATTCCTCATTACCAATATTATTTTCGAATACCAATTCTGATATCCACAGGTTTAAGATTATTGAGCTTGAATTCATTTTAGTTCTAGCAAATACTTTAAATTAACACTTTATTTATTAGAAGCATTGACCAGCTTTTTAAAAGTTATATTTATTACCCAAGTGACGTCTTAAGAGGGTTCTTCAATCACTCGAAAACATCCTCTCGGTTAAACCTATGGACAGGTTGTTTCCAAATTTCTCGTCTAAATCTGAATATTGTAAAATATCTTTTATTTGTTTGTTTTTGCAGTAGGTTAGCTGAGATCGATCGCTAGTATGGCTATGTTTCCGTTGTAGATTAAAGTTAAAGATTTTTATGATAAATGTACTTTCATTTTCGGAACCAGCTTCGTAACTGAAGGTAAGTTTATTTTAAAAAATCTGCAATCAAAATCGAAAAGTCACAAAATGGTTCAACAGATCAAGATGAAAAAGTCTTTTAAAAATATTAAAATTTAAACGAGAAATTTGAAAATAACTTGCCCATTGGTTTAACATTACTGAGCAGGTATATTCAAGTGAGTGAGGGGTCCCCTTAAGTGTGCCAGTCACTTAGAGGGCGTATTCCTCTCGGTAATTTTAAGTCTATGGTCATTTAATGCATTTTTAGATTCAAAATATCTCCTCGGGAAATTAATATTTTTGACTTCTTTTTTTCAGTGTTCTCTTCTTAAAGGATGTCATCTTTTTTTCTTAGTTTTCCAATACAGTCAACTCTCGTTAATTCGAAATCGGATAATTCGAATCTTCGCTTAATTCGAACTCAACATGAAGTCCCGAAATTTTCAATGGCATAATAACGTTAAAAAATTTCATTAATTCGAACTCATTTTCTCTTGACGTCGTTTAATTCGAACTAACGAGAATTCCGATTTTTCTTCATTCTTTTTTTTACACAGATTTCAGATCATTTGAAAAACTTTCTTTTTTTGATTTTTAAGAAAATTGTTCCGTACGAGTACACATATAATCCAATGCATTTGATACACACTTTCTTAGCGCCCCGTCTGTCCATTAGCGACGCTTTAAATTTTTCTTCCATTTGCTTGTTTCTAATCTTTTAATTAGTTTATGTATTTATACATTCTAATTTAATATTAAGTTACATTCTAATAATATCAGACGAATCAGAATTAAGCATGTTTTCACCTCATATTTTCCATAATTAGAACTTCGGATAATTCGAACGTTTCTTGTGGTCCCGACGATTCCGAATTAACGAGAGCCGACTGTATTTCTAAAATCTATGCATAGTTTCATAGGAAATGTTAAAATTTTACTTCCATTTGGTCAATTTCTAAAACATAAAATATTAAATAGAGCATAAATTTTAGAATTATTTTGACAACTAAGAAAAAAAGTGGCATCCTTTAAGAAAGTAACACTGAAAAAAAATAAATAAATAAACAAGTAAAAAGAAAAAAAATTCTGAGGAGATAGTCTTTTGAATATAAGAATATATCAAATGCCCTTAGACTTAACATTATATTGAGGGGAATTCGGCCGCTGAGTGACTGACTAACACTCTTAAAGGGACTTAACTGGTGGGGAGAAAAAAGTTGAATCCAATATTATCGTATGGGAAAAAATATGTGTAGTAAAAGTTTGAATTGCTCTGAAGTGGTGTCTAGGGTAAAAAGATGGCCCAGGCGTTTTTTTGGTGAAAAACTTAGTTTAATGTTCTGGGTTATGTAAGTACACATATATAGACTGGAACACAATTATGTACATTTTTATGGATTTGCAAAAATAAGAAAACGAACTGGAACAGGCCGTCTGCCTATCCAAGCTTGCCGTTATTCCATTTCCCACAGGCCCATCTGACCTGGGTTTCGCTCCAAAATATGCGGACAGCTACAGAACCGTCTGTTCTCCGCTGAATTCCGCGAGCATCTGTCCTCTTCTAAAAAAAAAACTACTTACACCATCACAATTTACCGTTAGTCGCGATAATAGGGTTCTCATCACGAGCCTCTAGATGCTTACTCAGCAATAGAAAGTTCATTGCCGCAGCTGTTACTAAGGGCCTTGTGAATGGATCCCACAACTCGGCCTACCTGACCGTGCTGGGTCCTCCCAGTCATCATCTGCTCTTAAAACAGACTGGTACCGGATGACTTTTTACAGGCGTCTAATATTCACAACAAACTAAATAAAATAAAATAAATAAAACGCACAAGATAATATTAAAGTCAATTTTTTTTTCTTGATTGTCTCTTGGACACAGTTCTGTCCTTGATTTACTTATATTAGTCCAAAACAAATTTCGTCTATCGTTCATCACAACATATAATAACAATAACAAAAATTAATACTAAATGCTAATAAAAACAATAATAATAATCACACACATTTTATGTCAAAGCACAGTTGCTTTGCTTTAGTTAGTAGTAGTCCACGGTTTCATATGATCTGCAGCACTAGAGGTCATCTGTGGACCTTCATGGTCTCCAATTTTTCTCACATTGTAACGATCGTTTCTTTTTACTGTGGTGATCTCATAAGGGCCAAGAAACTTAGGCTTTAGTTTGGTGCCTGTCCCAAACTGCGTTTTTTGAATGGCCACCAAATCACCGAGCTTATATGTGTTGGCCTTTTTTCTCTTTCTGTTGTACGTTTTCACATTTTCCTGCTGTATTTTTAATATGTTTTGCTTCGCTATTTCTCTATTAGAATTCCTTTCCGATACGAATGAATTTAATTCCTCATCATCTAACAACTCTTTAATTCGCATGTCGGTTTTTTGCCGCATTTTTACTCCTGTCAATAGTTCGAAAGGTGGGAATTTGGTACTTCTCGATACGGTGCTATTTATGATGCGTTGTACGGGCGCGACAAATTTGTACCATTTGGTGGAATCTTCTATGCTAAGTTTTGCTAAAATTGGTATAAGAATTCTGTGCATGCGCTCTATTTGTCCATTCCCTCTCGGAATCCCTGTTGTTATTGGAATATGTTCTATATTCTCTTCCTTGCAGTATTCTTCAAAATCGGCAGAAGTGAAAGCCGGACCTTTGTCGGTGACTATCCGCGACGGATTTCCGAAAATATCATGTTGTCGGGTTAACCTATCAATGACTTCTTTAGCGGCTGTCGTTTTAACCGGGTACAGCCAAACAAATTTAGTGAATGCATCCACAACGGTAAAAATATGATTATAATTTTTATTTGTAGATGGCATGGGACCAATGTGATCTATGTGATAAGTCTCGAGGGGTATATTTTGTTTGGGAATCGGGTTTAGTAGGCCTTCTCCTTTTCCCTGCTTTTTATTGCAAAGTATACACTCTACGCAGTTGGCTATGACGCTCTCAATTTGTTTTCTTAATTGGGGTATATAATAATTTTCTTTCAGAAGCGTTTCGGTTTTAACTACGGCATAATGACCTCTGCTATGAATATTGCGTATTATTTCCTTTTGCATGTCGGTAGGGATCATTAGAAGTTCTCGGTCATTTTCATATTTGTATACGATATCGTTTCTTATAACATATTCTGAACTTTCATTTTTTTCGATCAATTTTTTTATTGCTTGTATGTGTTCGTCTTCTTGTTGAGCATTCTTTATTTTTAATGTTAATTCATCATGCGATCGGGTGACTATTAGCACTGTATTTCTACTTAATGCGTCTACATGTTTCATTTGGGATCCTGATCGGTGAACAATTTCATAATCAAACTCTTGTAAAAACAGAGCCCATCTGGCTATTTTTGGCGTAATGTCTTTTTTGTCCATGGTTTTTTGGAATGCGGAACAATCTGTCACAATTTTAAATTTAGTGCCTAATAAGTAGTTTCGGAATTTCTTAACTGATTCTATTACCGCGAGAGTCTCTAATTCGTAACTTGAATATTTCGCTTGAGTAGGGGTAGTTTTACGGCTCATGTAATAAATAGGATGTAAACTTTTGTTCTCTTCTTCTTGTAGCAGGACACTGCCAAAACCTATGGCGCTAGCATCGGTATGCAATTCTAGCCTAGCACCTCGTCGGAATGTATGCAATACTGGGGGGTTCACTAGTTTTTCTTTAAGCGTCTCAAAAGCTTGTTTTTCAATAATTCCAAATTTAAATGTATTTTCTGCCCTTAATAAATCACTTAAAGGTCTCGCTATAGTTGCATAATGGGGGATGTATTTTCTGAAATAAGAAGTTAGACCTAGAAAACTGTGTAATTGTTTAAGGGTGCGGGGTTCAGGGAATTTCTTTACTGCCAAAGTTTTGGCTTCCGAAGGTCTAGTAGTTTCGTTCTCGACAATATAACCTAAAAACTCAATTTTCCGTTTAAGGAATTGACATTTTGCAAAATTAAATTCTAATCCGTAATCCGATGCAACTTCTAATACACGTTTCAGTTTCAATAGAGCCTCTTCCTCAGTCTCCGCGAGTACTATGACATCGTCTAGGTAAACTAACATTATTTTTTCTTTAATTAATTGTTTAAAAACAGCTTGTATGTATCTTTGAATCTGTTGAGGGCCAAGTGAAAGTCCTAACGGGAGTTTTAGGTACTCGTACTGAGAGTTATGTGTGACAAATGCTGTGTATTTTCTGCTGTCTTCCGCTACACCTATGTGGAAAAAACCATTTTTTAAATCCAAAGTAGTAAAAACCTTCGCGCTCTCAATGCTATCTAACACGTCCTCAATCCTCGGTAAGGGAAAATTATCTTTAATTATTTTTTTATTTAAGAGTCTATAATCAACGCTAAGTCTCCAAGAATCGTCTTTCTTTCGCGCTAATACGATAGGAGATGCATAATTGGAGTTACTTTCCTTTATGATTCCCATTTCCAGCCATTCGTTTATCTGTTTGTCGACAAATTCCTGTTCTGGAAATGCTAACCTACGCGGTCGTTGTGCTATCGGAATATCATCTGTTAATATTATGTTTACTTTCAACTCCGTATCCTTAATTTTATTTGGTTTATAATTAGAGATCAATTCTGTTAGCTCTTTTTTGATGGTTTTGTTTGAAATGTGATTTACTTCAATTTCCTGAAAATTAATCGAATCGGCTGTTTCAGCTAAATAAATTTCTGTATTTTTTGTTAAGTCTAAACACGGTTCAATTTCTAATAATTTATTTTCATGAATGCTTGTTTGCATGTTTACGCTTTCACTGCAGTCTAAAGCTGTCTCATTCTGTTTAATTTGTTCTTTTCCCACACATTCAGCTGTCGAAGCAATCTTTTCTACCATGGGACTGTTTTGCTTTTCTGACCGCAACATCGTAAGAAATCTGGGTGTAATATAGCTGACGCGCTTGATTTTTGTCACGACTTGTTCTCGTGGAAACGCAGTGACGTAATTTACTCTCACTTCCCTTAATTTCCGTTTCCCCGAAATTTGCAATCCCTTTTCTGTAATATTGAAAGTTAACTGTTTTAGAAAATTATTCCCCAAAATTATGGAGTGATTCAAATTTTTTACGATGTATAAATCTGCATTTACTGAATAGCCATCTATTTCAATATTTACTGTTATGAATCCTAGGGGAGTAATTTGGTTACCTCCAATTCCTGATAACATTAAGTCGTTGTCGTGTAATTGAGGGCATCCCAAAGTTTTATAAATTTCGTTACTACACATGTTCACATCGGAGCCTGTGTCAACAAGACTTTCTATATTTTTATCTAGAATTCTCACATTTTTCATTATTTTATCTAACGAATTCGAGGTATTGCTTACGGCTGCATTCGCATTTTTTGCGGAATTATATGTACATTGGTCAGATCTGTGACCAGGTGTTTTGCACCTCCAGCAAATCGGGCCTTCTTTTTTTCGGGGGCAGTGTTTCGATATATGGGACAATTCATTACAATTGAAACAGCGAATTTTTTCATTTGAATTTTTCTGCGCACCCGTGAAATTTTTTTCATATGATACACGACTCGTATCATTTCGGTGAAACTCTCTATTATTTTCAATACCCTGATTTAGGCGTTTCTTAAATTCCATCTTTGGATGTTTGGTTTCATCTTTCCGCAAATTAATTCGGGCAGTTTCAAAATCATCCAACTTACCTGTCAATTCCTCTAAATTTGTAATTTTGGGTAATTCATCACAAAAATGTTGTTTCATTTCAAATGACAACTTTCTCCTAATTTGTTCAATAATTAGAATATTTTTTAATTCCTCAAACGTTGATATTTGTAATCCCTCTAACCATTCATTCAAAAAATTTGAAAGTTCAAACGAGAAATCTTTCCACGATGCTAAATTTTCCTTCTTATGTAAGAAAAATTTTTGTCGAAACTGTTCGGGCGTAAGTTTAAAACGTCTTAATAGTATTTTCTTTACGTGATCATATTCGTTCGATTTTTCCTCACTTTCACGATTTATTAAACTCACTATGTCGAGCGGTAGTAATGCCAGAATATATGTTACCCATTCTTCCTTAGGAATTTCTAACCGTTTTGCCTGCCGTTCGAATAAGGTTAAATAAACACTAATTTCCTCCTCATTATCGTATCTTTTTAACAGTTTTAAAACATCGGGACCTTTCCCTATTGCCGCTGAATTTATTACTTGAGCTTTATTATTCTCTAATTCTAATATCTTTAATTGATATTCGCGATCTTCCGTTTCTTTAGCTTTTAAATTCTTCTCCTCCTCCTCGCGTTCGCTAACTATCCCACTAAGCAAATTTTTAACAAAGTCTTCATCATACCCATCTGATTTAACCACCATATCAGCCAATACACTTTTAGTTGCATTCTCGGGCGGGTTCAGGCCCAATTCGATCACCAAAGTAATCAGATCTATTTTTTTCGATCGAATTAAGTGATTCATAACTATTTTTTAAACACATAAAAACAAATAATATCAATGCACATATAATAAAAAATATATCTATATCTCAATATATTTTATACCCTTTTATATATATATTTCAATAATTGTTTACACACACACATATATATATCTATAAACATAGCACTTACTTCACATAGCACTTACTTTACCAGAGAATATTTTTTTTTCGTTTTAATCTAAAAAAAATTTATGCAAGTACGACGGCTGGCATGTTTTTTAAAAAAATAAATAAATAAATAGCCTGAAAAAAAAAAAAAAAAAAACACAGCAGGCTTTTTCACTACGTACGATTTCGTAATGGTCAACTTCACTTTGAAAAACAGAAAAAAAAAAAAAAAAATATAGTCTGCGAAAAAAAAAACACAGCAGACTATTAAAAAATTTTTTATAGATATCAACAGTCTGCGAAAAAAAAAGCACAGCAGACTTTTTTAAAAAAAATTGCCACTAGATGAAAAAACAAAACAAAACAGCGGCTTCTTGATTCTTTTTTTCACTTACGAGAAAACTGTTTTGTAGTTGCAGGGGGAAAACACAGGTTTTTCTTTTTTTTTTCTCTTTCCGAAGATTCATAAGGCGCTCCTTGCTGAAAGATTCTGAAGATTGACCCAACATCTGCGCTGACTGTCTACGGAAGGGAGGGGGCCACAAGTTTCCACAAGTTTCACTCCGTTGAAGCTGGTTGACGATGATGACCGTCTTACGAGCGGGGGGGGGGGGATTCTCTCATCTAATCCTTCCCTCAAATTTCTCTTTCCAGAAACTGATCCAGGGCGAGCACCCACGTTGTAGTAAAAGTTTGAATTGCTCTGAAGTGGTGTCTAGGGTAAAAAGATGGCCCAGGCGTTTTTTTGGTGAAAAACTTAGTTTAATGTTCTGGGTTATATAAGTACACATATATAGACTGGAACACAATTATGTACATTTTTATGGATTTGCAAAAATAAGAAAACGAACTGGAACAGGCCGTCTGCCTATCCAAGCTTGCCGTTATTCCATTTCCCACAGGCCCATCTGACCTGGGTTTCGCTCCAAAATATGCGGACAGCTACAGAACCGTCTGTTCTCCGCTGAATTCCGCGAGCATCTGTCCTCTTCTAAAAAAAAAAAAAACTACTTACACCATCACAATTTACCGTTAGTCGCGATGATAGGGTTCTCATCACGAGCCTCTAGATGCTTACTCAGCAATAGACAGTTCATTGCCGCAGCTGTTACTAAGGGCCTTGTGAATGGATCCCACATATGTACACTTATTGTTCATTCAAATATGAAAATTTGAACAATATCTTTTTTTTTTCGGCATGTATGTATATGAAAATGCCTGATATTACTCTATAAAATCCAAATTTTTATATATTATTCCAATCCAAAGTTACAAGCGTATAAAGAATAATTTTTTAGAATTTTTCGAAAATTGAATAAATTTTGTAGTACCTATTGTTATCTTAAATTTATTTTAGCTCACAGAAGAATAAAAAACAGTCCTATCTACATGCTGAAAAAATATATATTTGGGTGATTCTCTCCAAATAGGCCAAAATAAGAGTTATGAGGGAGTGACTGTGAGGGAGTGATGAATTTTAACAAAATGCCCATTTACTTTTAAAACCATTATCTGAATTGAAATTAGGGTTAATGGGTTTTAACTATATCTAAATACTTGTAAATCAGTAATAATTAATATCTTTAAATATTTATCTGCATTCATTTGAGGCTGGTGAGGGAGTAACGAGGAAGGCTTAGCACCTCATCACTCTTTCATCAGCCTCTACTGAATGCAGGTAAATATTAAACAATTTTAATTATTACTGATTTGTAAGTATTTAGATATAGTTAAGGGCCATTAATCCTAATCTTAATTCAGATAATAGCAAAAAAGTAAATGGGCATTTTGTTAAAATTCATCACTCCCTCATAACTTTTATTTTGGCCTATTTGGAGAGAATCACCCATTTATTGTTGAAATTTCGAAATTTGAAATGAACAAGAACGATAAGTATTTTTATCATATGACAGTATAAGATTATTTTTCCCCCAACAGATAAGTCAGCGTAATAGCCCAAAAGCCGACAGTACAAAAACCTATGTTATCGAGCACAAGAAAAAAAAAATCTTTATATTTTGGAAGAGTAGAAATAGAGGAAACTAATGATCCATGTCCGCCGGAAGTGAAGGGGTGCATTATCCAAAAATTAATACCACTAGTGGCTCATTCGTAGATTTATCATTCTGTTTTCCTGCTCCCAATTTTCCATGTTTTTATAACCTTTGATTATACGGCAAACACAATGTTAAACCGACGAGTAAACCACTAGTGGTATCAATTTTTGGCATATGCACCACTTCGCTTCCGACGGACATGGTTCATTAGATTCCTCTATTACTACTATTCCATAAATTAAAAGTTTTTTTCTTGTGCTCAATGACATAGGTTTTTATGCTGTCGGCTCTTGGACTATAAGGTAAGACAAAACTGAGTACAATCCTAAGGGAAATATGCGAGAGTTAAGACCCATTTCCCCGTCCGATTTTGTTGAAATTTTGAATCCATATTCACTGTGACTAAAACATTTTATTTTAGAGCAATATCTATTTTCCAGTTTTTCCTGAAACTTTCTGAATTTTTTAAAAACTGTCTGCCAAATATGATCTTTTTTTTTTCTTTTTTTCTTTTTTTTTTTTTTTTTTTTATATTCTACCACCAAAAAAAATTATACCAAAATCATCCAAGTACTTTAGGAGTTCATGGATGTTTTAGCTGAAAACTACAATTTTTAAAAGAGTTGAAAAAACTTATCAGGAAGGCCTCCGTTCGGGCATACTCCGAAAAATCTGGAAAAATTATAGAATGTTCTTCTCATGAGGATATATATGTTTATAAAAAAAATTTCGGCGGAACCTCCGTACCCTGCCCGTAAAAAATAATGAAATTTTCGTTATTTGGCGATTTATCATCGGTTGGCGATGAAAAGCAATTTCAAAAAATGTTTTTTTTTTCTTTCAAATGCATTTTAAAGGGAAAAAGTTTCATGTTCAACGTGTTTAGATAAATTAAATATGTTTGGTTTTAAATATCTTTAGTTTGTTTTAAGTATAATTCGTTATATTGATATTTATGTGTATTTATATTCAAATTTAACCATCAAGATTTGTAATTTAAAACGAAATTCAAGTTTAAACTAATTAAAATTGTTTCAAGCTCAAAGTCGAAGTGAGCATTGCCAATTTGATTTTGTTGCTATGGAAACATCTGGCTTTTATTTTTGAATATGCTTAAATGTAGTAAGATAATTTTACTGAATAAGAATATATGAAAATAATTTTTTCAGAGGTAAATTAAATAACTACATTAAAAAATAATAGATATATATACAGTTTAACATATATATATATATATATATATATTAAACTCTCTCATTGTTTATGTTTAAATTCCTTAAATACCGTGTACACGGATTCTGAAAATCCAAAAGTTTTCAGTTGCATTAAAATTGTTTGCTTTTGGCGGGGAAAAGTGCTGCTCGCCAAATCGTGTGACACTTTCGTCTTTTCACGCCAAATATTCGAAAGTATTTTATTTTTGTACTGTACTACTGTTTTCTACTGTAATTCTGCCGCTAATTTTCACTGATCCTTTATTATATGCATGGGTAGTTCAATTAGTATTTTTTTTCAAAAGAATCTGAGTATGCCCAGTATGGAGACCTTCCTTGTTAGATATTTCTTATTTATGGGGTACGTTCTTGCCCAGTTTTATCTAACATATGAATAAATGTATACATGAATACTTCGGTTATTTAGTTACATTTTAAAAAATGAGCATAAAATGTTAAAGTAAAATTAATGCGAGTATGCATGGTGTCCCAAGTTATGCATTCCCTTAAGACTTTTGGTCAGGCAACTTTACAATTTTGGGGAGCGTTTATCCTCCTCAGTCATGAGAAAAATATTGCAAGGTACCGCAAAAACCGGTTTAAAATTGCTGTACAACATTTCCAAAATTGTATTAGTATATATATCGATTCTTATGATATCCCCGCATTTATTGAAGAAGTCTAGAAGTAATTTTAATAAATCTAAAAGCATTTACATTAATTAAAAGGCTATTATTTAGTGTCTCCTCCAGGCGACACCAGGACTGAGGAGATTATTGGCAAATCATAACATCCATTATTTTTTCAATTCTTATGTAGTTGTACAAATTTAAAAGGTATATTTGGCGATTTATAACCCATTATGAGCTAAAAGAAAAATGCATTTTTAATCTTTCTTTAAAATCTAAAACCAATTTGGAATTGTAATATGATGAATCAAAAATCCATTTTCAACTTTTGGATTTTGAGAAAAATAACCACTTTGTTCACAAAAAGGCGCAAGGGCAAGTTGGAATTCGACGCTCCACTGTTAAATTTTGTTCTTTATATTATTTTAATGTGTCTCAATTATTTTTTTGCCATTTTAGTAGTTTAGTCACTTAATTTTGATCGGTTTCAAGGTTGTATTTTTAAAATCACGCCAAATCGAAACACTTCATCTCCCATCTACCTCTGACTAGCATCGGGGGTCTGGGGTCTGCACGGGGGTCGCAGGGTCTACACGGGCCGAAATTTCCAGGCCCGATCCCGGCCCGAAAGTTAAAATTTTGGCCCGAGCCCGGCCCGGCCCGAACGAAAGAAATATTGGCCCGACCCGGCCCGGCCCGAAAGTTAAAATTTCGGCCCGAGCTCGGCCCGAACTCTGCCCGGCTCGGGTGAATTTCTACAGAACATTGATATTTACTCTAACGGAAGAGTTCAGACAAAAAAAAAAAAAAAAAAAAAAACTTATCCGAGTCATTTTTTTTAATGTTTATAGTAAGGACCATAGGCTGCGATATTTACGCTTTTAATGAACCTTTGTTTGTTGTATGTAAATGTTTCAGTTATCATTAGTATTATTAATACATAAAAAACAAAATCTAAAAAATGGTATATGGTAAAAGTAAAATCTTTTAAGACATTGGAAAGAAAAAAATACATTTCCTTCTTAGCTGGTGTAAATGTTTAATATATTTTTTTTTTCTCGCGTATTGTTGTATTCATTTTGTATGAATGAACAGTTTAAAAGAAATTTACAGATTTCAGTTTAAACGAAAATTCCGTCATAATCATTTTTTATTCTATGTGTTTAATTCTATTTTAAGACGCCTAGTGATCTACGATTCTTTAAAAAGAATAAATTCAAATGTTTAATTGTAGAATAGTGACCACTTAAAAGTATATGCCTATTTTGCAAAAAATTTTGGAGCAAGCCAAACTTTAGTAATTTATGAACAGACTTTTCCACGTCGAGAAAAGGATTTTCATATGGGAAGATTCAACAGGAACTGATTATTTTGGTCCGTGAAGACTACAAAGAACGAAATCAGTCTCGGCTTCATACGGAAAAAATAAGTTAGGCTCGGCCCAATATTCCAGGAAAAAAAATTAAGGCCCGAGCCCGGCCCGAAAAGATTAGTAACTAGGCCCGTCTGCCCCGGCCCGAATGCCGTTAATGAAAATCGGGCTGCGGGCCGAGGCCCGGCCCGTGCAAATCTCTACCTCTGACACCCGTGATTCCCAGGGTAGACCTTTCAAAAGCATTGCTTTTGAGACTTTAATTCATATAAGCTAATGTAACCTTCATAAAACTTAATAAATAAAGCTTAAATATAAAAATTCTTTGTCATATGAAATACAAAATGCAATGTTGGTCAAAAAACATATTTATTTAGTAACCATTAGTATGGATCATTCAAATCATAATAACCCAACAAAAAATATAAATATTCTTGCACTATTATGGGATAAGAGAGGCGGAGCACATTACCTGACAAATTTTTAATAAATTGCTAATATTTTCATTACTGGAATCATTAAGGAAATGTAAATAATAATCAGGCAATGTATAAACTTATCACGTACATTGTGTTTTTTCCAGATTGATGATCTGTATAGTTACTGTGTAACTGTTTTCAACTTTAACCATTATATTTTATTTTATTTTATTAACATAAGATTTCATCGCATAACAATTTTACTAAAAAATATTTATATTTAAAAAGACAAAAAAAAAAAAGGGGGGGGGGGGAGTTGAGACGCGGAGCACATTACCTGACAAATTTTCAATAAATTGACGATATTTTCATAATTGGAAACATTAAGGAAATGTAAATAATAATCAGGCAATGTATAAGCAGATCACGTAAGGCTCAGTACATTGTGTTTTTTCCAGATTTATGATTTGTTTAGTTACTGTGTAAATGTTTTCAACTTTAACCATTATATTTTATTTAATTAACATAAGATTTCATCGAATAAGCTCAAAAAGAAAATAAAATCGGCGGAATAATCAGAATTCAACGTAATTAAATTTTACTAAAAAATATTTCTTTGTTTTTAGAAAGACAAACATAAAAAATAAAAAAACTTTTTTAGTATTATTTTTCCTAGAATAGGAATAAAGATTTTAGATCCGAGTGTTTTACATGTTACTTAATATCATTTAACGCGTTCAATGCCACGCCTATCATCACCAGTAACTGACACTGAACATTTCTGTTTTTGAACGTGTCTGACAGTCTAAAATGTGATATAAAATTAAAAATGTATATATTGTTATATGTAATTATTGAAAATTCATTTAAAATTTACTAACTTTTATTTATTAGAGGATTATATGATTAAATAAGAGGCGGATTAAACGAAAAGTTCAGTGACAGTCACCGGTGACTGAAGTGGCACTCAACATGTTGAAGAATATATAATTTTTTAAGTGAAAAAAAAAATGACGAAATGGCTAAAGTTATGCGTGCACCGCGCATTTCCAAGTTTTGCTATTATTTTGTTTAGATTACAATAATATACTTTTTACAAAAAAAGCAAAAATAAATTTCTACATAGCACAATTTGTCGGGGAAAAGTTTACGACTAATATACAGGGTGTTTATAAGGTCCCGGACCCATTTTGATGCTTATTAAATCATAAAATAATAAAGATAGATTAAAATTAATAACATAAATGTTTTGGATAGATTCAAAAAGTTCCATGAACCTTGTCAATGAACTTCCACGTGTGCACCCTTTGTCGCAAGGAGAATATCAATTCGACAGTCAATTTCACGCCAGGTATCGGCAAGCATGTCGGCATCCACAGAGGCTACTGCGGTAGTAATTCTGGCTTTTAAGTCATCAATATTCGACACTCTCCTCCTGTAACCATTGTAGAGGTCTGCACGGGCCGGAATTTCCAGGCCCGGACCCGGCCCGGCCCGTTGTGAAACTCAAAAGTTCGGCCCGAACCCGGCCCGACCCGTTCAAATTTTTATATTTTAGGCCCGGCCCCGCCCGTAGAGAAATCAGGGAAAACAGGCCCGGCCCAGCCCGTTTTGGCCCGTTACAATTTCTACGATTTCTAAAAAATTCAGATTTTTATCATATAATTAAGATTTTTTTTAAAGAGTACTGCATACATATCTATGGAATGATTTTACAGTATATTTTACAGGAAATACGCATTAGTAACATTAATGATTACTAAGATTCTTAGGCTTTCAACATTCAAATAAAGATTCATTAAAAATTTAATATGGCTTAGAATTAAAAAAAAAAAAAAGAAAAAAAAAAAAGAAAAAGAAAAAGAAAAAAAAGAAAAGAAAAAAGAAAGAAATTTAAAAACATCGTAACTTTTGAAACTGTTTAATAAAGGAAGATTTATAAAAATATTTCTATATCATTTTATTAAAGATTTTAAATCCAAATTCAAAGAAGCTCCTTTCTGATACATTTCTAAATTCATTTTTTTATCCTCAGAATTGCATAAGATTAGCAGGTATCTTTATTCAGAAACTATATAATCGAATGGCGTTATCCATTTTTTGATACAAGCAATTTAAGAACACTGCAAGCAAATAAAATATTGTCATAGTTAGCGTTTTGAATAGAATTTCCGGAAGCGATAGCATGGGAAGGGAGAAAAACCTGCAACCATTTGAGAAACTATTGTATCTCAACAAGGTTATACAAGTATTTTATTTACCAAAAATGAAAAACGCTATTCGATTCCAAATCCCTTTAATAGTCAGGCTTATAACTTTTATATTTTTACAATTAAAAATTAATGTAAAAATGTGTCAAACTTTCGCGTTATTGAAAATTAATTTAAAAACCACCAAGAAGTATATATCCAAAGATTAAGCTAACATAAGTTCTTTATCGCTGTTCATAATTTTACAACTTAAGTTGTCTGCCCTACAGATCTTGAGAACAATTAAGTTTTCTTTCGGTCCGGCAAGTCTATATGTAGAAAAATAATGCCTTGATCTCCAATTTTGATCTTGGCCCTGCACGAGTCAGTTTTAAAAATATTAAAACGGGTTACACACAATGTAACTGTCCAATGCCGATCTCTACACTGCACAAGTTACATTTTTATATTGATGCTATCAAACTAGTATGGCTCGTGACGCACATTTATATTTATTCTCGTTAAAACCATTTTCGTTGAAAATAGGTTTATATTTTATCGTTTATGTTTAAATCTTCAAAACGGGCCGGTAGGCGCCCGAAAATTTTTATATCGGCCTGGCCCGTACGGCCCGTTCAATTTTTTTGCCGGCCCGGCCCGTTTATTTTGTTTGTCGGCCCGGCCCGGCCCGTTGAAAAAAACATTCTAATTCTGCCGGCCCGGCCCGTTAGCAAATTCGAAACGATTCCGCCGGGCCGGATACGGGCCACGAGCCAAGCCCGGGCCCGTGCAGACCTCTAAACCATTGTCCTTTACAAATCCTCAAAGGAAAAAGTCCAGCGGCATTATATCAGGTGATTTGGGTAGCCAAGGAATTGGACCTCCTCGCCCAATCCATTTTTCTGGAAAATGGTCATTCTAAGAAGTATGAAAGATGGTACTCCAATGAGGTGGTGCATCATCTTGTTGCAAAAAGACATGTGGCTGAAGCTGTTCTAGTTGTGGAAATACGAATTGTGTGGAACGTTAAAAAAATTCCATAAAGAAACGACATCAAATTGGGATTATAAAACCAACTTTTTGGATTTACTGTGATTAATACAGATTCTAGTAAATATTCTAGTTTTAAAAAAGATAAATAAAATAATTTTCTTAAAAAGAAAAAAAGAAAGAATCAAGGTCTCTTCTCACACAATTCACATTTCAAAACATAGACTGTTTGTTTTGATTAACTAATTAAACTAACTTTGCTTACATTTTTCTTCTTTTTTTTATAAACTTTGATTTTTTACCCCCCCCCCCCCTTGCTACGCGCATGTAAAAAAAAGTTTTCCTCATAGCGAGAGCTGATTAATTCGTTTTAAAAACGGAATCGTTTCCGAAATTTGCAGACAGATAATAAAAATTTATTTTTATAAAATATTCCTTAAATTTCAAAAATAAATTGTTATACATATTTTTAATGAAGTAAAACCTACTAAAACAGAATTTAATAAAAATTCATGGAATTTAATAAAAAATTATATTTAGGTATTCCCTGATATAAACTGATATTTAATAGTTTTTGGTGTAAATAGCTTATGAGGTGTCGCTGATACACTGCATTTCTTTCAATTTTCGCAACAGCTCTATTTCTAAAACTTATGCACGGATTTCGACCAAACTTCAGATTCAATTAGTCCTTGACTTGAATTGATATTGTTTCATTTAGGTGTGAATAGCTCAACAGGTGACGCTACTATGGTGCCTTTTTCGCAATTTTTACAATAGCTCTATTTCAAGATTGCGCGGATTTGCATCTAACTTCAGATTCAGCTAATCCATGATATGAAATAAATTTATTTACGTTTTGGTGTCAATCGTCTAACAAAGTAGCTCGGGTATGCTGAATTTTTCCCGATGCTTGCAATGACTATCTCAAGAACTAATGCACGAATTTTCATCAAAACTCAGACTCAGGTATACCTTGATCAATATTAAAGATTATGTTTTGGTGTAAATCACGCAACAGGTGGCAATTTTATGCTGCATTTTCCCCGGTATCCGCAATGGTCATATTTCATGAATTAATGCACGAAATTTCATACTTTTACAATTCTCACGATGGGCATAGATTGCCATTGAATTCTGGTACTGAGATAGCGAATTTTCAAGCACTAACATGTATGAGATATGAAAAAGTTTTGCGATTGCCATATCCGACTAGTTACTGCTTGTAGAGGGAAAAAATAGCTTTAAGGGTTTTCTTAAATAAAAAAGAGCAACTTTCTGACATAAGTTTTAATTTATTTTTGTTCGGAAATGCATGAAACTAGAAGGTATTGTTATTCAGAAACTATCTAATTGCACTCAGTTTTCTGGGTTTATATATATATATATAAACGCGATAGATATTTCATAACAAGCCTTAAATGTTGTCGTTTTTGAACACATTTCCCGACGAAAACAGGAAAACCGGTCAAAAATCAGGAGAAAAAGGGTGATCACGTGATGAAAATAGCTTAGAACTAGGTAGGTAATTTATCATAAAATGGAAAAATTAAGTTCGATTCGAAATCGCTTCCATAGTCAGCCTTCCAATTTTATATCTTTCTGTTAAAAAAAGAATTTGTAAATGTGTCAAAATGTTTTGCTCTTATTGAGCGAAGCAGTAGTTAACAACCTTAAATACAGTTTGTTGAAAACTGCATCTGAATTTTTTTGAGCTATTATTATTATTGTTATTTTGTAGTTTTTAATTGAATTTTTATAATAGTGGTAACTGAAGAACTTCATTTCTGTAGAAAGTAAAGGGAAAACAGTTGAAAAATAGTAGATTACTATATCTTTTTGTTGCCATTTTCTCATAACAACTGAGAAAAAAAAATGTTGACAACATACATGCTACTTTGAAAAAATATATACATAAATTAATGATTTCTGATAAAACATGGAACAATTATAGACTATGTTTACTTTTAGCTATCCAGATTAATGTACAAACAAATAAAGGCTTATAAATCATTAGCCTTTTTTTTTTTTTTTTTTTTGTCGAGTTTACGGCATCGTTTTTTGCTGAGTTTGTGTATCATTCCACGATAGTGACGCTATATGCATACTTTTCTTATAGAGCTAGCTGGCTTAAGACTGAATCTTCAGCGAATGTAAATGATGGAATTTTAAATAAAATAAAAGCGATTATTTTAAGTCTTAAAACTGATATATGTTTTGTACTATCTATATTTATATGACTTTTTCTTCATCGGGGGAGGGGGGCACTAATTCTAAAAATGCAGAAATTCTGCTTCCTGCTATTTTTTGTATTTATTTTCATTTACATTTACAATCAATGAAAATAAGAGAACCGTAAATAAAGAGCAGTCCAATCTGTGACTAATAAAATGTAAAAAAGTGTATTCTTTTTCATATATACAGTCGGTTCCCGTTAATTCGAACTCGTCGGGACCGAAAGAAATGTTCGAATTATGGAAAAAATGAAATGAAAACATGCTTAATATGGTACTATTACAAAAGAATTAATGTTATGGTGTATTTTAAATTTATTTCGTCAATTATCATTAGAAAATGACTTAATATTAAATTAGAAAGCATAAATACATAAACTAATTAGAAGATTAAAAACAAGCACAATGGAAGAAAAATTTAAAGTGTCACTGATGGACAGATGGGGCACCAAGAAAGTGGATATCAAATGCATTGGATTATATGTATATTCGTTCGGAACAATTTTCACAAAAATTAAAGAAAGTTATTCAAATTATCTGAAATCCGCGAGAAAGAAAAGAAAAATGAAACATCGGGATTCTCGTTAGTTCGAATTAAACGAAATCAAGAGAGAATGAGTTCGAATTAATGAAAAATTTTAATGTTATTCTGGCATTGAAAATTTCGGGACTTCGTGTTTAGTTCGAATTAAGTGAAGATTCGTATTAACCGATTTCGAATTAACGAGAGTCAACTGTATGTTAAATATAAACACTTTTGTTAACCTTTAACTAAAAATAGAATATATGAACTAACATACGTCGTATAAAGCAACAAAGAACTCTTAGCATTTTCTTCTGCTTTAAACAATGTTTGTTTAACAGATTTCTCGATCAACCTGAATCAACTTCTCATCTCGAGATTTTTTATAGACTTCATATGTCGAAGCGAGATCAGACAATCCAGCTGATTTAATTCAGAAACAAGGTAAATTCGTTCTCCAGACGGCTATTTTACTCCGTATACGAGATGCTGAATTAAACAAAGAAGAAACCCCTGTTTGAGCTCTTTTATCATACTACTGCGCACGATGAATTGTAAATATGTTAAAGCAAATTCATCTATTTGAATTTAAATACATGAGACATTTTGTATCGACGTAATAAACTGTAATAAAACGACAAACTATGAACTACCAATAAGCTCATGACAAATGACACACATTCACGAGCAATTTATTAGACAGCCGTCTGGTGAATTTTAATATTCTGAACTTCAGAAAATTAGACACCCTGCTGCAATGTAAACCTCTTTGATTTCTGCAACGAGATCGTTTTTAAATAATCCTTGTTGTCCCTAATTTGCAGTGTTTAATTTGTACTTAACATGCAAATATTTCTAGAACATTTATATTACATCTTCCGTTCACAAACAGTTTCTAAAAGAGGTTTTATATACAATTTATGTTACGTTTGCTAAACGGATTGCAGGAAGGAAGGATTTACTATTTATTCAAAATAACTGGTTTTTGACAGACATTTCATCAGTTTTAAACAATAATTGTTGTTACGAATTTTCTAACAAATATTCCCATGGAAATTATATCTAAAGTATTAAAAAAAGGATATTGGAAGAGTACTGTTAAGATAAAGCAGTATACTGCTTGTATCTGCTTTATCTTGGACTTGAAACATATACCCGATTCTTGCACGTTGAAAAGTTTTCACCAACATTGACGTGCAGATTTTGTTTTAAAGACTAGAAATACTTCATCATTTATTGCCTTTTTGGGAAATATTGGTTGCATCATAGCTACTATTTCCATCAGATATTTTACAAAATTGGCGTTTCAATAAAGACTTCAATGTAAAGCCAATACTTCTTGATTTGTAGCATTACACACATAAATATTTCTATTGTTAAACCGACATAACAAGATAAGCATTTCTTTCTAAGCAGTTTCAATTAATGCAATGCTGGAGCAATACTAGCTTTTGCTATCACCTATATAATCAGTACTGGTTTACAATATGGTTTGTTTACAAATAGAAAATGCATAATGTTATAAAAATTATTCAGTCATTTTATAATATATGTATTAATAAGAAAGTGTACTGTACAATCAATCTTATATGAATCTATTTTTTTCATTTATTTAATCTAAAACAGTTAATTACAAAGGAATTGTTTCTTTAAAAACTATTATTTAAAAAAAAAAAACTAAAAAAGTCTTAATATTGTTTTAAAACACATATCAAAATATGTATTTAGTTTTTTTATTACTTATTAAATGAAATTTGCAACAATAATTCAGGGCTGTTGAGGCGGAGGCGGGCCCATTTTTGATATAAAGAGTCATAATCGGTAATCTTAAATAAACAAGATAACTTTGACACCGGCTTATTTATTTATTTATTTTTATTTTATTATTATTGTTATTTTTGGTTAGACACGAAATTAAACCAATTATATGTAATTTTAAATCCATAAAAGGAATTACTATTGCTATTTTTTAATTATATCAAGCTGCACAAATTAGAGATTCCCAATATACTACCCAGCGTACACTGTAGATGAAAACTGTATTTAATCAGAAATCTAGTAGATTCCGATTATTTTCGAATTAGTAAAATTTTCATCTTTATTTTTTTTCCCTTTCCATCTAAATTTTTTTGCTCTGGAGAACACGAATTAGTATGAAAATTCTAACGATTTTCACTTTTCAGTCCACAGATCAGAAATAGCAGAATTTCTATTTTGTTCTCTTCTTTAGATTTAGATAATTGGATTTTTCAGGTTTTGGGGATGTAAAATTGAAAAATTAGTAAAACGGATTTTTTTCTTTTTTTTTTTTTTTCTCCAAAGCTCTAAGAAATGAATTAATAAAGAAATAGTGAAATTTTAGCCTTTTTTTCTTGCATTTTCTCATAATTTTAACTAACAGCCACAATAACATATTATAAGAGATGTAAATTTTCCATTTTTTTTATTTTTGGGTGAAAAAATTGCGGGCCAGGATTCAAACCAGGGATGTATTGGCTAAAACCGCCAATGCTCTACCAACTGAGCCATCCCGGAAACGAAAAATTGGGGACTATTTCACCCAATTAACCTCAACGATAACTTAATCTGGTCTGATACTCTGGATCAGCTCAACAAAATAAATCGAAGGTCAATATATGGAACTGCAGAAAATCGCTGCATACGAAATTACACCAGATTAATTTTAAACACGATTATTCAATCGGTAAAGTAATTATAACAGATGTAAATTTTTCTTTTTTTTTGGGGGGGGGGGGTGAAAAAATTCCGGATTCGAACCTGGGATGTATTGGCTAAAGTCCCTGGTTCGAATCCCGGCCCGGAATTTTTTCACCCCAAAATTAAAACTAGTCGTTGGGGGCCACCGTAATACTTACCCATCATGGATATGTATATGAAAATAAAACATGTGAAACTATTTATACAATGCATTGCAATTCATAAACAAAATTTAAATATTGTTAATATACATAGTAATGCTATATTGAAGAACTGCTGATGTACCAATATCGACAAATTATATAAAACGCCAAACTACTCAAGTAGTACCGAACTGCGTAAAAGAAACATCCTTATAACTCCAAAAATAATAACTCTATTAACTAACAATTAACTGCGTCGGATTAAGCGTCTCATTTCCAATTAAAATATACTTCAGAATTGAAATTTGAATGAAATACAGGGTCATGAAATATCGAAAAATGTGGAAAACAAGATTACAAATATCTCGGCAACTAATAATTCGATCGACTTTGTTCTATATGCAAAATGTGTGTTATTTTATTGGCTTTTACGTCCATTCCTTAGAACAAAAGAATTCGAAAATTTTTATATACCTTTCATCAGAACGAATTTTTCGAGAGTCAGAAAAAAATAGTTCCGGATAATCGAGGTTGCTGATATTAAATAGGGTTCGTCCCATTCTTACATACTAACTACATACAAAATTTAAAGTCTCTATCTCAATTTGTTCGGGAGATAGAGCGTTTACAGACAGACAGACAGACGGACGGCAAAATTTTTTTTCTAAAAATATGTTTTTCGGAATCTCCACTATCTAAAACGTGTAAACCCGTCAAAAAAAATTTTTCGATTTTCAAAACGATTGCAAGACTTACCCCCCTATACTACGTATGATGGGTAAGTAAAAATGGAAAATTTACATCTGTTATAATTGCTTTACCGATTGAATAATCGTGTTTAAAATTAATCTAAACTAATATATTAGTTAGACTGGAGAGAAAATTGAAGTTGGCCAATTTTCAGACAGACTCCGCAGCCCTACATAACTGGACAGCTTAATTTTAATAATGTTTACTGGTGAATTTCGCGTTAATTTACACTGCGATAAATGTAGAACCAGTAATAAATTTTCAGAGACTGCAATCCATTTTACATTGACAAAATTTAAATAATCTTCATTAAGAATGAAGAAAAGTAAGGGCAAATAAACCCCAGTTCTTTATTGATAGCAACTGGGGCATTTCTATCAGATATAATCCATAATTAACAGTGATTCATATGCAAAAATATCAGGAGGAAGTTTTAAAAAAATCACTTGTTACAATAAAATAATCGTTAAATATACAAGCGTTTGCGGTTGTTGAGCTCATGAGTGATTATTAGGTTATAATTCACAGGTCATTTAATATGCCTTTTTTTAATCCTGAAAATGGCAGAATAAAACTGACGTTCAATAGGTAGTCTCATTGCCTCTTAGAATAACTAAAATCAAAAATAAAATAAATAAGGACGATACATGCTACTAAGTCGCTATAGCATAATCTTTTCAATTTATAAGCAAAATCTACAGCTCATATTCAAAATATTAGAATAATTGAGAAAAAAGTAATAAGAAAAAATTATTTGTCATTTATTTATTTTTTATACTAAGTAAATGCAATTAAATTTCTTATAAATTAAATCTGGAATGTTTAGATAAGATTTTAACATTTATAAAATATAAAATACAGCACAATAAATTAGGTATACAGCTTCCTTAAACACACCAGAATATTAGAATAAAATTTAGATTGGTTCAAAATATTAGAATATTTTATTTTACGCAACAATATTACCTTATGAATATGAAGTAAATGGTAGTTAATATTTTGTAGCATCCCCTTTAGCTTTCCTAACAGCGTACAATCGATCTTGCATACTATATACAAGGTGTTTACAAACATTTCTATCAATATTAGCCCAAATAGACTTTATACGTGCCACTAACTCAGTTTTACTTGAAGGAGGATTTTCTTGAAGTTTTTTCTTCATTATACACCATAAGTTTTCGATGGGATTAAGATCTGGTGAATTTGGTGGCCAAGGAAGTACCTTAACGTTGCGTTGGCGGAACCAATTCTTAGTTGACACCGAGGTATGCGGGGACGCTAAATCTTGTTGAAAGATGAAATCATCTTCAAATAAATCTTCTGATGATGGAATCATCTAATATTCTAAAATTTCTTGATATATCAGAGAGTTAACCTTTTCGTAGACGATGCATAACTTTCCAGGTCCTTCTGCACTCATACAACCCCAAACCATGACACTAGCAGCAAATTTTACGGAACGTTTAAGGCATTCTTTATCAAATGCTTCTTGCTTCATTCTCCAAACTCGAATACCTTGATTACCACATGAAACACAAAACATACTTTCATCACTAAATAATATATTTTTCCAATCTTCATTGCTCCATAAACGTCTTGATTTACACCAATTCAATCTTATACGCTTTTGTCTTGCAGTCATGAGAGGTTTTGTTTTCGGTACACGAGATTCAAATTTAAATTTATGGAGACGTCTTAATGTTGTCGATGTAGAAACTTCAACTCCTTCTTCTTTCCATTTTCGGTGCAAGAATCGCACACTTTTAAAACGGTTTTTCTTAACTATACGCTTCAGTTTCCTGTCATCTCTAGCAGATGTTTTTGGTTTTCGGCCACCATTTCGGCGATTATTTTGAAATTTTCCAATTTTTGAATATTGTGTTAGTATTTTACTAACGCTCGATTGCGAACAATGTAAATAATTCGCTATAAAACATTGATTTTTACCGTGCCGATACAAATCAACCATACGAAGTTTTGTAGATTCAGGAATATCACTCACACGGCCCATTTTAAGACGAAAAAGAAACAAACTGCAAAAAAGAATACTGATTTTAAATAAAATAGTCTGAATTTAATCAATGATGCCACCAGGTAAGAATTGGTAATAATTAAAGGAGAATTAATGTGAAATATTCTAATATTTTGAACCACTTGAATAAATATTCTAATATTTTGACTTTTCAAAATAATTTTTTTTGCAATTAATCTTTTCAAAAATGATATTAAATTTAAGATAACAAGTAAGTTTAATCAACAATAAGTTCTTAATAAAAATATCGTTTGCATATTTTCATTAAAAGACATTAAATTACCAAACGATATTTTCAATTTCTAAAAAAAAGGTAATTATTCTAATATTTTGAATATGAGCTGTATTCTTTACGAATGAATCCACTATAATCTCCAACTGATAACAATGGCGATGGAAGAGCAATACAGTGTATAGGGTAATTCAGTGTAGCATAACGTTATGTAAATTATAAAGCAGCTGCTTAGAAGCAATTCGTAAGTTACATTACGGATTTAGATAATATCTTGCAAGAAATTATGTCTCTCTTTCGTCATTTTCTCAGAAAGTCTAAATTCTGTAATATAAATTTATGTTTCATAGATATCATTTGGCATGTAATAAAATGAGATTCTAACTTATCAAAGTTACCAGCTGTAAACTTTAACAAATGAAGTTCTATTTTTAGAATAAATAAAAAGTTTCTAGATAACAGAGAGCAAAATACTTATATTTCCTTATCTTTAAAAATGAAATATATTGCTGAATATCCAATGTTAGTCCTGTTTCGCCACAACATATCATCGAATGTAGAACACGATCAGAATATGAAGAGTAAATAATTAGACAATAAATTAGCGACGAAGAAAGAATGGCGGAAAAGTATTTTGCGATAGTGATGGGCGATTCTTGAAAATTTCCTATACGATAAAAATCGTAATCGTAAAAAAGCACATGCGATAAAGTCATCGATTAATTTCGAGAAACTACAATCGAGATGTTTTACAATCGATTATTAAAATCTTTGTTATTACATGTTTAAAAAGCATAATTTAGTAAATAGATGATAACTGAAAACAAATGAATTTAAAAAACAACAATAAACCAAAAGCATGTTATAATGGAGCCGCAATAGTAGAAAAGTCATGTAACGGCGTTCCTTGGTTGCAAAAAATTGTTAAGTCGCGAGTAGCAAAATGGCCATAGAAAAAATAATCAAAAGCACTCTTAGTGTAAAGAACATGAACTAAAAGGATATTAAAAGAGATCAAAACCTTTTATTGATTTTTATACATCAATTGAGATACGATCAAGAATTCCCCCATTGTTAGAAGACTCTCTATTGACATACATTAAACGGACTAACCGGGGGGCAAAGTAGTGCAGGAGCAATGAAAATGCATTATATGAGTAAATGGTCACTAGGATTTCCAACAATACATCGCATGGTAGGTGTCGGTTAAATTTATTAAAGAGCTTCCCGCGGGAGCAAAAAGAGGGGGGATGAGCGCGGGAGGTATATAAAATAAAATGGTAATTACAGAGCCTTCTAGTGATATACCGCGAAAAAGGAGTCAACAACAGATATAAAAACACTCCCCTTAGAATTCCAACTATTGCAACACCCGGAATACAGCCTGTCCTCAATGTTTGTGAATTTTCCATACATTATAAATTATATATTGGAAGTCTCCATAAAAAAAAAATCAGATCTGAATTTAAAAAAAAGAAATGATTTCAAAAAAGTTTGCAAAGCGCTTCTGTAAGGAGGCCAAATTAAGGAAAGGAGAAGAAAGATTCATAATATGAAAGAGTGGTTTGAAAACTTTCCGATGATACGTCATATGACGGGTCCATAAAAAGCTTGAAATTTACTCTTCACTACTCCACTATTTTTTTCCCTGAATACAGCCGGAAATCACGCAGCCTCGCTTTAAAATGTTTATATTTGATAAAATATTTTTATCAAAAGGGTTCATCAAAAAATCACATTTAAAATTAAATTTAATCCCAAAATAGCTACGATTTAAAAAATTCACCCCTCATCGCTCCCCTCCTTCCTGCGGAAATTCAACCCCAGGAGGAGAAACGTTCATAATATGAAAGAGTGGTTCGAAAAACGTTCCAATAATCAATCACTTGAAGGGTCCAGAAATGTTAGGAATTTACTCCTCACCCGCAGGTTTACTTTTTCTTAACAGAATACACCCGGAAATCACGCATCCCCCACTTTAAAATGTTTATAATTAGCAATTTTTATTAGAAGGTTGCATCTAGAAACCACTTCTAAAATGATAGTTATTCTCGAAATAGCTACGATTAAAAAAATTCACTCTCCGTCGCTCCCCCGTTCTGAAATTAAACTGCAAGGAAAGAAAGGTCCATAATATGAAAGACTATTCTGAAATCTTTCCTATGACATATCACATGACGGGTCCAAAAAAAGTTTGAAATTTGCTCCTCGCCCGTGGCCGTAATGTTACTTTTTCTTCCCAGAATGCACCCGGAAATCGCGCAGTCCTCATTTTAAACTTTTGTATTTATGAAATAATATTTACCGGAGCGCTCCTCTGAAAACCACATCTAAAATGATATTCATTGTCAAAATAGCTAAGATTAAAAAACACCCTCTTATCGCCTCTCTCCTTCTCCTGAAATTCAACTCCAGGAGGAGAAATATTCGTAAAATGAAAGAGAGGTGCGAAAAAATTCCTGTGATATATATATATATATATATATATATATAACATGACGGGACCAAAAGAGAGGTTGAAATTTACATGTCACCTGTGGGTTAACTCATTTTTCCAGAATACACCTAAACATGACGCAGCCCCCACTTTAAAGTCTTTATATTTAATAAGTTATATTTACCGGAGAGTTCCATAAAAAAAAACTCCACATCTAAAATGATATTTATTGTCGAAATAGCTACGATTTAAAAAATTCACCCTCTTATCGCTCCCCCCCCCTTCTCCTTCTGAAATTCAACTCCAGGCGGAGAAAGATTCGTAAAATGGAAAGGAGGTGCCAAAACATTCCGATGATGCATATATAACATGACGGATTAAAAAGAAAAGCTTTGAAATTTACATGTCACCCGAGGGTTCACTCATTTTTCCCAAATACACCTAAAAATGATGCAGCTCCCACTTTAAAATCTTTATATTTAATAAAAAATATTTACTGGAGGGTTCCATAAAAAAAAAATTCACACCAAAAATAACATTTATTGTCGAAATAGCTGCGATTTAAAAATTCACCCCCTCATCGCTCCCACCTCCCCTTAAAATTCAACTCCAAAAGTAGAAAGATTCATAATATGAAAGAATGGTTAAAATAGCTTTCGCATATGCCTCTCATTTCAGCAAATCGCATTCCGATAAAATCAGACATTTCGAGAAAAACTTTCTTCGCGATGAAAATTTACTTTGATGAAATAGTTTTATCGAAGAATAGCGATAAAATTTAACCTTGAAAAAAGCGGCATTTCGAGAAGCTTGTGGTTTTCTGATGAATGCCTTTTTCGATAAGGATGATTTTCGTTCTCGCTGACAATAGAGATGAGCAGATTTATCAAGGAGAGTTTTGTCGATGAAGCTTTTGAAATGAAAGTTTTGTCGAGAAACGAGGTACAGAAAGAAGTATGAGAATATGACAATAAATAACCTAATTTTCAAAGTTTCTCGTATTTTATTCTTACCATGCTGTCACGTATTTGGAACCTCCCAATAAATATTATTTATTAAAAAAAAATTCAAAGAGGGGGCTGGAGAAATAGCGAACGTATGTTTAAAACTGTAGCGATTTCTACAATACCTATCAATTTAAGTATGGTTTTTTTTCATCGAATCATTCGATAAACATTATTTATCAAATGTAAAAAAAATAAAATGTCTGCTGCAGGAAACTGAGGGCGAAAGGGTGGACTGACGGGGGGCGGGGGAGGGGGACAGTTTTCACTTTTTAAAACCCTTCATATTGTATATCATCTTGAAGATCTCGGATCAATCTTTCATATTATGATGCTTTCTTACCTCTCCCCTTCCGAATTAGGTTCCCACGTCGGGGGGGGGAGGGGGAGGGGGCAGTTTTCGAAGATTTTTGCGTTTTATCATTTTAGATCGAATTTTTGAATTGAAAACGTCCTTAGGCGCATTGGAAATTTTTTTGAGATGGGAAAAAACATTGAACAAGTCACATTGTTACCGTAACCGAGGCACATTGTTTTAAAGTTCCCTCTTTGAGGGCCTCTTCCAAAGATGAGGAGCTTGACACCTCTCCCCCCCCCCCAACATATACTTTAAAATATAGCTCATTTTTTCTCTAGCAATTTTAACTTAAAAGTTTAAGCTATGTGGCACAACCGGGGCTATCCCCCCCCCCCCTGTTAGTTATTCACCAACATATGTTTGCTCATTTCTTCACTTCATTTCAATTTTTAAAAGGCTATAACTTTGCTTCTATGGGAGTTACAGCGGGGAGAAAAATTATAGCATAACTAACTTTTCTTCGCCGCTTGTTAAACAATAACAAAACCTTGAAAAAACGAAACTAAAACTATCAGTTTTGTATTTAATTTAACACTTTTTAGATCGATGAAAACTAACCGTTTTTAAGGGGCGGAGTGGGAAAACTCTCTGTATTATACACTTAAATAATTTTAACACTTCCATCACTTGTTCAAAACAGAAATAATCAGAGTAACAAAAAGAGACAATGGAAAAAAAAGAGAAAACTTACATGGTTCATTTTCGTCTGCATCTACGTTTATTTCCAACGTTTGGTGCTCAGATGACATCCCGCTGACAAAACGGTATCATATTTAAGATTCAATGTTGGCTGATAATACACAATAAGGGGTTTTCACAATACACCCCAAAACAAGAACTTTTACATCTCTTTTCAGCGAGAAAACTTACCAACATAATAACATCTGGAATTCGCTGACACAACAAAAATGCTTTGTACTCAGAAACATTACATATACATACAATACTGGACACACAGTGCCATCTGGTGAATGAAAATTACAGGTACATATTCAAATACTCTTTTTACAAATTACCATAATTAATTTGATTATTCATAAATTTAAACAGAAAATAAAAACACCAATATAAATCACACAAAAAATATCAAAAATTACCAAAAAATATATAAATAGACACAGTTTAGATATTAAGATACATTTATACATAATGTTAATATTAGATAAATATCCGTTCTTTAAATCTTTGCTGCTGCCATCTACCGGCAAAAAGTCATATCACCGTCTTTTCTCAACACTCCCACCTTTTTGATTAGGTGAGAGCCAAATCAAAAACTACACTTTGTCACTGGTGCAGGCGCACACTTCTAAAGGGTAAATTTTACGGACGGGTCGAAGCAGTATACCATTTGCAGTTTTGAGTTTGACAACTCTTACACGACCGTCTCTACCGGTACAAAGCTCTTGCACGCGAGCTATTGGCCAGTTGACACGTTTGATGTTGTCCGCACCAATAAGTACGATGTCTCCTTTCTGAATACACACACCGTCCGTTTGGCCATGTTTTAGCGCCAGTTGGCTAAGATATTCCTTTCGAAATCTTATGCGAAATTGTTCACGAAGATCTTGACACCTTCGCTGTCGAACAAGCAGTTTATTTTTGTCTATGATATCGAGATCTACAACGCCTGATGATCTAAGGTCGCGCAAAAACATCGACGGAGTCTGAGGTTGGAGATCTTCCGCATCATTGGACACGTACGTGAGGGGGCGGCAATTAATGACATCTTCGACGTCACATATGATTGTAAGAAGCTCCTCATAATTCACTGATGCTTGCCCTAGCACTCTCACAAGCAGATTTTTGGTGGTGCGAACCAATCGCTCCCACCATCCACCCCACCATGCAGCAGTTGGTGGAATAAATTTCCACTGAATGGGATTTAAGGTCTCATGGGAGACTACTTTCTCCCAATCAATTTTCTTCAGTGCGGCTGAAGTTCCAATAAAATTGGTGCCGTTGTCCGTATATATAATCGATGGACGGCCTCTGCGTGAAATGAATCGGCGCAGTGCTTGTATAAAGTATTCTGTGCTTATAGAAGTAACGAGTTCTAAATGCACACATCTATACACAGCACACGTAAATAGAACAACCCATGCTTTTATTTTATTTCTGAGGATCAGGGGGCCACGGAGATCCACTCCTGTAATTTCAAAGCTAAATGCATCTCGAACTCTGTGCAAAGGCAATTGGATGGGTGCAGTAGTTGGCGGCTTTGAGGTAAACCTCTTGCAGGGTAGGCAGTTCTTTACTACCGTTCTAATTGTACGTCTTGCCGCAATAATCCAGAAATTCTCACGTAAAATAACCATGAGAGTCTGGATGCCTGCATGCGAATTTTTTAGATGAAAGTCTCTAATGAGACAATGAACGACGTAATGTTTCGAAGGCAGCAAAATGGGATACCTAAATGCGTAGTGGTCATCCCGTTCTACTATTTTGGTCTTTACTCTTATAAGGCCCCTCTGATCTCTTTCAGTCATTAGACCATGAACTGAGTCTCCTGTCTCTGAGAAACTTTCTGCCTGAACAAGTGAAAGAAGTGTGATTTTAGATTCCTCAATTTCATAAGCAGATAGAAAGGGTACTTTATTAACGTTACGTTTCAAACAATTATTGCTAAACCTTTTCACCCAACTTAAAACCCTTATCATCTTCGAGAATTTAGAGAATCTCTCATACCATTTAATTTCTTGAGGATCCTTTACAATATTAATATTTACATTTACATTTACTCCTTTCCTGAGTTCAGAAAAAATTAAAGTTTCATCTGGCTCTATTTCTAACTTTGGCCAGTTATCTCTATGTTCTTTTAGCCAACTAGGCCCATACCACCACTTATATTCCATAAACCGAAGAGGGGAGCAACCGCGAGACGGCAGATCTGCCGGATTCAATTGGCTCGGAACGTAAGACCACTGACTTACTTCTGTAGCTGCACAAATTTCCTTCACCCGATTACCCACGAAAGTTCCCCAACTATCGTTTCTTTTAATCCATGATAACGCGGTGGTGGAATCGGTCCAAAAATATTTTGGGCAGTCCTGTAGCGAGAGCGCTTCTGTAACATATTTAGAGAGACGCGCCCCTAAAACACACGACATCAGTTCAAGTCTCGGAATTGTCATTTTTTTTAATGGGGCTACTCTCGTTTTAGCCATAACTAAATTTACATAAATTTCCCCGTCGTGCTCGCATCTCAAAAAAATAACGGTCGCATAGGCATGTTGGCTTGCGTCACAAAAAACATGGAGTGACCAGGAATTTCTATCTCCAAATCCTATGCGCCGGGGCAATTTCAAATCTTTAAGTATTCCCAAATTGTGATACCATTTTAAGAATTTAATTTTGATCTCTTCGGGTAATGGGGTATCCCAATCAACTTTTACTGTCCAAATTTCTTGAAGCAATAACTTGGCAGTCAATAAAACAGGTGTCAGGAAACCTAATGGGTCAAAAATAGTCTGTGTTAGAGACAAAACCTCTCTTTTTGACAAATTTTCTGAAATCGGCAAATTTTTAATGCTAATATGTAGGTTATCTTCATTCCTGTCCCACATAATCCCCAAAACCGATACTGGATCCTCTAACTCAGATTCAGTCCCCAAAACCTGCGATATGGCACCTGTATCTGTCTCAATGTAATTACAAGTCCACATGCGCAACTCCATCTTTGCTTCGGCGAGAACTTCTGTAGCATATTTTATGAACTCTTCGAGTTCTTGCACATTGTCAACGGATGTTACGCAATTATCTATATATAAAGATTTGTCTATTTTCTGAGCTAAAAACCTCTTTTCTTCTGGTACCTGTGACAAATGGTACCTTATGACAGCTCCCAATAAGAATGGACTGGAAGTGACTCCAAAAACTACTCTGGTATGGCGGAGAACTTTTATAACATTATCTTTCTCCCACCATAAAAATCTCAAAAAATCCCTATCTTCTTTTTTCAGTTCTATTTGCAAAAATGCGCGCTTCACATCGGAAGTCACCCCAATGCTCTTTTCCCGAAATCTTAACAAAATCGAAGGAATTTCTTCGATTAAATTTGGCCCTTTAAATAAGCAGTCATTGAGAGAAGGAGCTCTACCTACTTTGCACGACGCATCGAAAACCGGTCTTATCTTAGTAGTTGCACTATCGGGCTTAAACACCGGGTGATGGGGGAGATAATGTCCCTTACTCTCTATTTCTGCATCTGGAACTATTTCAATTATGCCCTCTTCCATCCATTCATCGAAAACCCTATTATATTCCTCAAATTTATTCAAAGATTTAAGTTTTCGAGAAACACTAAAAAGCCTCTTTTCTGCAATATGACGATTCGATGGCAACTCAGCGTTGGTTCCCAACCAGGGTAAGCCCACGCAATAACGACCCTCTTCATTTCGAGTAAGGGAATCTAAGAACTGTTCCCGGGCCATTTCTCCCTCCGCTGCTTTAGTCAAATTTTGTGGCCCATCTGATATTCCGATTGCTTCTAAATTCCAAAGATCGGAAATTTTGAAATCTCTAATGGCCAAATTTGTACACAAAGTTGTTGCTCCTTGCTCTTTCAGAGGCGAAAATTCATCCAATGCGCCGCAAACGGCCCAACCCAACTTCGTGCAAACTGCTGTCAATCCCCCTTTTAATTGCTTGACTTGACCCGTGAGAATTTTACCATATATGTCACTCCCTATAAGCATCTCAATTTTAGGAGGATTCGCACCTATGTCAGATAACCAAATTTTATTATTTTTCAATTCTCTCAAAATTGGCCCTCTAGGTAAACTCGGGATTTCACCACAGATTACGTCTTGGCTCAAAAAATCAAATTCTAAATCTGGAAAATTCCGTTGATTTAGCGAACACAATTTTACTCGATATTTGTTATGCAATTTCGGAGCCGTTCTAGCACCCCCGAATAAAGTATGAGCTATGTTTTCTTTAGAAATAATTGGCAGACCTAATTCGGCTGCCAAAGACTGTAAAATATATGACTTTTGCGAACCGCAATCCAGAAGTACTCTGACCTTTTTCACTATATTCTTACCCGCGACTTTTACACGTAAAGTCATTAATGCTACTTCCGCGGTGCATGTTTGTTTAGCAGCAGTCATTTGTACAGTTTCCGTTACCCCCTTGTCCTTCGGCGGTTCCCCTTTTTTATGCATTTCTGGACAAAGTGAAATAAAATGGGGTTTGCCACAACAATAGCACCGTATAAATTGCTTGCAAAATTTGGCAACATGATTAGGCTCTAAACACTTAAGGCAACACCTTTTATCTTTAATCTTCGCAATTTTTTCTTCTAATGTTAATAAACGGGCTTCGTAACAATTTTTACTCTCGTGACTTTTGTCACAAAAAATACACGAACGCTCTTTAATCGTAAGAAAATTTGATGCAGTAGGGATATTGGGTTTTTTAAATTTATTTCTATCTCTGTCATGATACCCTTCCCTGCGATGGTTATTTTCGAAACCACTTCGTGCTAATTTCAACCTCTCCTCGCCTTCCACTTCAGCTTTCAGGAATTTCATCAAATTCGTTAGACGAGAAAGATCTGACCCTTCGGGTTGATTAAAGAATGCACTTCTTTGCCACGCTTTCAGGACGTCTTCCGTAAGACTCGATTCCACCATCGGGTAAAGCCACGATGTATTCTCGCTTGACTTTAGCCCTAATGATTCTAACGCCCTTAACTGAGCTTCAATTTTGTCATAAAGTTTATCAAGGGGTAATTTATTTCTATTATCTGCTTTTACATTAGAAATAATTAATTTAATCAATTCCCTTACATAAACCTCAATCAATAACTCCGGTTTTCCAAAACGTTCTGTAAGTGCCATAACTGCACTTTTATAATTATCCGAAGTAACCGGGTAACTGTCAATAAATTCCTTCGCGCGTGACCCTTGTTTCATACTCTGAACTAAATAAGAAAATTTATCACTATCGTATAAATCCCCATCCTCATGAATTTTCTGAAATTGGCTCCAAAAGGGCAACCAATTAATTAATTCCCCATCGAATTTCTTTAATTCTATTTTCGGTAATTTATAAGACTTCATTTTATTACCTGTTGTACTAAACACATCGTCTGGCCTCGTATCTATCTGAAATCCCTCCGGAATTTTACATTTCTCATTAAACAGGCGAGACAACGTAATAAAATCATCTGAATATGCTTCCCTATTTTCTATTTCACTCGAAACAAGCTGTTCCGCCGCACTGCCGTCCTCGGTTATTAAATCTAAGATTTTATTATCTAAATCATTTAACTCTGTCTGAATATTTTGTAATTTTGTATACTTATCTCTAACAATACTTATATCACTATCTTCCTTTGCAAGTTCTGTTTTTAAAATATTAGCAGTACGGGTGAATGATGACCTGACGCCTGTCCTTTTAAGCTTAAGTGCCTCCATTTTATCTAAAACACTATGATTACTATTTCCCAAAAATATTATGTACAACTATGTTCCAAAACAACATTAAAATTAATATATTCACAAAATTACAAATTTCAATAAATACACTAATAACTAATATTCTAACTCAAATATATATGTTACTCTTACAAAATCATAAAACAGAGAGTTATAACTATCATACAACCAAAAAACATCCCACTCTCCAAGCCCCTGTTTACCCGGGCGTCACTTAATGTTAAACAATAACAAAACCTTGAAAAAACGAAACTAAAACTATCAGTTTTGTATTTAATTTAACACTTTTTAGATCGATGAAAACTAACCGTTTTTAAGGAGCGGAGTGGGAAAACTCTCTGTATTATACATTTAAATAATTTTAACACTTCCATCACTTGCTCAAAACAGAAATAATCAGAGTAACAAAAAGAGACAATGGAAAAAAAAAGAGAAAACTTACATGGTTCATTTTCGTCTGCATCTACGTTTATTTCCAACGTTTGGTGCTCAGATGACATCCCGCTGACAAAACGGTATCATATTTAAGATTCAATGTTGGCTGATAATACACAATAAGGGGTTTTCACAATACACCCCAAAACAAGAACTTTTACATCTCTTTTCAGCGAGAAAACTTACCAACATAATAACATCTGGAATTCGCTGACACAACAAAAATGCTTTGTACTCAGAAACATTACATATATATACAATACTGGACACACAGTGCCATCTGGTGAATGAAAATTACAGGTACATATTCAAATACTCTTTTTACAAATTACCATAATTATTTTGATTATTCATAAATTTAAACAGAACATAAAAACACCAATATAAATCACACAAAAAATATCAAAAATTACCAAAAAATATATAAATAGACACAGTTTAGATATTAAGATACATTTATACATAATGTTAATATTAGATAAATATCCGTTCTTTAAATCTTTGCTGCTGCCATCTACCGGCAAAAAGTCATATCACCGTCTTTTCTCAACACCGCTCTATTTGCAGTTTTACGGTTTCCCCAACAGCACCGGGTTTTTTTTTTTTTTTTTTTTTTTTTTTGGGGGGGGGGGGGGGGGGCATTTTTCATTTTTTGATGTAATATGTTTATTGAAAGCTTATGCTTCATACATTACCAATTTAGCATAAAAAAGTTTCTCCCGTCATTCTGGGACACGCTACAGACCCATAATGGGTTGAAATTTAAATTTCTCAAACTTCTTCGAAGTTTTCGCTAAATCGGCATCTGAAAAACATCGTGGAAATGTGGTGCGTGTATGACATAATCTGTGTCATATAAATATTGTTCACCACTGTTGGGACTCTGCCCTCCTCTCACGTGTAGGCGTTTTTTTACCGCGGTTACTTGGTCCTTGTATTTCCTGCACAATAAAATATTTCCTAACGATTAAAAAAATACACACGTTATTGTTCAAGTTTTTACTTCTGTCGGCACTCCCAAAATGCCACTATATTATATATATATATATATATTTATTTATTTATTTATTTATTTTACGGAGTTTGTAGTAAATAATATTTATAATATATATAAAATTTAGAAAAGCAGGAAGTTGTTGTTTGGCATCCCCCCCCCACTACATTACCTTCGGGGGGGGGGGGCAGTTTTAAAAATTTAACGTTCGATTCGAGATTACGTTCGGTTGTTCGTTCAATTCGAATTTTTTTTTCTTTTTCTTTGTTTACAAGATTTTGCTGTGCGTGCACACCGCGTTTGATATATGATGCCATATACAATGAGACCCAGTTCGAGATTTCATATTAAAAGATTGCGTATAAATTAGATACACCAATGAAAGGAGGGGCTCACTAGCGAGTGAACCCGTCGTATCTTTATTAAAACCGACTCATTCACCTGTAGAAGACTCTTGATAAAATTGAATCCTGTATGGTATAAAAGCAATTGTAAACTGGAGTCAGCGAGAAAATTTTTACACAATCGAAAGTTATCGAGATGTTCATACAATCGAGAAAATCGAGAAAAACTTCTTGTTATCGCCCATCACTACTTTGCGGTCAGAAGGGCAATAGGGATATAAATTGCGAAAAAAAAAAATTACAAAATATCGTAAAAAATTGTCTTTCGGATGTGCCACTAGAAACTTTTTGACGTTTAATGTCTTCCTTTTCAGGTACTTGGATTTTATGAGTCAATAAATGTCTGGTTTCATATACAGTGCGTGTCAAACGTTTAAGCACAACGGAAAATTTCAAAATAAAATTTTATTAATGAGTGAAAGTTAATTTCCTTTTTACATAATCTACAAATTGTAGTTTTAAAAAGATAGTTAACAGATTTACGTTATAAAATTTATTTTAAATAATAAAATTTATCAAAACAACAAAAACGAGTGTGTCAAAAGTTTAAGCACAATAATTTTTAATCTTTAGCAGAACAAGAATTAACTAGTTGGATGTGTCAATCCCAAAACTTTCTTCTATCTCATAAGTACATTTTAATATTAAAAAAAAACATGGTGACCCCAAAGTTACCCACTATCGAATTTCCTCGAACATTTGACCTAGCCTAATGAGATTCTGTAGCCGAAAAGCCTAAAAAGCAAAATTTAATTAATATTCTGAGAAAATGATCTTAGTAGTGCCTCATGTTGGATAATTTATACTAAAACCTAATAAGCATCTATTTATGTCAAGACCTAACAGAATCTGAAATTTGATCGAATTTCGTCCATTAGTTCTTCAGTTATAGTTATAACAAAAAATTTGCAAAACGTAGAATAGCAACACCATATCTTGGACAATTTATGCCAAAACGTAAAAAAGCGTCTAATTATGTTATGGTGTAAAAGAATCTGAAGTTTGATGAAATTCTGTGCATTAGTTCTTGAGATATAGCTAGTTTAAAAAAACCGTGTAAAATATAGCACAGCAGCACCATCAGTTGAAGGATTTATAACAAAACGTAATCATCGTGTAATTATGTTAGATGTCATTTTGTAACAAATTCTGAAGTTTGATGAAATTCTGTGCATTGGTTGTTGAGATATAGCTATAGGAAAAATCGTGCAAAATGCAGCATAGCTGCACCACCTGTTGCAAGGTTAATACCAAAATGTAATCAGCGTCTAATTATGTTATATATTCTAGTGTAACATAATCTAAAATTTGATGAAGTTCTCAGCATTAGTTCTTGAGATATAGCTATCGCAAAAATCGTGCAAAATGTAGCATAGCAGCGCCACCTATAGGTCAGTTCACACCAAAACCTTATCAGCGGCTATGTATCTCAAGGTATCGCGGAATCTGAAGTTTGGTGAAATTCTGTGCATTAGTTCTTGAGATATAGCTATCATGAAAATCATGAAAAACGTGGTATAGCAGCGCCACCTGCTGGACAATTTACACCAAAACTTAATCAGCGTCTATGTATATCAAGGGGTCACAGAATCTGAAGTTTGGGGAAATTCTCTGCATTAGTTCTTGAGATATAGCAATCTTCAAAATCATGAAAAACGTAGTATAGCAGCGCCACCTGCAGGCCAATTTTCACCAAAAACCAATAGGCACTAATTCATATCAAGGTCTAACTGAATATAAAATTTTATTAAATTCCGAGCATTAGTTCTTGAGATAGAGCGCCCACAAATTTTTTGTCACATACAGACAGACAGACAGACAGACAGACAGACAGACGGACAGACTCACAGACAGACATTTTCTAAAAATAGTCAAAACGTGTTCAGGACCTTCTAAAACGTATAAATCCGTCGAAAACCGGAAGTCGAAAATTTTCATGAATCCAATACTTTCTTCTTGTAAAGATAGAAGAAAGTAAAAAAATTAATACTTGATTATTGCTCCTTTCTGCTGAATTACTTTAAATATACGGTCTTCCATCGATAAAATTAGATTCTGTATTGTTTCTGGTTCAATTTTAAACCAATTTCTCAATGGCATCTTTCAAATCTTTAACTGAAGAATACTGCTTTCCATTTGGATAAACTGCATGAGTGAGAATACCCCACATATTTTTTATAAAGTTTAAATCAGGACTAATTGCCGACCATTTCAAAACAGACACTTTTTTCGATTTAAGCCACGATGAAGTTGAGTTTGAGGTATGGATCGAAGCATTGTCATGTTGAATTAATCATTTTTCTCCCCCCCAAAACCTCGGCAACAGGAAGCAAATGATTGGCAAGTGTCTATTGATAGTTTTCAGAGTTTTCACGACCACTGATGAATGCTAGAGATGTCTGACCATTGAAAGAAATAGCCCCCCATACCATTACAGAACCACCATTATGTTGTCGGCGAAATACAGTCCTAGGTTCTTTGCGGGGATCATGCCAATAGTACTTAAATCCATCAGGACCATCGAGGTTCCATTTTTTTTTTTCATCACTGAATATGACATACAGCCACTTTTCACCAAATGACATATGCTCTTTGGCCCATTGTAATCTAGCTTCTTTATGATGTCGTTTGAGACACGGTAATCGAGCCATTTTACGGTATTTGATGTATTTGAATTCCAAAACTCTTCTATGAGCAGTTTTTTTCGATATTTGTCCTTCAACTGCATGTTTTATTTGCGAAAGGGAGTAATTGCCAGAAGAAGCCAAATTTCTGATACGGCTTCTTCGCGCATACTAGTCACTCACAGTCTTGCTGAACGAAATTTTCGTTTGAAATTATTACCACGAGCCAAAATTTGATGAATACCTCGTTTTGATCTTTTTAATGTACTTAATGTAACAGACTTAGATTTTGCTCTCATACTCCATATTTTTATTACCTCCACCTCTGAAAATTCTTTCGACCGAGGCATTTTGTACTAACTCATAAACAATAACTAACTGCTTCTTATGCACCCAGAAATTGTTTGTGTGCGCAAAAGCTTACGTCAGATTGTAAAATTTGCATAAAAACGATTTTGTGCTCAAATTTTTGACACCGTTATTTTTGTTCTATTCTTAAACTCCATGGTTTGAAATTAAAATTTAAAAGTTAATTTCAATGAATATGGTGTTAAAATCGATATTATTAACATACACATGACAGATATTGAAATAAAGTGAATATTTAAAGTTGTATTTGAAAATTGCTATTGTGCTTAAACTTCTGACACGCACTATAGTTTAAGAAAACGAGCCTTTTTCTTTTCTGTTTATTTACCGATTATCTCGAAACACTTTGCAAAACATGCCTAAGGCAAATTTATAACATCTGAAAGAAGACGTGTGATATTCTAAAATCATATCATTATTTTATACTTTTATAAAGAATGAAAAGAAACATTTTTTGTTCATGTTATAAAGAGTGGAGTGAATACATTAATTTTGTCCTTAAAATTAAGTACGGTTATTAAATAAATTTTTTTTCTCATTTTTGGAATTTTTTCTTTTATATCACCGTATTTACTCGTGTATAAGGCGCACCCCTACTTTACAAGTAAAGATGGCAATTTTTTAAAATCTCGTGTATAACGCGCACCATAAATTTTATACGCTAATGAAGAATGACCAAACAAATTTCAGTAAAAAAAAAAAAAAAAAAAAAAAAAAAAAAACGAACATTATAACAGATTAGAAAACAAGACGAAAATACATTTTTACACTTCGGGCTGTAAGAGAATGATAGGAAATAGGAATGAACACGGTAAAGAGAATTGCTAATTAGCGTTTAGATAATGTCACTAGCTCTGTTGTATAAAAAACTTCAAGGAGTGAAATAAAAAAGCAGGTAATGCAGGTTTGCAGTAATACTTCAATTAAGTAACATTTTCCGAGTTTTAATATTTTCTTTGAATAAGTTCTTGTTTCATATGTATATATATCGTTCGACTGCATCCAACAGTAAAAAATTATTCCGTGTATAAGGCGCACCTAGGAGTTTTGCCCTAATTTTATGAAAAAAAAGTGCGTTTTATACACGAGTAAATACGGTAAATATATCTGGTATTTTTACTTAAAAGTTGAACGAGAGTCTTAAGTAAAAATCTATTGCTACTGTTTTCTCAACCGAATCTCCCTTTCAGTCACATGTAGATTTTTTCAGCATGATAATCATGTATTTACAAGGATACACAAAAGATTTCGGATACTTTACTACATCCGAATAAAAGTATTTTACTGCACCAAGATCTGAACATTTCTCAAACTTCCTTACAGTAAGAACACACCTCATTTTTCACATTTGACGTGCAATTTCCAACTAGTTTTTTCTAAAGCCACAATAGATAATATTATCAATAATGCAGGGAAAAAACATGAATGTCTGGCTCCAAGTGTACAAAGTATTTCAAATATGTACCGGAAAACGGAAAGGTATCTGAATTTTGCAAAAATGTGACCTTTTATGGCAAAATAGAATCCTCTAAGTCAAAAAGACTGCCGTCAAACTCTTAAAATATTCTGTTAACAAAAACATTTACTGATTTGAATTTTAAAAAGAATAAAAAATCCAATGTTCGTCGTCTTTCTCCATGACATATCGCCGAATGTGTAGAACACGATCAGAATGTGTAGTGTGAATAATTAGGTAATAATGTAGCGATGAAGAAAGAATGGCGGAAAAATACACTACGGTCACAAGGGCAAGGATTTTCTCCAATATGAATTGCGACAAAAGAAAAACAAAATATATAAAAATAGCATAAAAATTTGTTTTTCAGATGTGCCACTAGAAACTTTTTGACATTTAATGTCTTTCTTTCCAGGTACTTGGATTTTATGAGTCAGTAAATGTCTCATTTCATAGTCTAAAGAAAAAGAGCATTTCTGTTTCTTCACCGATTATCTCGAAACATTTTCTAAAATATGCCCAATGCAAATTTATGACATCTGAAAGAAGACGTGTGATAGTGCAGAATTATATCACAACTAGTGAAAAATGCTCCAAGGAGCAGTGCAAAAGCAGAATATGATTTTAATTGAGCATTAAAAAGTAATGGACAAGTGCTTCTGTTAATTACTGAGCATGAGGAAGGATAAGGGATCCCTTCTTGGCTACAACTCACTTCAATGCCAACTTTGAAAAAATCATATTTGCGCTTTTTCCATACAAAAGAAATTTGCGGTTCTTTAGTAGAATTTTCCACCGTGCTTTAGATGTTAACCAGGGGTGTAGTCATAAAAATAACATAAGATATATGCTCTAAGCAGAGGGATATTCTAGAATGTGTATACTATAAGCTTTCTTGAAAAACAGAGGGTATATGGTGTTCTATTAAAAAGTCCAGAAGGTGTACGGCGTATAGCCTGTACTACATGTCTGATGTTAACTGCACTGTTCACTCTGCACTATACTACAAATCAATTTTCTGTGCAATTATACACTTAGGGTATGCTTGGTGGCAGTGCATGAATGTGATACCTGCAGGAACTAGGTATCTGGCATTATGTCGTCTTCCTTTACATTTTTGTCTAATTAAGCTGCACCTTTACTGGTTACGTCTTTACACTATACATTTTTATAGTAACTGCGACTGATTTGTTTTCACGGAAAAAGCGCAAATATGATTTTTTCAAAGTTGGCATTGAAGTGAGTTGTAGCCAAGAAGGGATCCCTTATCCTTCCTCATGCTCAGTAATTAACAGAAGCACTTGTCCATTACTTTTTAATGCTCAATTAAAATCATATTCTGCTTTTGCACTGCTCCTTGGAGCATTTTTCACTAGTCCTTCTATTTTTCCATATTCCATAGGGATACTGCACAACTTGTTTTGTATTTTATATATGGAAAACAAAATATTATTTGTATTGAAATTTAAAAATGCTACATACTCTAATACTCTGGTATTACAAATTAAAAAAAAAAAATTTTAAACAGGTTTTTCTATACCAAAATTCTACGGTGGTTTTCAAAAAAAAAAATCAGTTTTTTACTAAAGTGAATAAAATAATAAATCCTTTCAAAGAATAGATTTTTCATTCAAATATCCATTATTTTTGCCAAAACAGGAACATTTTATGCAAGAGTAAAGTTTGATACAAAAACCATGCTTCTTTTTTTCTTAATCCGTATTTATTACGGACTTATTAAAAACGTACTCCACCGCTTTTATAGGAAACTATTGCTTTACTGTGTTATGGAGCATTCTCATTGGCCATAAAGAGACATTCTATAAAAGCTGTGGAGTGACTCTGCAACAAATGGGTCAAATTTTTAACAGTGCACTGTTAAAAATCTGCTGCATTTTGCTGCAACGCCCTCCACCACTTGTATATAATATCTCTATTCCAACCAATGAAAAAGCGCCATTTCACGGCCAAGTAACCGTTTTCTATACAAGCAGGGGAGTGCGTTGCAGCAAAATGCAGCAGATTTTTAACAGTGTGCATATCCTTGGTGCTATAGTTTACAGGAGTGGTACATTGTTCAAAATTTGAAACTTTTGCTGCATCGCCACTCCATCGCTTTGATAGAATATCTCTATTTTGATCGATGAGAATCCTCGATAATGCATTTAAGTAATCGTTTTCTACTTATCTACTATATCGTTTCCGTATATTTATTTTTTCAATCAGCACCAAGGTGCGCACTTTATTAGAAGACGCGCTCTATTAGAGGGCGCATTCTATTAGAATAAATACGGTATATACTTATAATAAATGCACTTTTTTAAAGTACAGGGCCCCAATATTTGACAGGTATGCCAGGCATTTTTGCCATTGATGCCATTGTGCTAAAAACAAAATATAAATAAATGAAAAAAATGGATAAAATATAAATTTGGCATGGTGCAAAAAATTGCCTAATTTAAAATTAAAAATCAAATTTGACAGCCACCAGGGCTAGACACCGTGCATAATTATTCAGTAAATGATTCATTAACACTAGAACGTCCGGAAATTCTACTCAAGTTTGAAAATAATATTTCTCACCAGAATTTTTATTCAAAATTATTTAATTGATTTATTTAACGTAAATTTGCGTGGATTAGATTTAAATTATTTCAAGAAAATTTTTCTGGTTCGAATTGAAATTTAGTTACATGATTGGAGTCGAATCGACTCCATCCGGGCGTTCTAGTGTTAAAAAATGACAAAAATCAGCATGTCAAAAATTTCAAAAAAATTCATAATTCGTTAAAAAATTAAGTTAAAAATAAGAGAAAAAAAAGCATTCTGTATTTTTTTATGCTTAATCGAATGGTGTAACTGGTTTTTCTCTCCGATGATCACAAGTACCTTAGATTGATGACTGCCATTCTTTTATTTCATCTAGTAAAAAAACTGTTTAACGTAAAGCTATGAATTTTTGCAGGATTAATTAGCATCGCAAAATCTTTAAAATAAACTTTACCGCAACATTCTATCTGCAATAGAACGTTAGATATACCCATTTATGACCAAGTTTGGAAAATACGCAATTTCAGAAAAACCGCCCAGCGAAATAACGTTTTCTCGATGACTACCTCGGGATAAAAAGTTTGTCTTTTGTTTTAAAAAAAAATTAAGTTTTTATCTTTAGTAGTTTTCGAGAAAAGTGCTGGGACACAAAATTTTTGTCATATTTTCAGAATACTCTACAGTACACCTACAGTATGCCATAAAAAAAAAATAATTTTTGTGCTATGTTGTGCGTCTTGGTCAGACGAACATTTTAAAAAAAAAATCATCAAAATTGGATAAGTATTTAGTTAGTTATTGCAAAAAGAAAAATTGAAAAATCCGTGTGCACCATCGCTCAATCATATTATTGTAGCGCGCTGCCGCGCACACAATGATTTGTATACTTTTTTTAAAAAATGAAACGAAACATTTTTTTATGTTTTAAAGAGTGAAGTGAATATATTATTTTTGTTGTTGAAATTCAGTACGATTATTAAATGAAAAAAACATTTTTTTTTTTTTTTTTTTTGCATATTTTTGAATTTTTTCTCTGATATTAAATATATCTGCTCTTTTTATTTAAAAGTTGAACGAGAGTCTTAAATAAAAACCTATTGTTATTGTTTTCTTAATCGAATCTCTCTTTCAGTCCCATGTACACTTTTTCAGCATGATAATCATGTATTTACAAGGATACACAAAAGATTTCGGATACTCTACTGCATCCGAACTACAGTATACTATTGCACTAAGATCTGAAAGTTTAAAAAAACCTCCTTATAGTACGAACGCACCGCATTTTCCACGCTAGACGTGCATTTTCCAACTTGTTTTTTCTAAAATTCTATAATAGGAGTTCTAGCTTTTACTAAAGCCACAATATATAATATTATCAATAATGCAGGGAAAAAATTTAAATGTCTGGCCTCAAGTATGTACAAAGTATTCCAAATATGTACCAGAAAAAGGAAAGGTATCTGAATTTTGCAAAAATGCGACCTATTATGGTAAAATAGAACCCTCTAAATCAAAGGACTGTCGTCAAGCTGTTAAAATATTCAGTGACAACAGTCAACAAAATAATTAATACTGATTTGAATTTTTAAAAGGCTAAACATATCTAACGTCAGTCGTCTTTCTCTGCGACATATCGCCGAATGTATAGAACACGATCAGAATTACGTAGAGTAAATAATTAGATAATAATGTAACGATGAAGAAAAAAAAGGCGAACAAGTACTGTACTTTGCGATCAGAAGGGCAACGATTTTCTCCAATATAAACTGCGGGAAAAAAAAGTTACAAAACTAGCATAAAAATTTGTTTTTCGGATGTGCCGCTAGCAACTTTTTAACCGACTTCAAGGAGGAAGTTATAATTTCAACCTGTATCTATTTGTTGTTAACCCATAACTTCCGTAAATGTGAACCGATTTTGATAATTCTTTTTTTGTTTGAAAGTGTAAGGTGCCCGTGTGATCCCATTTCAATTTCATCAAATTCTAGTGATTAGAACTTTTTAAAAATAGAAACATTAAAATTCAAATCCTTTTTGAAGCTGTCGCCCAATTAGAAGCGCTCATTTTTCATGCTGTTATTCTTACGCAGATACATGATCTTGCGAAATTTTGAATGAACCGGATTCAGGTAGATTTTGCGCTATTGTGAAATGAGATTGACCAATAAGAAAATTTACTTACTCAGCAGCGACAATTTCGCAAAAAATGCAGGCTTCTAACTGGTCAATCTGGTTTTGTTAATAGTGAAAAATCTACCGGATTGCGGCCAAGCTCTCTTTCGCTGTTAATAAAATCAGATTGTCCAATTAGAATCCTGCACCTTTGCGAACTTTTCACTGTTTACTTCAAATAATCACTATTTACTTCACTGTTTACTTCAGTGAAAAGTTTGCAAAAATGTAGGCTTCCGATTCCTCAATCTCGTTACGCTAAATGGTTGAAAAAATATGTACTCTGTAAAAAATTTGACCCTTTTGCTGCATCGTCATTCCCCCGTTTTTATAGAATATTTCTCTTTTGATCCATGAGAATGTTTCATAATTGGGTAAAGTAATCTTTTTCTATAAAAGCAGTGGAGTGACGATGCAGCAAAAGGGTAAAATTTTTTACAATGTATACGCTGTTAAAAATTTGACCCATTTTCTGCAGAGTCACTCCACAGCTTTTATAGAATACCTTTTTTATGACCAATGAGAATGCTCAAGAACACAGTTTCAGCTTCAGATAGGCGGGGAGGCCTACCAAGTGGCTTAAGCACAACAAGCCCAGTAATCGTTTTCTATAAAAGCGGTGGAGTAACGCTGCAGTAAATGGGTCAAATTTTTAACAGTGCACTGTTAAATATTTGACTCATTTGCTGCAGCGTCACTCCACCGCTTTTATAGAAAATGGTTACTTTACAGTGTTATGGAGCATTCTCATTGGTCATAAAAGAGATATTCTATAAAAGCAGTGCAGTGATGCTGCAGCAAATTGGTCAAATTTTTAACAGTGTTTATATGAATCATAGTCACACTGTTAAAAATTTGACCCATTTGCTGCAGTGTCACTCCACAACTTTTATAGAATATTTCTTTTATGACCAATGGTAATGCACCATCATATAGTAAAGTAACCGTTTTCTATAAAAGCGGTGGAGTGACGCTGCAGCAAATGGGTCAAATTTTTAACTGCATTGTTGCAGAGATGATAGTTCTTTCCAAAGTCCGAAATCACTGCAGCAAAGTCCGAACTGGATCAATTCTTGTATACAACGAAATGGAAGCCCTGCGCATATTCACAGTATCCGCAAAGAAACTCTTCGAGAGGGTTGAATTCTGATAGGGATTGGCCGACGCGTTTTCACGTAACTTGGCGATAATTATACTTGGCGAGCGATAGGTGCTTCCGTCGAGGAGTTTGATTTCCTTCCGAACCGAGTACAAAGTAACTTTTTTCTTGCAGCATTGTATTGGATGGAACGTGTCTTACTGAAAGCTGTACTCTTTAAAAATTTTTAAACACAAATTTTTTCTTTGTACTCGGCTCCGAAGGAAATCGAACTCGAAGGAAGCGTCTATCGCAACGCGTCGGCCAATCCCTATCAGAATTCAACCCTCCCGAAGAGTTTCTTTGCGGATACTGTGAATATGCAAGGCTTGCATCGATGCTTACATGGAAAATAGGTGTCAAAAAGCTGAAAATCCACCTTTAAGGTACCTTTATATGTCAAAACCCAAGTGCTTGTGTACGAGAGTGCTTTTTATACCGGATGCACAAAGAAATTAAAATACATTGCCATGTGTATCAATATTGTCTTGAGATTCGAATTCAGTTATCGAGTTAAATACCGGAATGCTTTCAGGTTTTCTTCTGACAGAATTCCTCGATATCAAAGTGGTAATATACAGGGATATATGAAAAGTTGAGTTGAATAGAAAGTGGGAAAACATTTTGATGAGTCTGCCATTAAAGTGAAGCTAGTTAACTTCTTCACTCGGGCCTCCGTCACCGAGTGTTCAAGACGCCACGCCACTAATCGCTTGCGACCGTAGGAGGTTGTGGGTTCGAATTCAGCTGGTTACATTGCACACACTCTTTGCGTTGAGCTCCTGGCTGTATTTCTTTCGTGTTATAAAATTTTCCTTGCGCTATTTCGTCGCTGTATATTGACGATGACATATAAGCAGGCCTTCATGTCGAGCACTCAAATCAGGTGTATGTGCATGTATTATTCTTGCACTCATATAATCGTACTCATTCAGGCGACTATCGCCAAGTATTGGAATAGAAATTCCTACCTTTTATGTTATTAGGAAAACCGTATCTGTCAATCCCCGTTTTTGAGGTGCGTAAAAAACGATGTGAACCTTAAGGTTTGATGAATCCGGTAACTTTTCGAAGAGCGAGATCTTATCCAATCAAGTTACCACATCCGAAAAACTTAAAGATCCACAATGATACTAACCGACATTGTAAGATGCTTTCGAATAGCTGAAAATGAAATAATAAATTGACCAGCAAATTGAATGCTTCAAAACCCAGCAAAGTACATCAATTAATCAATGCATTGCAAAGAGACATCATATGCTAGTACACACAATTGAGTATTACAGTATGAATAACTAAAAAGTAGGAAATAAAATAAGCTTTTTTTAAAAAAATATCAACTGACTTCAAAAAAACGCTTAAAAGAATGAAATAACTCTTTAAAATTCTCTAATGGCAAAACATTCAAAAATCAGACATCATATATAGGCATAAAAACAGTTAAATTTAGTATATATAATTTAATATCCACCAAACATGAATTTTAAAGAGAATATTTTTTAGAAAGATGAATTTGCATACTTATGATTTAATTTATGAACATATACATATAAAAATTGAGGAATTACTTTTTGAAGTTGGTGCCAAACTATCTTCAATATAATAAGAATTGTGGATATATTGTGCCTGGTACCATAATTAAAATGGCGATGATCATTATCGATTGTGAATGTTTGGCACCGACTTCAAAAAGTAATTCCTTTCTTTTTATATGTATATATTCATAAATTAAATCATAAATATGCAAATTCATCTCTTCTAAAAAATATTCTCCCTAAAATCCATGTTTGGTGGATATTAAATTTCATATATTAAATTTAACTGTTTTTATACCTGTATCTGATATCCGATGTCTGATTTTTGAATAACGTTTTGCCATTAGAGAATTTTAAAAAGTTATTTCATTCTTTTAAGCGCTTTTTTGAAGTCAGTTGATACTTAAAAAAAAAAAGCTTGTGTTATTGACGTTTAATGTCTTCCTTTGCAGGTACTTGGATTTTATGAGTCAGTAAATACCACTAATAATACATGGCCATTGATGACCGTCCACTTGCGATTTTAGACATTTTGTTAAATATCTAGAAAATTACATGAGGAATTATCCTGAAACTCTAAGTGTATAAACGTAATAGTACAGGTCAGTGGCGTAGCTATGTTTTTTGGCGCCCGGGGCCAGCAAGAAATTTTGCGCCCCCACCCCAATATAGATATATAACAATTTCTCTCAATTTGGCGCCCCTAGGCCTCGGCGCCCGGGGCGGACGCCCCCCTTGCCCCCCCTTAGCTACGCCACTGGTACAGGTCATATATTTCCGTAAAGATTTTTTCCCGAAACTTTATAGGAGACAGTCAACAAATTAAAAAAGAATAAATATCTTTTGGATAACCCTGTCACAACTAATGTAGCAAAAGCGCTACAACTGTCGATTATGATTAAGTGGCTTATTGTAATAAACTGTGTTCATTTTTATATCGATAGCATGATTACTCGTATAAAAATAAATTTTTATAATTTTTCAGGTTTATATCAATTACGGGGAATTCTTATAAGAAATGAATTGATTATATTTAAAGATGTACATATTTTATAGGAAATTGAATACGTTGTTCGATATTTCAGAATACAAATAGTAATTTCTGCAAACTTCACATATTTATTCTTTACACTTCTTTAATTTATCCATCAAATTTTCTCGTTAAAAGGCAAAAAGTATGGGAATCCTTTTCAATATTAAGTATATTTTTATATGACTAGGAGGGCTCCGCCCCCCTGCTCGCTACGCTCGCCAACCCCCCGCGTTTCGCGATTAAAATGTGGTAGGCTACCCCTGCTTGCTGCGCTCGCCAATACCCCATGGAATCACTTCGCGATACTTTATTTTCCATACACTCAATTTTGGTATTCCTCTCATAAACGTACACTTATTAAAATACCGAGCAATAAATATCCATAAAAACCAGGAAAATCTACCAAAATAGCATCATTAGGGGGAAAAAAAGGAAGTGTACTCATTTCCAAGTCTACCCAGGAGGTAAAGTACTGGACTCGTTTTAGCCCAGGTAATGATAAAAAATGAGTTGTCACTCTAAATGTGAGCATTTTAAAATTTTTTATTTTTACCTTTACAGCTAACTGATGCAAAGTAAGGGGGTTCTCCAACTTCTGACCATTCTGAAAGAAAATCTTGATATTATTTGAAGAAATGCATTGTGATAGTGCCATATAGAACTGAACTTGTGCAAAACTTCAACAATCTTGATATTTTTACGTTACAATACTTCCTTGTATACAATGTTCTCCAACTTGTGACCATCCTTAATGAAAATCTTGATATTATTTGAAGAAGTACATCGTGATAGCGCCACATACAACTGACCATGTGCAAAAATTGGCCGGTCAATGTAAAGTCCAACTCTTTCAAATGTTTGTCCTTGGGATTTATTAATTGTCAATGCATAAGCTAGTCTAACTGGAAACTGTCTGCGATATAATACAAATGGCAGCTGGGCATGACCTCCTGATGTATCTAGTTGAATTCTTGGAATATTAACTATAGTTCCAGTTTGATCACCAGTAATAATTTTTGCAGTTAAAATCCTAGCATGAATATTTTGAACAAGTAAACGTGTTCCATTACATAATCCGTCAGCTACTGATAAATTTCGAATCAACATGACTATGCATCCGACTTTTAATTTTAACTTGTGAGGTGGCATACCACAAGGGGTGAGTGAATGCAAGTATTCATCAGGATATCTGAGTGTTGCTTCTTCTTCTCGAGTGTCAGTTCTGTCGATTCCAGTCAAAGTTGCCTTGTCAATGCTGTAGCAAATTATTTCTTTTCCAGGTATCTTATCTAAAATTTTTTCATTAACTCTGTTAACTTCATCATTTTGAGGAGACAATATAATTCTTGACTGAAGATCAATAGCAAAATCTGTGACATCTTCAAAAAACCACTGTACCAAGTTGGAACAAAAAAGAGCAGATGATGTTTCAATTTCAAGCTCATTGACATCTCCATTACCAATCTGTAGCAGCCATTTTGAAAAATTCCCTGTCTCAGTTGCTACACGCATGTTAATCTTCAGATGATGAATTTCAAACAGTTTCCAAAGGGTGGATGATTTCAAACACTGAGAAATAATTTGTGCGCGGGAAGCTTTCTTTACAACTGGTAGAACTTGTCTGAAATCCCCACCAAGTATAATTGTTTTTCCTCCAAAATGTATATCACAATTCATAACATCACGTAATGTACGATCAATAATCTCCAATGCTTTCCTTGGAATCATACTTGCTTCATCCCAAATAACTACATCAATTTCTTTTAGTCTAAGCTTGTCACGCTTCTTAAGAAAGCAAATACCATCTTCTCTAAGATCTATAGGCAAGTTGAAAAATCGGTGAGAAGTTGTCCCACCTGGTAATAAAATGGATGCAATGCCAGTCCATGCAATACATATGACTTTCTTCTGCAATGTTATAAGTTTGTGATACATCCCATTATACAGAAAAGTTTTCCCAGTTCCACCTGGTCCATCTATGAAGAAACACTGAGCTTGATTTTCACTAATGCAATGTATGATCCTGTCATAAACCTTTCTCTGATCCACATTAAATTTACTCTCAATGTCTGTGCATTTCCTTAGATGACTATCGAAAGAAAAATGATCTGGAGGATTGAGGAAAGAATGTGGTTCTGGCAATCCAAATTCCTTACAAGACCTATTATCTGCATGAAAATGAGCTTCAATCTCAAATAAAGCTTCAGATTCACTACTGTTTCGATCAGTTAGATGATGCTTGAAAGTATCCCACAGTTGCAAAGCATTAGACGGTTCATCTCCTATAACATAGTATACAAAGAACTTTCTGAACTCTCTTGGCATTAAAATAGATGCAGCTTCTTGTAACACAGCAGTAGCTTCTTCACTGGTTTCTGTTAATCCCATTGCAATTGCTGCTTCTCTATAAGTGCAATAAATTACTCCTTCATGTCTGCGAAGATCTTCAAAGCATGTCGCTCCAGCAACTCTATTTAAAATTAGCTTTAGGAAGAATCGTTCTGAATCTTTTGGGGAAACATTAACAATCCGTCCAATTACTTTATCAGCTCTCTTTCTTGGAATCCACTTTTTGCTTCCTGCATTCCAGGAATAATGTTCAGGTATGTTACAATAATGTATTTTTCTTGCAGATTCGCATTCTTTATTCAAATTGAACCATCCAAGTAACATAGTTTTGCAATCTTTATTTAGAGCTATTTGTTCTGATCCTTCTTTAAATGTGACGTACTGTTGATTCTCAAGGTGCACTGGTAGTCTTATAACAGTGTGACTTCTATCATGCAAGGGCAGTGAATTTAATCTCCAAGCTGCTTCCATGGGACTTATATATCGACTGTCAATATATTTTTGAACCTCATTAGTGTCTCCAAGCTTCATCTCCATTCTTGCACGATCATGTCCCTTATGAATGTATTTATGAATATATTTAACTGCCATAACTGAAGCGCAGTATTCCACATTTAAATGACAATCAAACTTCTTCAATAAGTATGGGTTATGTGGAACAACCATTCTGTTGTCAACATAGTGAACTTTGCCATTTACTTTGGAATGATATGCATAAAGTCTATCTGTATTGTTTCTTCTTCTGTACTTAGGAAAGCCATCTCCACTCATATCAGTCTCTTCACAGAAATTTTTTGGAAATTTTTTTGAGCATTCATTCTTCTGTTTATCCCAACAAAGAAGACCTTCTACATGAGGACCATGCATCATGTGTCTCAGTTGGTAGTAACGTAGAGAAGAGTCCTCATCAGATAATTCTGCACATACAAATCTATCTACATCCTGTGGCTGAAGAAGCTTGCAATCAGTTCTCAATGCTGCTAAGATATGGGCATGTGGAAGACCTCGTTTCTGGAATTCGATTGTATACACATATGCAACAATGGGTCCAAGCAACTGTCTTTCTACAATATCTTTAATCAATTCCTTTACTTTAGCCTGAAAAATATCTGTTACTTTAGTTGGAATATCATTTACAGTTGTTCCAGGAGAAAAGTAATTTTTAAGAACGTTTGTAATCTCTGTCCATTTTGGGTTACAAGTCATTGTTATAAAAAAGTCGGGTCTTCCAACCTTTCGGCATATTGCCATGGAATCTTGATACAATTGTTGTAAACTTCGAGGAGAACCAATATAAGTTGCAGGTAGAATAACAGCATTACCAAGTCGTACTGTATTTTCCTCATTTAATACACTTCTTTCTAAGTGATCGACTAATCCCTGGTAACATTCCGATCTGAGTTGTTGCTGGTTGAATCTTATGAAATCTAAACGTTGACGTTCAACTAATACATAACAATTAATGATATACTGCTGTGTAAGTTTTCCAGCATTTAGCAAAGGATTAAATTTATTCTTCCGTAATGCTAAACGATTACCAAAATATTGTAAAGGTGTAATCTTTGTACCCTTTTTCGACAACATATTGTAAGTCCATCCTAGATCACCATGAGGAAATATGGGAAATGTCATGGGATCTGCATGTTGCGAGGTTTGACTGATAATGGTGGTCTCAGTGCCATTTTCTTGTTTTGAATAAACTTTAAGATCCACACATGGGATACAATTATCTTTTGACTCAATTATAAAAGCAACTTCTGAAGTTGTTGGTTTATTATACCTTCGCTGATCATCAAACTTGTAGGTTATAAAATTTAAAACGTATTCCGGTCCATCAGTTGTATTTAATTCACGTAACATTCTGTAATTTTTTGCATAAGGATTTATACGTCTGAGAAGTTTTTCAACTTTAAGATTAATTTCTGAATATTCAGAATTCATGCGCAGATTTGCTGCCTTTTCTTCATCATCATAAATATAAATCTGTCCATTTCGAGGTCGATTTCCTTTAAAGTTTTCAAGTGAAGTAGATGCATAATGATAAACCTGACCTTGAATTTTAATAAGGGGAGGACCTCTTCCTTGCACATCTTCGATATTAGCTGCAAACGTAGCAAAAGCAAACGATGAGTTGTAAGCCCTAATGTTTGCTCTAAAATGTTTTGCGTCTGGATTATTTGATGTAAGTAAATCTTTAAGTTCCGTTGGATACTTTGAAAGAGGAGGTATATTAACAACACCACCATGACAACAAGAATTCACAGTTCTTCCTTTCTGTTCTTTAAAATGAATAGTTCCACAGTGAATACATTCCATATTATATTCACCTAAAGAATGTTTTTCAACATTGCATACTGAGCAAAGACTGATATCTGCAGCAAAAAGATATTTCTTTTTAGAGACTCTGATTTTTTTTTCTTTATGAGAAATAGCTTTGTATTCTTTATGAGAAATATTTCTGATAGAACTGTTTAACGGTTGCAATATTATAGAATTGTGTGCAGAGTGTCCAACTTTTTCTTCTAGAACATTTATTCTGTCTTGAGACTGAGCTGCTACAATAAAATTTATATTTCTTTCTTGTGTTACTACTTCAGACATTGTCTCCTCAAAATGTGAAAAATTGGTTGTTTTTTCTGTAAGATTTGTAGCATATGTTGTAGTACCCAAAATATGAAGTCTATTTGCTGCTCTTGCTTTTTCCCTATTTGCAGCTAGTCGAGCCTTTGCTTCTTCAGAAGGTTCATTTTCTGCATAAATTTTCAAACCTTTATGCCTTTTTTGTACTATTTCTTCAAGAGAACTTTCAATAAACTTCGAATAAGGTTCAGTGTTGCATATTATAGAAGGACCTACTTCAGGAAAAACTGTTGTATTTCTACATGATGTGCCTGCATTTTTGAATGGCAGCAATATTATTGAATTTGAAGAATGTGAATCTTTTTCTTTTACATTTATTGACTCCTGCGATTCCACTATGCATTCTGCAGCACATATTGAAGAGGTCAAAACATGAAGTTTGTTTGCCGCTATTGTTTTTTTCCTGTTTGAAATTAATCGAGTCTTAGCCTCTTTATAAGGTTTCGTTTCAGCACTTATTTTTAAATGTTTAAATCTTTTTTGTTCCAATTCTTTTGCAGTATTTTCTAAATAGCTAGTGTTGCACAATATTCCAGAAGGACCTACAGCACATGTTTCAGAAGGTAAAACAGAATGTCTTTTTGCTGTTGCTTTTTTCCTATTTTCTGCTAGTTGTGCCTTTGCTTCTTCAGAAGCTTCACAATCAGCAATAATTTTCATACTTGTCCATCTTTTTTGTTGTATTTCTTTTCCAGCATATTCAGTAGAATTAAAAATTTCCTGATATTCTTTATTAGAAGCATTTGTCACCGAACTGTTTAATGGATGCAGCATTGCAGAATTGTGTGTACACCCTATTTCTTCAAGAGCACCATTTCTAGAGGGACCAGCATTACACAAAATATTACTTGTACTTTCATTAGAAATCTCCACTTCTACAATATTACTTAATTTTCCAGAAGGATTCTCAATAGATTGCTTGAAAGATATGTTTTTCTTTTTGGCAGCATACCGAGCCTGTGCTTTTCTACCTTGAGCTTGTTTTTTTTCTAAAATATTGTGAGATATGTTCTGTACTCTTCTATTTGTACATATTGTTTCTTTAGATTTGTCAGTTAGTTTTGCCCTCCATATTTTTTTTATATTCATTGTTTAATATTCTTTTTTGTTGAATCTTCCTTTCTTTTGTTATTTCCTCAGAAGAAACTGCTTCTTTAAAAACTGGAAAAGTATTTGTTTGATTTATATTGTCTGTTTTATTTTGAAATTTTCGTTTTTCTCTCCATCTCTTTTGACGTTCACTGGATAATCTTCTTTTTCTTTGAATCTCTGTTTCATCCATTTTAAATACAATAGATAATCTAATAATTAGCTGAAATGTATAGTGGGGAAAAAAAGCTTATATACAATGAATGCATTGTGAGGAAGAACAAGAATAAGTGGGATTCCATGGTAACCAATGTCCTGTTTGATATTTTCGCCAAACTGACATAAAAAAAATCTCGCCAAACCCAGTATTGTCGGGTTGCGTGTTATTTATTTTAAACTATTAAAAAGATCATTCGTTTATATAAAATATTATAGTTACTTACAGACGTAAAAATAGCCACCTCTCTCATGGATGACTCTTTAGAACAACAAAAAATAAAAAGTCAGTTGCCATGCAAGGAAAACAACTTAAATATTAAAAGAGAAGTGCGTGCCGATAAACAAACCATGGACGCAACACCCAGTGCTTGTATCGCTTTGAGCATTTTATTTATGGATAATATCATTGTTTTATATACCATTTACTTCTTCTTGTGTATAAAAATAGGTAAGTGTCTTTCTTGCGCAGAAAAAGTTGTATAAATCTTTAAAAAATAACCCCCATTGTACCAATTAGTTGTCGAATTAAGAAAAAAAAAAATCAATGTCCAATTCCTGTATTGCTCCCAGGTATTCATACGTATTCCAAATTTCAAAGCTCTACAGCAGGAAATTTGGTGAAAAATGAGCACAGATGTCACATAATTGGCGTGAAAATGGGATTATTTTGTCCGAAATAGTAACCCGGCTAATATTGTTTTTTCCTAATAAAATGCTTATTTATATTCATTTTTTTAATTATATAAATTATTATTTTTCTATAGTTATTAATTATATATTTTTTTATTTACTGTAAGTTCCTTTTGAAAATAATAGTAAATAATTTAAAATGTATATGCAAGCGTTATTCCACAACGACGTTTTCGCCAAATGGGCTTTACAAAATATTGCGCCAAATCTGGTGCATCTATGACAAACGTGACGAAAAATAAGTGACAAGAATTGACTTCCACACGCAAACAAAATGTAAGTTAAAACGAAACATGCACTAAAAATAAATAAAAAAAGAAAATGATGTCATAAAAAGCAATATTTTATTAAAACACGTAATTGTTTCTAATTTTCACACGCGAAGTATAAAAAAATCTTTTAGTGATTAAAAAATGCTATTAAGAGATTACCACAAAAGCTCAAAATCAAAGTATTTTTTTTTTTAAAGTAACAGATTTATTTTCCTAGTTGATTAATTTTTAAAATGTTTCATTGATCATCAGTATTACTGCGTGCGTATTTTTATTATTATTTTTTTTTATAATTACTCCATGTACTCTAATTAGGTTGTCGACCGAAAACACCAGCCAGTGAAAAATGACGCACACCAAATTTAACAACCCCTCTCCTCATTAGTCGAAGCATAGCATAACCCCCCCCCCCCCCCCTCTTTGATTTTCAATAGATTGATTGAAAGATATGTTTTTCTTTTTTGGCAGCATACCGAGCCTGTGTTTTTTTACCTTGAGCTTTTTTTTTTCTTTCTAAAATATTCTGAGATATGTTCTAAACTCTTCTACTTGTACATTATTGTTTCTTTAGATTTGTCAGTTAGTTTTGCCCTCCATGTTTTTTTATATTCATTGTTTAATATTCTTTTTTGTTGAATCTTCATTTCTTTTGTTATTTCCTCAGAAGAAACGAGTTCATTAAAAAGTGGAAAAGTATTTGTTTCATCTGTGGATGTTACACCAGATATTTCTAAAGGCAAAACATGAAATAAGTTTCTTGTTTTGTTTTCTTTCTTATTTACATGTACCTGAAGCTTTGGATCTTCCGAAGGTTCAATATGATCACTGATTTTAATACGTTCAATTGTTTTATTTTGAAATTTTTGTTTCTCCATCCATCTATTTTGACGTTCATTGCATAATCTTCTTTTTCTATGAATCTCTGTTTCATCCATTTTAAATACAGTAGATAATCTAATAATTAGCTGAAATGTATAGTGGGAAAAAAAACTTATATACAATGAATGCATTGTGAGGAAGAACAAGAATAAGCAGGATTCAATGGTAACCAATGTCCTGTTTGATATTTTCGCCAAACTGACATAAAAAAAATCTCGCCAAACCCAGTGCTTATATCGCTTTGAGCATTCTATATACGGATAATATCATTGTTTTACATACCATTTACTTCTTGTATACAAAAATAGGTAAGTGTCTTTCTTGCGCAGAAAAAGTTGTATAAATCTTTAAAAAATAACCCTCATTTTACCAATTAGGTGTCGAATTAAAAAAAATCAATGTCCAATTCCAGTATTGCTCCCAGGTATTCATACGCATTCCAAATTTCAAAGATCTACAACAGGAAATTTGGTGAAAAATGAGCACAAATGTCACATAATTGGCGTGAAAGTGGCATTATTTTGTCCGAAATAGTAGCCTGGGTAATATTGTTTTTTTACTAATAAAATGTTTATTTATATTCATTTTTTTTATTATATAAGTTATTATTTTTCTAAAGTTATTAATTATATATTTTTTTATTTACTGTAAGTTCCTTTTGAAAATAATAGAAAATAATTAAAAATGTATATGCAAGCGTTATACCACAAAGACATTTTCGCCAAATGGGCTTTAGAAAATATTGCGGCAAATCTGGTGCACCTATGAAAAACGTGAACACACAAGACATCCATACAATGAATAAGCAGTTGCAGACCTTTCAAATGATATGTCACATGACTGGTTTTGTAAAGAAATAAAAAATGTTCACCCCCCTCGGGGGCAGAGTGGGGTGGTGACACACAAGACATCCATAATATGAATTAGCAGTTGCAGACCTTTCAAATGATGTGTCACACAATTGGTGTTGCAAAGAAATTAAAAATGTGCTCCCCTGTGGGGCAGAGTGGGTGGTGACACACAAGACATGCATAATATGAATAAGCAGTTGCAGATCTTTCAAATGATGTGTCACACGACTGGTGTTCTAAAGAATCAAAAATGTGCCCCCCCTGGGAGGCAGAGTGGCTGGTGACTCACAACACATCCATAATATGAATAAACAGTTGCAGACCTTTAAAATGATATGTCACATAATTGGTGTTGCAAAGAAATTAAAAAGTGCCCCCCGGGGGGCAGAGTGGGGTGGTGACACACAAGACTTCCATAATATGAATAAGCAGTTGCAGACCTTTCAAATGATGTGTCACACAATTGATGTTGTAAAGAAATTTAAAATGTGCCTCCCTGGGGGGACAGAATGGGGAGACACAAAATACATCCATAATATGAATAAGCATTTGCAAACCTTACAAATTATGTGTCACACGACTGATGTTGTAAAGAAACTAAAAATGTGCCACCCCTGGGGGGGCAGAGGGGAGGATGACACACAACACATCCAAAATATGAATAAGCAGTTGCAGACCTTTCAAATGAAGTGTCTCACGACTGGTGTTGTAAAGAAATTAAAAATGTGAACCCCTAGGGGGGCAGAGTGGGGGTGACACACAAGACATCCATATTATGAATAAGCAGTTGCAGACCTTTGAAATGATGTGTCACACGACTGGTGTTGTAAAGAAATTAAAAATGTGCCCCCCCCCTGAGGGTGCAGACTGGGGGATGACACACAAGACATCCATAATATGAATAAGCAGTTGCAGACCTTTCAAATGATGTGTCATACGACTGGTGTTGTAAAGAAATTAAAAATGTGCCCCCCCTGGGGGTGCAGACTGGGAGATGGCACACAAGACATCCATAATATGAATAAGCAGTTGCAGACTTTTCAAATGATGTGTCATCCGACTGGTGATGTAAAGAAATTAAAAATGTGCCCCCTGGGGGGACACAGTAGGAGGGGAAACACAAGACATCCAAAACATGAATAAAGCAGTTGCATACCTTTCAAATGATGTGTCATACGACTGGTGTTGTAAAGAAATTAATGTAAAATGTGTAACAGTAAAATGTGAAATAGTAAAATGTGCCCCCCCAGGGGGGCAGGGGGTGTGAAAGACAAGACATCCATAATATGATTAAGCAGTTGCAGACCTTTCAAATGATGCGTCACACGACTGGTGTTGTAAAGAAATTAAAAATGTCTTCCCCTGGGGGGGTAGAGTGGGAGGTGACACACAAGACATCCATAATATTAATAAGCAGTTGCAGACCTCTCAAATGATGTGTCACACGATTGGTGTTGTAAAGAAATTAAAAATGCCCCCCCCCTGGCGGGGAAGAGCGCGGGGGTGTGACACACAAGACATCCATAATATGAATAAGCAGTTGCAGACCTTTCAAATGATGTGTCACACGACTGGTGATGTAAAGAAATTAAAAATGTGCCCCCTGGGGGGACACAGTAGGGGGGGGGAAACACAAGACATCCAAAACATGAATAAGCAGTTGCAGACCTTTCAAATGATGTGTCACACGACTGGTGTTGTAAAGAAATTTAAAATGTGCACCCCTCTGGGGGGTAGAGTGGAGGGTGACACGCAAGACACCCATAATATGAAGAAGCATTTGCAGACCTTTCAAATGATGTGTCACACGACTGGTGTTGTAAAGAAATTAAAAATGTGCCCCCCTGGGCGTCAGAGTGGGGGATGACACACAAGACATCCATAATATGAATAAGATGTTGCAGACCTTTCAAATGATGTGTCACACAACTGGTGTTGTAAAGAAATTAAAAATGTGACCCCCTGGGGGGCAGAGGGGAGGTGACACACAAGACATCCATAAAATGAATAAACAGTTGCAGACCTTTCAAATGATGTGTCACACAATTGGTGTTGTAAAGAAATTAAAAATGTGCCCCCCTGGGGGGCAGAGTGGGGGATGACACACAACACATCCATAATATGAATAAGCAGTTGCAGACCTTTCAAATGATGTGTCACACAACTGGTGTTGTAAAGAAATTAAAAATGTGACCCCCTGGGGAGAGCAGAGTGTGGGGGTGACACACAAGACATCCATAATATGAATAAGCAGTTGCAGACCTTTCAAATCTTGTGTAACACGACTGGTGTTGTAAAGAAATTAAAAATGTGTCCCCGCTGGGGAGCAGAATGGGGGATAACACACAAGACATCCTTTAAATGAATAAGCAGTTGCAAACCTCTCAAATGATGTATCAAACGACTGATGTTGTAAATAAATTAAAAATTTGGCGAAATATTACAGTTATCGCCAAATTGGCGTCACTTTTGACAACTAATTTTGGTCGCCAAATTTGGCGATATATCGCCAAGTTGGCGACAAACTTGGCGATTGTTGGCGATGGTAACCTTTCCTCTCTTTATGGTAACCCATATGGCGATGCACAGACGGAGCCCTTTCCTGATTGGTCTATTCGACTCATGGAAGGAGTGGACAACCCGGATTCGTTACTTCCGGAAATCTTCCACATCAGCATCATTCCAGGAGTCATTCCTTTTAAGGCTAGTTTTTTTTTTACTACTAGGGGGGCCCGCCCCCCTACTCGCTATGCTCGCCAACCCCCCGCGTAATCGCTTCGCGATTCCAAATTATTGGCTACCCCTGCTTGCTGCGCTCGCCAATGCCCCATGGTGTGAATAAGCAGTTGCAGACCTTTCAAATGATGTGTCACACGACTGGTGTTGTAAAGAAATTAAAAATGTGCCCCCCTGGGGGGCAGAGTGGGAGGCGACACAAAAGACATCCATAATATGAATAAGCAGCTGCAGACCCTCAAATGATATGTCACACGACTGGTGTTGTAAAGAAATTAAAAATGTGCCTCCTGGGGGGGGCGGAGTGGGGGTGACACACAAGACATCCATAAAATGAATAAACAGTTGCAGACCTTTCAAATGATGTGTCACACAATTCGTGTTGTAAAGAAATTACAAAATGCGCCTCCTCTGAGGGCAGAGGGGGGGGGGTTACACACAAGATATCCATAATATTAATAAGCAGTTGCAGACCTCTCAAATGATGTGTCACACAATTGGTGTTGTAAAGAAATTAAAAATGTGCCTCCTGGGGGGGGCGGAGTGGGGGTGACACACAAGACATCCATAAAATGAATAAACAGTTGCAGACCTTTCAAATGATGTGTCACACAATTCGTGTTGTAAAGAAATTACAAAATGCGCCTCCTCTGAGGGCAGAGGGGGGGGGGTTACACACAAGATATCCATAATATTAATAAGCAGTTGCAGACCTCTCAAATGATGTGTCACACAATTGGTGTTGTAAAGAAATTAAAAATGTGCCCCCTGGGGGGCAGAGTGGGGATGACACACAACACATCCATAATATGAATAAGCAGTTACAGACCTTTCAAATGATGTGTCACACAACTGGTGTTGTAAAGAAATTAAAAATGCCCTCCCCCTTGGGGAGAGCAGAGTGTGGGGGTGACACACAAGACATCCATAATATGAATAAGCAGTTGCAGACCTTACAATTCTTGTGTAACACGATTGGTGTTGTAAAGAAAATAAAAATGTGTTCCCCCTGGGGAGCAGCATGGGGGATAACACACAAGACATCCAGTATATGAATAAGCAGTTGCAAACCTCTCAAATGATGTATCAAACGACTGGTGTTGTAAAGAAATTAAAAATTTGGCGAAAAATTACAGTTATCGCCAAGTTGGCGTCACTTTTGACAACTAATTTTGGTCGCCAAATTTGGCGATATATCGCCAAGTTGGCGACAAACTTGGCGATTGTTGGCGATGGTAACCTTTCCTCTCTTTATGGTAACCCATACGGCGATGCATAGACGGAGCCCTTTCCTGATTGGTCTATTCGACTCATGGAAGTAGTGGACAACCCGGATTCGTTAGTTCCGGAAATCTTCCACATCAGCATCATTCCAGGAGTCATTCCTTTTAAGGCTAGTTTTTTTTTACTATAGAAGGATAGAAGGATACTAAACTGCTCTTTTGATAAGATTGAATTAAAATTTTTATTTAACAGTAATTTTTAAAAACGAGACATCACATTTGAAAAAATTTTTAAATGTCGTGGATTATATATATATATATATATATATATATATATATATATATATATATATATATATATATATATATACGGACTCGGATTCAAAATCATCGGGCTCGGGTGGGCCCGGGCTCCGAAAAATGAACCCGAACTCATCTCTAGAGTGCACTAGCTACGTGACATAAATTGTCGAATATCACGATAACGACGCATTTGCGACGGGTAGTTCCATTCAGTTTTTTACGGCACGATACCACTGCACGATGCTTTCCAACGATACCACTTTCGTCAAAATAGGTGAGTTACACTTCTTGCAGTTCCCTAGTTAGAGTTTCAGGATAATTCCTCATGTATTTTTCTAGATATTTAACAAAATGTTTAAAATAACAAGTGGACGTTCATCAATGGCCATGTAGTGTATATCGTTTCACAGTTTACGAAAAAGAGCCTTTTTAGCTCACAGGCTATCATAGCCTGAGAGTTTATGTGCCCGTCCGTTCTGTATGTACATTCGTACGTCCGTTCGTGCGTAACGCGATAACTCGTGATAAAAATATCCGATCCACTTGAAATTTTGTATGTAGGTATATCCTGACAAGGCGCTTCCCTGATTAGTTTTTGGAGTTCATTCGAAATGTATAAGAGGGGGAACGGGGGGCTCATGCCCCTCCCCTTAGTTGATATAAATGGGATTTTCATGCAGAATTAAGTTTTCGTTCAAAATTTAGATTAGGATCATTCTGATGAGGCGATTCCGTGACTGTTATTAGGTGTTCATTGAATAAGTATAAATAGGGGGAACAGGGGTTCTAATGCCCCCCCCCCTTAATTTATATATATGGGTTTTTCAAGCAGAATTTTCAGATTTCGTTCAATCTGAATAGTTTTGGAAGTTTAATGGTTAAGTATAAAAGAGGGGGATAACTCCTTTTAAATTATATAAATGCTAAATAAGTTTTTATTAAGAATTATCTCATTTGCTCTGAATGTTGGATATAGATTTTTTATATGATAAAGCATGTCTTTGATAGTATAGGAGGTTCAATGATTAAGTATAAAAAAAGAGGAAAGGGGAGAGCTGTTTCCCCTTCTTAATTTTTTTTCGAACGGAATTAACCCTTGAAAGTATAAGGCTTTAATGTACAATTAGTATTTGTAGCCTGTGAGCTCAATGCCATCAGTTTAACTGGGCAGTATTCTTTATTTTCTACTCTGTTTCTTTAACGAATGGCTCGAAACATTTTACAAAATATGCCTAAGACAAATTTATGATATCTGAAAGAAGATGTGTGATAGTGTAGAATCATTAGATAAATGATTACATTAATTTTGTCGTGTAAATTCAGTACGGTTATTATATAAAAAATAATAATAATTTTTTTTGCATATTTTTTTTTGATTTATTTATTTTTTTTTTTATTAAGTGTATCCTCTTTTTTTATTAAAAAGTTTAACGAAAGTCTTAAATAAAAACCTGTTGCTATTGTTTTTTTCAGCATGATAAACTATTTAGAAAATTAAGTACAAATACAAGTATATTCAAAATTAAGCTAAAGATTGCTAAAAGTGAAAAAATATATGCACTTAAATGGTATATAAATATCTTTATTCAGATTGAGATATGTTTCATCGCTCAAATTGGCGATATTTTAAAGATCTTTATTAATACAAATATATATGTATATATATATATTTAAACATGAAATTGGCAAATAAAAATCACGAGCCCTCATGTACAATGAAAAACAAGTATAACATAAAATGAAATAAAAATGGATATTTGTGAGCTTGAACTAACTTCTGTTATTGTTTCTAATCCTGCCGAGCACCTCTTTCCAAATTCTATATAATTTAAGGAAGGCTGAATTATTGTAATATTACCACTGCATTAAAAGATCTCTATTGATTCCTGAAAAAAAAAGATGGTAATTAAAAAACTGATTGATTAATTATTCTACTATTTTTTAAATCAATCTTCAAAGGTTCTTTGCTATACAATTTGGCCAAAGCTATAGTTCTTCTATTGTATTTGATGTCTGCTGTACATTTTTAAATTCTAATTTTAAGTTTTCTACTTGTCACCCCTAAAAAAATTGCCCTGTTCCAACATATTTGGTGAAAGGTGTTTCATATAATCCTGATAATTGGTTGGTTAAATTGGGAGTATTTTTTTACTATATTTTTTAATTACACGGAATGTTTTGCAATAAGGGAAATATTGAACTTATCAAATTTTATATCGCCGAATAGTTCGCCATTAAAGAAACAAGACAAATTTCAACCTGAATAAAGATATTTATATGGCTTGTCTTTTAAGAATACTAGTACATCCAACCCGGGGTTCCCGGGTCACAGAGTAAAGGTTAAAAATTTTTTTAAAAATTTTAAAGTGAAAAGCGTAATAAAATTTTCCGACGTAATATGCTTTTTAAACTGTCAACTAAATCCTAACAGCAATTTTATATGAAACATAATAATTATACAATCAGATAAAGCTTTGAAAATTATCGATACTTCCGTATTAGATGCAAGATAGAAGTTATTAGAAAAAGAATAAAAGGTACTTCTAGGTTATCCCGTCGACCAAAAAACTATCGCCAAACTATAAGATTAAATGCCAATAATGGATGATCGTGAATATCACATTCAATGACATTAAATGCGATTCACGTGTTTAAAATGTCATTGAGTGATTTTTATTTCGACTTTATTATTTAATATTTTTATTAATGTTTTTAAAATTTTTATAATGTTATGTTTTTATAATGTTATTTAATATTTTTATTAATGTTCTTCTAATTATTTGTTTTTTCGTTCTTAAAATAAAAATTAGGTCAACATGTGTAATTTGGCTGTTAGTTTGGCGATTTGTATAATTTGGCGAAATTGGTCGACGGGATAATCTAGAAGTAACGAATAAAATTGCGTTCTTTCAGTTTTTAAAACCAACTAAGAAAATATGTCACACAGATATTCTTTAAAATACATTTTTGTACAGGTTAATTGATGTATCTTTTATAAAGTAAGTTTACAACGAAATAAAAGTCATTAAATTGATGGTTAAAAACGAAATAAAACGAACAACATTCACCGGGTTTTATAACCGACAATATTTTGTCATAACAGGTTTTTAATTGCTATTTTTTTCAGTTGCTATGAAAAAATGGCAACTAAAATATACAGTGATCTGTTATTTTCTATGGAGAAAAGAGATAGATGGAGGTGCAGTATGCAATTAAAGCGATTTGAATGGGTGTTATTCTACCAATTTAAGTCTCTTATTCGGCCCAAACAAAACAATCACGTGGAACAGAGACCGAATTCTTTAACATCATTTTTTCTCTAAAATAATGAAAAAAAATTTGGTGTCACCTCCAGCCACCAAACTGTATCTCTATTCTTTTTTTCCCCTCTATGGCTATTTTTCCTTTATTTCTTACATAAATGCGATACTCAAGTTGCCACCATTAGAGAAATTGAACTAAAAACTACAAAAAAATTAATAACTCAAAAACAAATTGAGATACAGTTTTCTAACAAACTGCATTTAAAAGAGCATTTTTTTCTCTATACGATAGTATAAAGATTGAAAACGTGCTATGTCCAGAAGTGAAAAAATTTGCAATAGCGAAAATTGCGAAACCGAAATTTCATCGGATAAAGTTGCCATTCAAAACATGACGTATGCGTTACGCACAGATACGTTTGGCCTTTATTATATAGATTTATTACTTACCCATCATACGTAGTATAGGGTAAGTCTTGCAATCGTTTTGAAAATCGAAAAATTTTTTTTGACGGATTTACACGTTTTAGATAGTGAAGATTCCGAAAAACATATTTTTAGAAAAAAAATTTTGCCGTCCGTCTGTCTGTCTGTAAACGCTCTATCTCCCGAACGAATTGAGATAGAGACTTGAAATTTTGTATGTAGTTAGTATGTAAGAATGGGACGAACCCTATTTAATATCAGCAACCTCGATTATCCGGAACTATTTTTTCGGACTCTCGAAAAATTCGTTCTGATGAAAGGTATATAAAAATTTTCGAATTTTTTTGTTCTAAGGAATGGACGTAAAAGGCAGCAAAATAACACACATTTTGCATATAGAACGAAATCGATTGGATTATTAGTTGCCGAGATATTTGTAATCCTGTTTTCCACATTCTCGGATTTTTCATGACCCTGTATTTCATTCAAATTTCAATTCAAAGGTATATTTTAATTGAAAATGAGACGCTTAATCCGACGCAGTTAATTGTTAGTTAATACAGTTATTATTTTTGGAGTTATAAGGATGTTTCTTTTACGCAGTTCGGTACTACTTGAGTAGTTTGGCGTTTTATATAATTTGTCGAAATCGGTAATCAGCAGTTCTTTAATAGAGCATTACTATGTATATAAACAATATTTAAATTTTGTTTATGAATTGCAATGCATTGTATAACTAGTTTTCACATGTTTTATATTCATATACATATCCATGATGGGTAAGTATTACGGTGGCCCCCAACGACTAGTTTTTTAATCAATTTTAGCTATTTTTAGCTTAATTTGGATGATTATAAATAATTTTCATACAGAATCTTATAACACGTTTACTATAGAGCTGCAAGAAATAAAGTCATCGAAGTATGAGTACAGTTAAAAATCCCATTTGATTACATCGAATTTTTTTAAATGAATGTAACAAAAGAAAAAATGCACAAAAATAGTATAAAAAATTATCTTTCTGATGTGCCACTAGCAACTTTTTGACGTTTAATGCCTTTCTTTGCAGGTACTTGGATTTTATTATCCAATAAATATCTCGTTTTATCGTTTAAGAAAAAGAGCATTTTTTTTTTCTGTGCCTTTATCGACTATCTCGAAAACACTTAACAAAAAATATCTAAGACAAGTTTATGACATCTGAAAGAAGATGTGTGATATTGTAGAATCATATCACTATTTTTAAACTTTTATAAAGAAAAATTGCAGTTGAATGTGCCAATCCCAAAACTTTCTTCTTCTTCTATCTCGTACATCTTAATTTTTCAAAACAGTAGTCACAGATTTTAATGCTACAATATTATTAGTTTAATTTTATACCAACTTTGATTTTCATTTTAAATTTCTGCTATAGCCCATTAAACGGAGTAAAAACGAGTTAATCTCGATCCCAATATCTATTAGAATAATTACTTTTTCCTTATGAAGTTATATTTCAACTGTTTGCGAAGCTGAGCATAGGACACGAGGTGCCGATGTACAATAGAACTATTAAAAACCGAGAAAATGATACAAAAATCGCTATCACAGCGCTATCACGGAAGATTTCGCTATAAGGGAGACATTGAACTCATTGAGTTATATCGCCGTTAGAGAAACAAAGAGTATTTCAATTTGAATAAGGGTATTTATATGCTTTGACTGTTAATTATTTTTTAAATCATTTTTAGAAATTTTTAGCTTAGTTTGAAGGATTATAAGTGATTTTCACATATAATTCTATGACTCGCATACTATAGAACTGCAAGAACTAAAGTCATCGAAGTATGAATGCAGTTAAGAATCCCATTTGATTACATCGAAGTTGTATGTAAGGATATTACGAAACAAAAGAAATATTATTCGACATTTATAACAAACAAACAAAGAATAAAGAATTTAGTGTTTAATAGCGATAGAATAAAAAAAATTATAGTTAATCCTTTTATATGATAAATAGTTTACAAGGAAATTATCCTGTTAATTTGCATTCATAGACATGCTACATAAGAGTATTAAAAATCAACAAAAATACTGATCGAGAAAAAAAATGCGTACTTTAATGTGTAGTATTGATGGAAATTCTACCAGAATAAAAAATAATAATAGAAAAAGTTTCTTATGCGTAATATTTTCGAATTTTCTTAAAACGCAGTAAATACTTTGATGTGATAAGTACTTCAAAAATGCTATTTTGATAATCTTTCAAACTGCCAGTAAGAATAGAATTAAACGCGAAAACTGATTAATAAAAATTTAATAAACAACGTTATTTTTTAAAAGCTAGAATAATATTACATTGACAATAAAGATATCACAACAAACCACTTCACGGAAAAAAAAAATACATAGTACTAAAATATTAACACCAATTCCCTTTATCATGCGCTACGGGTTGTTTTTTGGCATTAAATGTTTTCGCTGGTAGATACTTAGATTTAATGAACCATTAAACATATTGTTTCACAGCTATAGTGAAGAAGGTTTTTCTTTTCTGTATTTTATCGATCATACCGAAACGTTTTACAAAATGTACCTACAGCATGTAACGGACGTCAGATTCTTCTAAAAACTATTTTTTCATTTTTTTCAGAATTGTTCTCAAATAGTATTACATTTAATTTTTAGATCTGGTGCAATAGCATATAGTATTTCAGATGCAGTGTAAAAATCTGAAATTTTTTGTGTGTATCTGTAAATACTATCTGCTTCCTAGTGTACAAGAAGTAACCTTTAGTAAATTTCAGCAACGTACATCAATTTCATAAAATGTGAAATAGTTTAATATAATTAAAATGCGCCCCAAACAATGTTTCTTCCTTACCATTATGTAATGGAATGCTTTTGTGTGCCCCTGTAAATTAATAACAAATATTCTTTGCATCACAGATTGTACAGAATGCATATTTTAATATATACTTCATGGATGTATATCAGTTTTATGTTCGAAAGAGTGTAATATCATTAAAATGCACTTTAAACTATTTTTTTCCCATCGTCGTAATGTAACGAAATACTTTTGATTGTCCCTGTAATTGAACTATGCATCTGATTTTCATAAAATTTGAAATGACTAGACAAAATTGTGCAAAAATCATATATTTTAAATTTTAAGAGATTCGGTAGGCTAGTTTTCGCGTTGTTATATACGAACGGACAGACAGACGGACTGAACAACGACTATAGGCGCTACATATTTATATAATAACGAACGCACTTAATAAAAGCAACAGAACATAGGGGGAATAAAGCATCTAAGAAAATAAAAATAAAAATTCGTATTTTTTTATTTGAATCAAAAAATAATATAGAGATGAAGCAAGGCTGAGAAGAATTATAAAATCAAATTAATGATGTTATTTAAACCGATTCGATATCTATTTTAATTAAGAAGCTATGGCGTTTTTTCGGTTTTCACAAAACCCCTCCAGAACTATTAGAGTTATCGTGTCCATAAGAAAGTGATATATATATATATATATATATATATATATATATATATATAACTTTTTTACTGATGGTAGTTTTAGGGTCTAGGAGTCATGATCGGTGTAGATCTGCTTTCAGAAATTTCAACATGGGAGAGAATGTAATAGGTAGTATTTCATACGAAATCTACCTAAAAAAATATATGTAGCCAAAATTCGAAAAGGTAAAAACTAGCCTGGTTGTAGATCGTCCTCAGCTATCTTATGTAAAATAAATAAATAAATAAATAAATAAATTAAAAAAGTGCATAAGTATTAAAATTTCAGTGAGATATTTGAAACTAACGCCCCTAGACTTAACATTATCATCAGGGTCTTTTTGAGTGACTTGAGAGGCATCTTAATTTTAACAATTATCAGTAGAGAAAATAAACGATGACATAGCAAATTTTTATTTGTTTCTTCTTTCTATTTGCACTTTTTAGATGAAAGGTGGAATAGGTTGTTAAATAAAGTGTGAAATATTTGGTATTTTAAACGAAAAAGTTAATAATTTCCACAGAAATAAACTAAAAAATCAATTTTAAGCACTTTCCAATTTGGTTCCTAGGGTAAAAACAATTAAGAAAATGCAAATTTCTGATTTTTAGTACAAAGTTCTTCTTTTTTTTTCTTTTTCTTTCTTTTTTTTTTTTTTTTTTTTTTTTTTTTTTAGCGCTTTATACAGATTTTTTTAATTTTTGCGTTTCTAGTTGGAATGGCAGAAAAAGAGAAGTGTTAAATTTCAGGGAGAGGGATTGTGTGGTTAGATAATTATTGCGTTACAAGAAATTAACAATCAAAGCAGAGAAAAGAAAAGAAAAGAAAGAAAGAAAAATGCAGAAAGAAAGAAAGATTTATACTTTGTGTGCTACAGGAGGGAAAGGAGGACAATAGAAAACTTTTGGAGTAGTGTACTTTTAGTAGTTAAAAAAATAACAAAAAATCAAAAGGCTAATTCCATACATAATTCCTTATTACATATATAATAAAGATCATGTAAAATAAAAATAAAATAAATTTTTATCCCAAATCTTAAAAAATCTTACTAGTTTGAAAGCAGGAAAGGGAAGAAAATGTGAACATGGAGAAAAAGCCGTTTAAATTTTTCACTTGTATGGGCAATTGCGCTGCGCTGGTTGTTATAACAAAATTTGCAATATCTCGCAATTCAATTGCTGTACGGATAAAAATGAGGTGTAAAAGTATTCACAATTAAACAGGCCTTCATTTAATATATAAAAAGAAATCGACATTTTAATCAATTTTAAGATAAACTGCCCGATTAAATTTTTACCTAGAATTATATACAAAATTCTTTAAAAACTTATAATAAAATTATGGACATTTAAGAATATGTGTAATTGGTTGTTGAAATTTAACTGTGTCGTATAGACCCAGATTTTATTGATTTTTATATGGGCCGGCTTGGGCCAAAAATGTGAAAAAAAAAAGCAGACTGCCTGGCATGGAATGTTTATTTTTATAACGGAAAAAGTTCACGGGTTTTAACTTTTGCAACGGGCCTGGCAAACGACAGTTTTTAATGTAATACAAAGTTAAACTTAAGAATAATATATATATATTAAAAAAAAACACTCTTCGATTACAGATTCATTCATAAAAATGTTCGCCAAATACTTTTTAATAAGGTCAAAGTGAGCAGATGAATTTTCGCATAGCTTATCTTTTCTGGAATCTTTTTTCGTATGGACATTTTCAAAAAAAACATTGAACACAAATACGTGCACAGCACACGCTCTAGACTAACAAGGGCACCACCAAACATGGTGCACACAGATTTTGATGATTTCTAAGTATGTTGTAGGGGTCATACCACTAATTATTCAGCTGAAAAGATTCTTTCAAATGGGCCTTGGTTTTTGAGAAATTGGGGGTCAAAGTTCAGCGTATATTTCAAATACTTATTAGTACGGACGCCGCATGTGAATCCGTGGCGTCGTGGTATCGTACGATCCTACAAATCGAAAGGTTGCGGGTTCGAATCAGTCATCGGTTTTTATTTATTTATTTTTGTATTTTTACACATTACAAATTTTAAGTATTTTTATTACAAAATTGCTACAGCTTTTGATATTTTCTTAATAAATTACATTTACATTTTTAATTTTTTTCATGAAAATTTATTTTTTTTTCTGCAATTTTTAAACGAATATTTCTATAAACAAAACTACAAAACTAGTTTACGCCTAGAACTTTTTTTTTATTAATTATTATTCGCGTTTTTTATTTTAAGCACAATCCTGAAATAAGGATTTTTTTTCCCTATCGCTTTTTTATTTTATAGCATTCTAAATGAAAACTTGCCTTTTTTTGTATATGTATAAATAATACAAAATAATTTTCGGGTGCAATTTTTTAAACGTCTTTAGGATTAGATTATTCAAGTAATGCGTATCTTCGAAAAAATAATAAAATATTGATGCAGTAATGTTAAAATGCAAGTTGTTACCAGTTATCCAAGTTTTCAATTTTCCAATTTTCTGTAAATAAATTTATCTCCAAAGTTCAACATGAACATAAGTTATCGTTTGCACAAATAAGAAATGACAGATTACATCTATTTTTATAACAAATCAAAACACTCTTTCCGTAATTAAACTGAAGTACGAAAATCATCTGTTTAATGAGATAAAATTTATAATACATATAAAAATACTTTTTTTAATCGTCTGCTTTCCTCCGTAATTATCAGAATAAATGAAGATTTTTTTTTTATTGGTCTTATTTTTCCACTTTTACAAATGATGATTAAACCTTTTTTTTATTTTTAATATATTTTTGAACATATTTATCACGAATTAAGTATTTTAGTAATATAAAATATATTAAATGCAGTATTAAATTATCTAAAAATACAAACACAATATTGTGTAATACACATTTGAAAAGAAAAAAAGTGACTGATTAATCTAAAAATATTAATATTTAAAGTAGTGGAGATTTTAAAATATTGAAATTTTCTTATACTTTTTCAAAATTTTAATTAAATACAAATTTTTATTTATTTATTTGTTGCAAAATGTACTTTTAGTTGAACCCTGAAATGCAGTCAGTTCACCATATTTTGAAAAAATAATAATAAAAAAATGTTGACAAAGTAAACTGTCCTCTTCAGAAAATATCAAAAGGTTCAAAGCTGTAGAATTTTCAATTCTGCTTATAATTTGCAAAGTGTAAAAAAAAAAAAATAAATAAATAAATAAATAAATAAATAAAAATAAGTAAAAGGCCGAGGACTGATTCTAACCCGCAACCTTTCGACTTGCAGGCTCGTACGTTACCACGACGCCACGAATTCATATGTGGCGCTCGTACTAATAAGTATTTGAAATATACGCTGAACTTTGGCCCCCAATTTCTCAAAAACTAAGGCCCATTTGAAAGAATCCTTTCAGCTGAATAATTAGTGGTATGACCCCTACAACATACTTTGAAATCATCAAAATCTGTGTGCACCATGTTTCGTGGTGCCCTTGTAAGTATGAGGTATTCGGAAACATCTGCCATTAGTCACTTGCGGTTGAATTCTCTCTTCTCGGACTAAGGAATAAAGTTTTAATTTGGAGTAAGCGCCGCCACGTTAAATTCACTACATTTATGTACCTTTTTTCCATAAATGGGGAACGATATAGATTTGTATTTTTATGGTAGTTAGAATAACTACCTGTAACAGACTATATTGTAACAGGCCATTTTCTTTTTAAGTGAAACTTAAAAAATGTTGTTAATTATTTATTGAAAATCATTTTTAAATTAGATTAAAACAAGCGAAGACAAAATGCTGTCAAAACATTAAAATCATAGAGCACACACTTTGGAGCAGTTGAACTGACAAATCAAGAAAGAGGAGGAGGACTGAACCATTTTTTAGGTGCGTTCGTAATTATGTAAATACGTAGCACCTATTGTTGTCGCTCAGTCCGTCCGTCTGTCTGTCTGTCCGTCTGTCTGTCTGTCCGTCCGCATATAACAACGCAGAAACTACCCAACCGAATCGTTTGAAATTTAAAATACATAATTATTACATAATTTTGTCGAGTCATTTCAAATTTTATGAAAATCGGATGGATAGATCAATTACAGGGACAATCAAAAGGTATCCGTTACATTACGGTCAATGGGGAAAAAAGTTTCAAATGCATTTTAATCGTTTGAAATTTAAAACGTATATTTATTACATAATTTTGTCGAGTCATTTCAAATTTTATAAAAATCGTATGGATAGATCAATTACAGGGACAATCAAAAGGATTCCGTTACATTACGGTCAATGGGGAAAAAAGTTTCAAATGCATTTTAATCGTTTGAAATTCAAAACGTATATTTATTACATAATTTTGTCGAGTCATTTCAAATGTTAAGAAAATCGGATGCATTGATCAATTACAGGGACAATCAAAAGTATTCCATTACATTACGGTCAATGGGGAAAAAAGTTTCAAATGCATTTTAATGGTGTTATACTCATTTGAATATAACAGAATTGACATGAATCTATGAAATATGTACTAAAAATACATTTTGTATAATCTGTGATGCAAAGAATATTTATTATTAAATTGCAGGGCCACACAAATGTATTCCACTAAATAATGTTATACGGGGAAACATTGTTTGGGGGATGTTTTAATTATATTAAACTACTTCACATTTTATGAATAAGATATACGTTAATGAAGTATAATAAAAATTACTCCCTGCATATTTACAGGAACACAATGATTTCGACCACTATACTGTATCCAAAGTACGCTCTACTATATCAGCAAGATCTGAATATTTTAAAACTTCGTTATCAACGAACGCACCTCATTTGCTACGCTTTACGTGCAATTTCCAACTTGTTTTCATTTCATAAGCTACATTTTCTCTCTTATTTCATGTATCAGTAATTGGCTTTCCCATACCAGTAAACAGAGCTACGCGTTCCACAGTTTGAGAATCCTTGGTTTAAACTATTAAGGCGAAACTATTAAGAATTTTCGTCTCTATTAACTCGGAGAAAATTTTCAAGCTCCTTTAAGGTATATGCCAATATTCGGAGTATTTTTTCCCCCGAAAAATATGAAATTTTTATAAAACACGTGTGTTTTTAGTAAAACAGGGCATAAAACTATGCATAAACATATGGATTTTTAGTGAAGTTTAAATTAACTTTTTTAATTTAGGCAATATTTAGCCAAATTTTAGCAAAGAATTGTGTGTTTATGCTGAACTTTCTATAACGAAATCTATTCAATATTTTCCCCTTTTTTAACTATATATTAGGAAGACACTTACTTAGTATAAGGCTAAAGATTTGCAATACCTCTCAAGTTTACTAACATACATAAAATTCTGTAAACAAAACATGATCAAAAAATGTGTATTTTTCAATGAAAATAATTCTTTTATTAATACAGTCGAGTCTCTCTATAACGAAACTCCATACATCGAATTTCTCTATATAACGAATCTTTAGTAGGAACGTTCCCCTTTTCGCATAATTAATTAAAAATAGTCTCTATATAGCGAAATATCTATCTCCATATAACGAATTATTTCATAAATTGGTCATAAAAAACAGTTTAAAAAAGCTTCGAAACCATATGGAATCAATTTTCCATCACTTATTTTTGATTTATCGTCAGTGCTGAGTTTTTTTTATATTACTTCTCTCCTTGTTCTTTAAATCCAACGAATTCATCCCACCTGCCACACACCTTTCCACATCTTTCTCAAAACAGTGTCATTTGGATTGATACACATGTAAGAGAGGAATCAATGAGAGGCACATAAGAGAGGCCTTCAAGTGGAGGAAAATGTTAACTACAATTTTTCATTCCTTGGTAAAATTTGAGCATTTTTTTGCGAGCGTAATAATTTTAAAATCAAAACAACAAAAAAAATACAGATTTCTTCGTCTGAAATTAATGCAAGTCTTCCTTATTCGATTTTCATTAGGCTTTTAAATAAATGTCTGTTCTCTTTTTTGAAACAGGTTAAATAATTAAGAAATAAAATGTTAAATTAATGTTTACTTTTAAACACTTCAAATTCTTAATTCAAAAGATCAAAAGTAACATTTGTTCAAATTTCACACATTAAATACGATTTTTAACATCATTCTCTATACATCAAATTTCTCTATATAACGAATTTTTTATTAGAACGATGGATTTCGTTATATAGAGACTCGACTGTATATACAAACGTACAAGCTATATTTTACCAAAATATAGCTTGTACGTTTGTATTCATGACTTACCAATAGAGGAGCAGAACCTTACTACAAAAATTTGTTGCAATATCTTAAAATCTTTCTATGAAATTATGTTTCTCATAACGTACACAGTGAAGAACGCAATTTTCCCGAAAACGAAAACTTGATAAAGCACAGAAAACGCAATTTTGATAAAGCATAAAAAATATTTCAATAAAGTTTACAGCTTTTAAAATTAACATATTTGTAGACATTTGTATATTTTTGTACATATTACATATTTGTATACAGTAAAACCCCGATAATTCGGATTAATTGGGACCAGACTCAATCCGGATTATCCGGAGAAAAAAAAATGAAATAAAATAAAACATACTTACAGAAAATCACCTTTATATTAAACTTATTGAATATTTACAGACACTAAAAATGTTTACTTTGTATTAAAAAAAGGTAATTTTCTGCTGTGCCACTTTTTTATGGTTGTCCGACGGTCAAGCATCCGCTTGAGCATAAGTAGTTCGTTGGGTGCAGTTTAAATAAGAGTTTGAATAAGAAAGCTTCAGATATTCTTCCGAAAAAAATTCAGACATGGTTTATTTTTCTTCAGAATAGGACGATGAAACAAGTTAATGTTTTCGAAATCAGCTAATCGCTTCTCAAACGTGAAAAAAAAAAAAAAAAAAAAAAAAAAAAAAAAAATCACCAAACCGATCCGAATTATTCGGAGATCCGTATTAACGGCGTCCGAATTAGCGGGGTTCAACAGTATTAAAATGTATTGTTTACGTTTCTGTGGCAATTTAAATGGTCAGTTCCGGTTTCAGGAAGCTCATTTCTGGTTTATATTTTGAGTTTGGTTTATATTATAAGTTTGTCTCTGATTATTGATGAAAAGAAAGTAAGGGATTTTTCGAATCCTTAATCTCTGAATTTAAATTTAAAACAACAAATAAATAAATAAAACAAGTCTATAATTTTCGCAAAAACAAAGGTTGGAATTACTGATGACAGTAAAAATCGTAGTATTTGGCAAAAAATGGGCATAACATGCTATAATGAAAATATTGGTATTACCCTTATTAACGACTTAATCTTTTAAAAATCAGGTATCTATACTAATAAAAGAACAAAACGATTTGTGTGTGTGTGTGTGTGTGCGATGGCTAGCAAAATCTACAGCATGAACGAGGCTCAAAATCTTTTTGAGGGTAACCCCAAATCTCTCCTAATGTACCTGAGCTTCAGAATTTCGAAATTCCAATTATTATCTGAGTAATTAATTAAAATTTGAAGCTCACTCTCATCAAAAACATTACTCCTCCCCCTTTTTTATCGCTTTTTCCTCAACGTTCATTTTCGGTTGGTTGGTTCATACCTCAGAGTAAACATAGTAAATAGAGGGAGAATTCCCCCAGTGTTTCTTCAGCCAAGATAAGAATCACGTGACTCCAGGCAAGACCGTTTCCGGTCATCGTAGTAATAGCATTGATTTCTATGGAGGACATTCGACAATTTTTTGTTTGCGACTAAAAAATATCATGGTATCAAGTTGTTGTGCCTATGGATGCACAGAGAGACAAAGCAAAACAAGTTCTGTTACTTTCCATCGGTATGTATTTATTTTTTATTACTGTTTTTTAATATTTAAAGGACTTTAAAAATGTATCATTCCAACTATTATACCGTTTACTCTTGTTATCATGATAAAAATAGAAAACATTTTACGTTTAATAACTTAAATGTATGTAATAATGCTATTTACTATCATCCAGTGTCATCAATTTAAATATTAAAAGTGTAAATTTGATTAATTTGAATTAATTTGAACCATAATAAGAACATTTCTTATTACGGTGCTTGGCGATACATTTTTATCGCCAAAAGAAACTTGTTTTCATTGCTTTAAAACGTAAACACTTGCGTTTTTTATTTTTATTTTTATTTTAAATAAATTTTTGCTTTAAATGAATCGCATCTTTACTCTCTTGTTAGTTATTTCGCGTGAGTTCATATATCTTTAAATTTTAAAATTTGAAATTAATGCAGTTGTTTGAAATAAATACAACTTTCTAATATCATTTTATAATTTTTAATTGAAGTTTCTGAGAAAAAATGCACGAATTTGTTTTATATTTTGTCATGTTTTAAGAATTCTTTTTAATTAAAATTAAATTTGTGAAATATTTTAAAAATTATAATATTAAAATTATTAATAAAAAATGATGGTTGGAACGGTATATTGAATTTATTCTTTTTATGTAACAAACATTTAATGAAACAATGGTTATTTATTTATTTATTAATTAAGTCCTTTTTTTTCGACTTGTACTTGTCTTATATTCTTTGTGACTCTTTCTCACTTATTAAATTCAGTTAAGGGATTTTAAAAAAGTATACTAAATTTAATTTTTTTAAGTAATTTCTTTGCTTACTTGTTTATATATGTATACTTTTGTATGCATTAACATTTAAATTTGCCAACATATTATACATTTTTATTATCATTATATACTTTTAAAAAAGTATCATTTATAAAATACTATTTTAATTCATTTTATGTATAGCTTTCCAAAGCATGAAGACAGAAGAAAAATCTGGGAAATGAAATTACGAAGAGAAAATTTCAAAACTACAAATTCTTCAGTGGTGTGCTCGAAACATTTTACTCCCGATTGCTTTGACAGAGAAAAATTTGGTGGTATATAGTTGAAAAAAAAAAAAAAAAACTGCTGTACCAACATTATTCGATTTTCCCAAACATCTGATTGAAAGAAAGGTTTTACGCAAGTCCTTAATTAAGAAAACACCTTTACTGGCCTCAAAATAAAAACTGTTCTATCACGTCAATCTTAAATGAGATTCAATTACCTTGAAAATTGAAATTATCTTTAATAATTTTGTTACAATTAAATAACCTTAAAATATTTTTGTTATCATTAAATAAGGCGGTGATTATTATTTTAAAAAAATAGTAGTACATCCCGTAGGTAACAATGTGGCACTCCTCATTTAAAATTTATTTTATTGAATAGGCACATTTTATTTTAATAGAATAAAAATTTTGTAATAATTATTATGCAAATATGTTTTTAACATTAAAAAATTCTTATTAGTAGTCCCTGGGAATTCAGATTATGGATTTAGTGTATCGTGAGGTTCTGAAGATTGGCAACTGCTGATATAAATGAATTAAACATGGCTGAATAAATTTTGTTTTTTAATTCTATCGTTTCTAAAAGTGAAATTTTGCATTTTGGACTTTTTCGAACTTATTTGTGTGCATTTATGCAATTTGTTTTATAAAATAATTTCAGTATATGTTAAAATAGTGTGTTGCGAGTTTCTCTTGTAAAGATTCTTTCAAACCCACAATTAGCATAATTTAGAGGTACAAGATTAAAATACAAGTTCAATTTAGAAATAAAAGACCCCACAAGTTCATAACAAATAAACAGGTTCCTCTAATGTGCCCAATTCCTTAACATTAAATCTCACAAACAACGTAACAAGAGAAACTCACTATACTTCAATGAATCCTGAGCCAATTACTAGAGTTGTCAATGGTCAGAATCCTATGAAGCAACCATGATGTTAGTGGAAATTAATGTCATCCTCACTCGTCACAAGAATTCTTTGCGTTGTGTTATATACATATATTAACGTTCCAATTAACCTTAGAGCAAACTCGATGCTCGACTCAATCCAATTATGCTACAGAAATCCATAGAGTTTTAGTTAATTAAGGATTATTTATTTCACAATACAAAAATTAAATCATTCATCATATAAAATTTACATATTACATGACTTAATATTAAAATCAATGGTTTATCCTGACTATTTTACATATGTAACATCATAACAAGCATCAACATTTTAAAGTAAAATTCACTATATCTGAATTTATATCAGATTAATCATATCTACGGTTCGTATGTACATTATCATTATTATTTTTTTTTATCATTTATACATTTCTAGCAAGAGTTACCAAATATTTAAGCAAAATAAAAGAAACAATCTTATGATGACTATCATAACAAGCATCACCATTTTAAAGTAAAATTCACTATTCCTGAATTTATATCAGATTAATCATATCTACGGTTCGTATGTACATTATCATTATTATTTTTTTTCTATCATTTATACACTTCTAGCAAGAGTTACCAAATATTTAAGCAAAATAAAAGAAACAATCTTATGATGACTCACCAACCAGCATCCGTTTCAATGGTGTTACTCCTCTCGCAAAAACAATATACCTTTCTGGCTTTTAAGAAGGGTTGGTGTATTAACCATACAGCGGTCTCGCGCGCCCAGGCTGACGGCATACATAGATGGGACTCCCCGATACAGGATTTTTCATCACACGCCTACGTAGTATCCATACACTCGCGATATGGATGGCAAGCCTTGATTCGGCACTCCAAGACTAGGTCTCTCAGCCCTCCTCCTCGGGATGTTGACGCTCACGCGCCCTGTGTGATGACATGCCTCGGTACGGCTCTCCAAAACTAGGTCTCACGGCGCGATAATGGTCAATTAATCCCCTACTCCAAGCAGGCCACCTTTCACTAAGCAGGTTCGCTGAATTCCATCGGCAACTGCTGCACGCCCGTACGCCCTCGGCACTTCGCAGCGGACCCAGGCTTTCCTCTCCAATACCAGTCGTAAGCCGCCCTCCTTGCCGCTTCTGCTAGAGAGATTACTTTTTTATCGGCCCCAAAAGCAACTTCATCGGGGGCATATGTTCAACCGCCTCTCAGCGAAAAAAATCTCCAACTGAAAACTTTCTCCCTCTATTTTTTTCAATCATTTTTTTTTTATTTATTTATTTTATTTTTTTTTAAAGAACCATCCCTCCAAAATATCTCCTACCAATCGTGATCTACTTAAAAATTAAACAAAAACTTAAAACCTCCTGATAGGCCCAAGAACCCCTATGACCTACGACCCTACTGCAAAGAGCATCGCTGCCCTGCCTGACTCACCATTCTCAACGACCCCACGCATCGTCACTTAGCAGGTGTTTTCTGATATAAACATCTACGCCTTCTTATCTTTATGTCCGAACCCAATATTTATTGCCCACTGTCGCAGAGTGTAACTGATTCCTACGATCGTAAAAACATCCCCATCCTGTCTATCTCTTTATTTTATTTTTTTAACAAGGGGCACTTGTGAAAATACTTTTCACATCTGGGCCTCGCATAAAATGGGCAATAACACCCCCCATAAAATATATTGACAATTATTGCCTGGGAAGAGATTTGAGACTCGCTCTCATGGAATTCCCACATACAAGTCCAATTTAAAACGCCTTAACATTTAATTCCCCATGGTAGGCAAAAAAAGAAATATTTTCGACCTTGTACGCAAAATATTTCTTTTTTGTACATCCTTCCTCAAAAAACGAACAATCTAAAGTAAAACTACCATATAACGAAGAAGCCATACCCCATTAGAACTCCAAATTTAATACCGAGCGGATAATATATGTGCATCTGCCTGGCCCATCCCCATTACCACAACTAAGTTGCAAAATTATCAAACACCGACACGTTTGCAAACTAAGTCTAGGAATGAAAATAAACCAATCTCATAGATACATACCGGTACTGTACCACAAGACTTGCATCCGCATAACATTACCTCTCGAGCATCTCACTCGTTACCCTACTGGAATCGACCATCGACCATCATCTCTAGCTGTCGGATAAGTCTCCAATTTCTGCCACGCTGCATCATTGCACCTCACCAGCGAAATCTATTTAATTCCCATAACTTACCTGAGTACCACCATGCTTAGGACACTGGTGAGTGCGAATTGAAAGTATCATAAGCAAATTTTTATCAAAACCAACATACATTAATTTTGAGTATGACAAATATTTGAGCCTGTAATTGCAACATATACACATATCAAAAATACATTATTCCAATAACATGTTACCACCAGCCATATATACATTTTTCTTGAAATATTTCTATCTTAATTATTGAAACCTACAGGCACATATAAGAAGTTTGCCCTAAATATTACAAAACAAGTATTAAACATAAGAACACATAATCATTTACATTACTTCAATTGTTGAGAAACTATTTACAAGCAGTGAATTATCTATCGTATATCATAAAGCCATATAACTATCTCGATGACAATCAAATATCTGTCTAGTTACCCTTTTGATGCAAAGTTTTTTAAAGTTTTTGTTTACAAGGGTCAGGTAGCTAGAGCAGTTACTACATTATGCTCCCTTTCTATAAGAGCAAGCTTAAAGGTCATCATAGCTGTGGACACCTCAGGGACATTCAACTCAAACATAATTTTTACTATTTTTATAATTTCAAATTTTTTTTTTTTTTTTTTTTTTTTTTTTTTTTTTTTTTTTTTTTTTTTTTAAGAGCTGACATAGTCCACAATCCACCCATAATATGCCTAAACATCTTTAATTTATACAAAATCCTACTAAGAACAATTATATTAGTACCGCATGACCTAATCTTCATGCATTGTTTACATATGACTCCCACTTTAGAACAATACCACTGCTTACATTATATGAATTAATAAAATACCATAACATATACTGGAATAGTACATATGCACACAAAATAATTAAACTCATCAGAAATGACACTATTAAAACAACTATACGTACCCGCTAAACTGACGCCATCCCGTACGCTTACGAAACATTGAAACACATAAAACGAGAACACTTTTATCTAAACTTCACGTCCCTCAAATTCAACCACATCCCCGCCTATGCGCATTAACAGGTTTACTTACCGTATCCCAAAATCCCCTCATATCATAAATCGCTACACCCCAATACACCATAAACACATAAACAAAATATCCGCTTACTACTTTTGTGTAGCAACGGAACATTTACCGCCAATTATAACGCGTACAAATAGTTCTACCGGAGGGGCGGTCAAATCGGTTCTCATTTCGATTACCCCGTGGCACGAAAAATCTCCGAGATCTACGAATTGGTAAATCAGTAGTATTCTCTTCATGCGCCTGCGTAGCTCGCATCCCATTCGAATCCAACCGAATTGTATCTTCCGCCACGATTATTTGACTGGAATCGATATTTCTGACAGAATCGACCGACCCATCAGAACTGTCGGCGGCATCCGTGGTTTATTTACTAACATCAGGCGGGAACTCCATTCGCGATTTCTGCTTAGTAAGTCTATCTACATGAACGATTTGCGTTTTCGTAAGATCCGTTTCAAGCGCAATTTTATAATTTACCTCACTCAACTTCTCTACTACTAGATAAGGACCTACATTTGGTTTAGATAATTTTCTACATCTGCCAGTCTTAACAACAGGTGAGTACAGCCAAACTGAGTCACCTACGGCAAAATCTTTTGTAATTGCAGTCTTATTTCGATACTTCTCTTGCTTCTCAGATACCGCAACTAAATTTTCATATACTCTACAGTAAACTTTTTGCATAGCAGGAATAAGTAAATCACAAAATGACGGAGCGTCAATATATTTACTTGGAAGTTTAGCATCAAAAATCGAATATGGAAGAATTAAGTTCCTACCATAAACGACAGCTGCCGGGGTTCAATTAGTAGAGTCGTGAATTGAAGTGCGCATAGCAAGGAGTGCAAATTTTAATTTTATATCCCAGTCTAACTGATTTTCTTGAACTATATGCGAAAGGGCATTTATTAACGTTCGATGTGCTCTTTCCAGTTTTCCATTCGAGGAAGGGTGAAAAGGAGTCGTTTTGTTATGTTTAATGCCCAATTTTACATACACCGATTCCATGGCATCTGCTAAAAAGTTCTTTCCTCGGTCAGTAATAATAGTTTTACAACACCCATGTCTTGCAATAAAATCAGCTAAGGTATCTGCTACCATTTCAGAATTTATAGACTGAACTGGATATGCCTCAATCCACTTACTAAACGCATCAATATAAGTGATTATAAATTTATTTCCATTCATAGTCGGTGGCATGGGCCCCACACAATCACAGTGAACTACCGAAAATGGACTAGAAGGTGTTGTCATTCTTTGCAAAGGTGCTAAGTGTTTGGACTTGTGTGCCCTTCTTTGCTGACAACTAATGCACGAATCAACCAAATTTTTTACATGAGCAGTCATACCTGGCCAATAAAAATGTTCTCTAATTCTCTCTATAGTTTTGTTGTATCCCTGGTGACATCCGGCTAAAGAGTCATGAGTTAATGTGAATATTTCAGGAACTATCTGCAAAGGTACAACTAACTTCCTACTCTTATTAATTAGGATTGATTCTCTAACATCCTCACAAACAAGCAAATCTTCATGAAAATAGAATTTAAGATAAGTCGGAGCGATATTTACATTTTTGTCCAACTTATCTATAATTTCAGCACACTTTTTGTCGCTCTTTTGCCCCCTACGAATTTTTTCAACCAAATCACTTTGTGATTCTAAAATAATTGAAGAATTATTATTTACATTATTAACATTTTGTACACAATTCACCATATCTATATTCTGTACATAACGAGACAGGAAATCTGCCACTCCATTGAATTTTCCTTGAATATATTCAATTGAGTAATCAAAATCTGACAGAGTACAAATCCACCTGGCTATTCTAGAAGTGGGATCTCTGATTTTCAATACAAAAGTAAGTGGCGCATGATCCGTATATATTGTAAAGTGGGTGTTGGCTAAATAGCATTTAAAGTGAGCCGTTGCCCAAACCAATGCCAAGAGTTCCCGCTCAGTCGCCGAATACCTCGTTTCAGCATCTTTAAGTTTTTTACTAGCAAAAGCGACTGGATGTAACAAATTGTCATCACCATACTGCATCAAAGTCGCACCAAGCGCATATGCACTGGCATCTGTGTACAAATGGAATTCCTTAGTAAAATCGGGTAAAATAATGCAAGGTTTTGAAATTAACGCCTCCCTTAAATCATCAAATTCTTTCTGGGCCTCAGGTGTCCATTTAAAAACACCATTCTCTTTAGTTAAATTCGTTAGGTGAATTGCCCTTTTACTAAAATCAGGAATAAAACGTCTATTGTAAGTAAGCGTTCCTAGAAAACTTCCCACTTCTTTGCGGTTAGTGGGAATTTTGAAATTTTTTATCACCTCAATATTTTTATTTATAGGGGCAACCTGGTTTCTACAAATTTCATACCCTAAATACTGAATTTTATCAGTTAAAATTTTGCACTTACTTGGTTTAAGTCTTAAATTGTGTTCTCTCAGTCTATCAAAAACCATTTGTAACTTATTTAAATGAGACTCAATGTCATTTGAAGAGATAATAATATCATCTACATACACCAGGATCCCTAAATTTGCCAAATCCCCAAAAATAAAATTCATGAGTCTCTGAAATCCTGCGCTGCTAGTGGCCAATCCAAAAGGAATTCTATTGAACTGATGTAACCCACGATGTGTAATGATTGCAGTTTTATGGCGGTCCTCAGGTCTAATTACCTGTTGAAAAAACCCGCTTGTTAAATCCAACGTAGAAAAGAAAACTGAACCTGCCAGAGAATCTATAGAATCTGTGATATTCGGAAGAGGATAATTATCTTTAATTAAATTTTTATTTAGTTTTCTGTAATCTACAACTAAACGGTATTGCCCATCAGCCTTTTGAACTAAAATGACAGGAGATGCAAATTCTGACATGGTTGGCGAAATAATGTCCGCCTCAAGTAAAGCATCTAACTGATTATTTAATTCATTTCTTAAATTAACAGGGACTCTATAAGCCTTAGATTTGACCGGCTTGTCCTCTTTTAAGTGAATTTCATGGGGAATGGTCGTGCAACCAGGCAAGTCACGTACAGATGCAGCAAAAATATCTTTATTTTTTTCTAAAAATTCTTTAACTCTAGTTTTGGTAAGTCCCCCTAAATGATCTAAGTTGATATCGGCCTCCCACTCTAAGTCTGCATGATCAAAGTCTACATCTGTACTATCTTTCCCAACATTCCCGCAAAAGTTAATTTTTTCAATTTCTCGTTTACAAAAGTTAATTTTTGCCATTGTCATATTCTTATTTAAAGTAAGCTCCTCCTCACTAAAGTTAATTACAGACACAAACAAACCATGTACATCAGAGCAAACTGTCCTAGCGACTAACATTTTATCCATTAATTTATACCTGCAAGGTTCCAAAACAAAATCACATTCCATACACTGTTAAAAACCTGCTGCATTTTGCTGCAACGCACTCCCCTGCTTGTATAGAAAACGGTTACTTGGCCGTGAAATGGAGCTTTCTCATTGGTTGGAATAGAGATATTATATATAAGCAGTGGAGTGCGTTGCAGCAAAATGCAGCAGATTTTTAACTGTGTATCCTTCAAGTTTTTTCGACATCTAAGTTCAATAATTTGTTTAGAAAGAGGGGGAATGTTTACTTTATGTTTGACATATGCATAAATATTATTATCATTTTGGGTAATTTCACTTTTATCATCCTGTTGAATTTTATCAACATCAATTTCTGGCTTATCTGGGACCTGAACAGTAAGTGCAGCCTGAAGGGGTTCAACAGTTTGTTTATTTACTAAAATTTCCTGATTTTTTAAATTTACTAAATTATTTTCACAAAAAATTATGGCTTTATGTTTACTCAGAAAAGGCATACCTAGAATGCCACTAAAATTTTTCATGAAGTGACCTTCAATCATATAGAATGTGTCAGAGAATTCCTCATTTAATATTTTAAAGTTAAGATCCACAGATTTATTTAAAATCCTGGTATCACCACCAGCAGTAAGAATGGGAATATTACACATATTTATATTGAGATTTTCTAGTTTATCAACAACACTATGACAAATTAAATTGATAGATGAACCCGTGTCTGCTAAAAATTTCAAATAAGTATTATTTATCATGACGGACAAAATAGGTAAATTGGCCTCACAACTCGGGAATACCGAAAAAACAAATTGCTGACAGTCTGATGGCTTTTCAAGAGTCGACTCTGCCATAATCGTCTCAGCCTCTACTCGTTTAAAGGTTCGTCATCATTTTTAATATCATTATGAGGATTTCTATCTTTTACATCCTGCCTGGTGTCTTCCTGATTTCTTTTATCTGTTGACCCATGCCTCTGACCTCTATCGTTTCTAAAACCATTTCCATTACCCCGTCTGTAATTGTCACGTTGCCTACCCCACCTGTTGTCTTCCCTGAATCCTTGCGAATTACCCCTCTGCTGCTGATAATCCCCTCTGTTCTGATTAAAATTTCTATAAGTCCCCCAGTTACCCCTTTGGTTATTGAAATTTCCACAAGATCTGGCATAGTGACCTGGAAGATTACATTTAAAGCAAAGATTCTCTCTCCTGCTATCATTTTGTTGCCCGTTGACAGCTACTAAATTTGCAACCTGAGCTGTCAAGAGCTTCACCTGTTCTTTCAAATCATCTATTTCCTTGCCCTGATTCCTGGGAGCGTATGTGGCAGCACAAACAAAGTGGTTGCTGTCCTGTTCCCCTGTTGATGAAGAGGGCAAGGTGAGAAGCGCATTAGAAAATGTGTCTGCTCTTACCGCCTCCCATGATTTTTCTTCCAAGAGGGCCAGTTTTAAAATTTATTCCGGATCTTTAGGATCCTTGGCAACTACCCCTTTTTTAATTTCGGGACTTAAATTGTTTATCAGCATGGATTTTAGCATTTCTTTTCTGGTCTGTTCAACTACCTGCTGATCGCCCCCATCCACTATTAATGCGGAGAGTGATAAATGTTTGGCTTTGTCATAAAACTCCTGTACAGACATGCCCGCAGTTTGTCTGAAAGTCATGAATTTTTGTAAAGCTACCGCTGGGGAATCTTTCCTATCATATCTTTTGGATAAAATATCAGTCAATTGACTAAATGTTTTGGCCTCCTTTTCATAGGTCCTTAGTAATTGAGCTGCAGCTCCACTCACCCGTGTAAACAAAACAAAAATTTTTTCCTCTTCTTCCCAACCATATAAAGCTGCAAGTCTGTCGAATGATCTCCTAAATTCCCCATAAGATATAACCCCAGGGTCCCCATTGAAAATTGGAATTAAATTTATATGATCTACCAAAGCCGTCTTACGGTGAATGGCCGAGATGGCTTTATCTCCTTCGGTTAAAGCCATAATTCATATAAAAAGCACAAAGTAATATAAATATGTTGAAATAATATGTTCAATATTCACATATGCAAAGAAAGCGAAGAAAAAGAAAAAGGGGGGGGGAGAAATTTCATGTAGCACAGCTATGATGTCCCCATACAACAATCTTCATCACTTTTACTATCTATATTAAGCATATCAAATAGTGCATAGCAATAATAACACAAATTAATAAAATCAAAGCACTATATTTCTATATATATACACATGCATAAACACATGATATAACTGAAAATGCCATTGTAAGCTGTACAAAAAAAAAACATTAAAAGAAACTGATTTATTGTAACTATCTATTTGTTATTATCATTTTCAATACTTATACATTTATTATTTTAGCCGTAATAACACAAAAATGATTTATATTAAATATATATTTATTATTATTATTTTCAATACCTATATTTTTATTATTTTAGCAATAATAACACAAAAATGATTTATTTTAAATATCTATTTAATATTATTATTTTCAATACTTATATTTTTATTATTTTAGCAATAATAACACAAAAATGATTTATTTGAAATATCAATTTATTATCGTAGTAATATTAATACAAAAAAAAAAAAAAAAAAAAAAAAAAAAAAACTGATTTATTTTAAATGTTTAGCTATTTATTATTTTAGCAATAGACAGGTTTTTCCATTCACGGCTCCAAATTTGTTGCGAGTTTCTCTTGTAAAGATTCTTTCAAACCCACAATTAGCATAATTTAGAGGTACAAGATTAAAATACAAGTTCAATTTAGAAATAAAAGACCCCACAAGTTCATAACAAATAAACAGGTTCCTCTAATGTGCCCAATTCCTTAACATTAAATCTCACAAACAACGTAACAAGAGAAACTCACTATACTTCAATGAATCCTGAGCCAATTACTAGAGTTGTCAATGGTCAGAATCCTATGAAGCAACCATGATGTTAGTGGAAATTAATGTCATCCTCACTCGTCACAAGAATTCTTTGCGTTGTGTTATATACATATATTAACGTTCCAATTAACCTTAGAGCAAACTCGATGCTCGACTCAATCCAATTATGCTACAGAAATCCATAGAGTTTTAGTTAATTAAGGATTATTTATTTCACAATACAAAAATTAAATCATTCATCATATAAAATTTACATATTACATGACTTAATATTAAAATCAATGGTTTATCCTGACTATTTTACATATGTAACATCATAACAAGCATCAACATTTTAAAGTAAAATTCACTATATCTGAATTTATATCAGATTAATCATATCTACGGTTCGTATGTACATTATCATTATTATTTTTTTTTTATCATTTATACACTTCTAGCAAGAGTTACCAAATATTTAAGCAAAATAAAAGAAACAATCTTATGATGACTATCATAACAAGCATCACCATTTTAAAGTAAAATTCACTATTCCTGAATTTATATCAGATTAATCATATCTACGGTTCGTATGTACATTATCATTATTATTTTTTTTCTATCATTTATACACTTCTAGCAAGAGTTACCAAATATTTAAGCAAAATAAAAGAAACAATCTTATGATGACTCACCAGCATCCGTTTCAATGGTGTTACTCCTCTCGCAAAAACAATATACCTTTCTGGCTTTTAAGAAGGGTTGGTGTATTAACCATACAGCGGTCTCGCGCGCCCAGGCTGACGGCATACATAGATGGGACTCCCCGATACAGGATTTTTCATCACACGCCTACGTAGTATCCATACACTCGCGATATGGATGGCAAGCCTTGATTCGGCACTCCAAGACTAGGTCTCTCAGCCCTCCTCCTCGGGATGTTGACGCTCACGCGCCCTGTGTGATGACATGCCTCGGTACGGCTCTCCAAAACTAGGTCTCACGGCGCGATAATGGTCAATTAATCCCCTACTCCAAGCAGGCCACCTTTCACTAAGCAGGTTCGCTGAATTCCATCGGCAACTGCTGCACGCCCGTACGCCCTCGGCACTTCGCAGCGGACCCAGGCTTTCCTCTCCAATATACCAGTCGTAAGCCGCCCTCCTTGCCGCTTCTGCTAGAGAGATTACTTTTTTATCGGCCCCAAAAGCAACTTCATCGGGGGCATATGTTCAACCGCCTCTCAGCAAAAAAAATCTCCAACTGAAAACTTTCTCCCTCTATTTTTTTCAATCATTTTTTTTTTTATTTATTTATTTTTTTTTTTTAAAGAACCATCCCTCCAAAATATCTCCTACCAATCGTGATCTACTTAAAAATTAAACAAAAACTTAAAACCTCCTGATAGGCCCAAGAACCCCTATGACCTACGACCCTGCTGCAAAGAGCATCGCTGCCCTGCCTGACTCACCATTCTCAACGACCCCACGCATCGTCACTTAGCAGGTGTTTTCTGATATAAACATCTACGCCTTCTTATCTTTATGTCCGAACCCAATATTTATTGCCCACTGTCGCAGAGTGTAACTGATTCCTACGATCGTAAAAACATCCCCATCCTGTCTATCTCTTTATTTTATTTTTTTAACAAGGGGCACTTGTGAAAATACTTTTCACATCTGGGCCTCGCATAAAATGGGCAATAACACCCCCCATAAAATATATTGACAATTATTGCCTGGGAAGAGATTTGAGACTCGCTCTCATGGAATTCCCACATACAAGTCCAATTTAAAACGCCTTAACAAGTGCATTAAATTATTTGTAAATTTCCATCCTGAAGAAAAGTTGCATATAATATTATCTGTGTAAGTTATGATCATTAATGAATTATTCAATTAAACTTTTTGCGTTGAAAAGCATACAATTAATTGTATGCGTTGTAATAGATGTGTTTGTTTAGAAAGAAAAACAATAAACATTTTGTGAATTTAGAAAATTTAAAGTTGATGTTTATTTTTAATGAAAATGCCCTTTATTTAATATCAGCATTTAAAAATAAAATAATTATCAAATTGTTTAATTTTTTGTTTTTAATTTAAAATAAAAGTTTGGCTTGTTTGTTAATTTGATGTAATAATAAGCAAATAATTCATCACTTAAACTTTCTTTCTCTCGAAATTTCATCTTTCTTCCTCCCCCTCCTCAGCCTCTGATCTTCCAGCACACAAAGTTAAACTTCTTAACCAATTTCTTTATTTTTTCCCGCCTATTTGTACTTTGTATTAACAATAAAAAATTAATTATGGCATTGAATTAAATATAAACAAATCCATGTAAAAGATTGAAAACTGAACAAAAATATACACATTTGAATGATAAAAAAAATTAAGCATGAAATAAATAAACATTAGCATAAAAATCCAACGTACATTCGGATTTCTTTTACTACTGATTTGTATTTCTGTCAACTCTCAAGTGTCTGAATGACAGCATAAAAATACTGCACTCCTGCCAAGAGCTACGATAAAGAGACAAATCTAGCATTACTTCTGGCAACCATTCATCGCCAAATGCCTGGAGTCACGTGGGTCATCCTGGCAGCATTTCTTACTGCAGGAAGCAATGGGAATTCTCCCTCAATTTACTATGTTTACTCTGAGGTTCATACAGAATCACTAATAAAAATACGTTTCTTTTTTCCGCTTGCTTTTGGTTGATTGGTTGTATAAAATTTTCACAAAAATAATTTTAAAAGCTGAGACAGAAATAAATAAACGAATTTGAGAGCTTTATCTTTCAAAGAGACAAAGCCGCCTATGGCGAAGCATAAGTCTCAAGCCGCCAGCCAATCTTTCAAAAGTGACTGTGTTTTCACATAAACTTTACATTTTAGCACGCAGTTGAAACACATGCTTTGAAAACGCATTTACAATAATGAATGTTTAAGAGAATATAAATGACGTCAGAACCTAACAACGAATTTCACAACCTGGAATTCATGTTGTTCGTCTTTCTGTTTTTTTTTCTCAAATTTTATTGGTTGAGCGGTAATAATTGCGTAGTTGATACGGATCTGTTTAAATAGCAAGACATATGGTTTTTAAATGTTAAATAAATGATCAGAAAAGATCCTACTGGCTCTTTTACCACTAAAAATTAGAAATTTGCAAAAATAATTCCTTGCATTCGAATGCTTTATGTTGCTGTTGCAAGTAGCAATATTTTAAATATAATTTAAATTCTCATTTTCGATAACATTAATGATATATTTTCTTTTAATTTCAGAAGTGTATTTTAGCACAAAGTTAAAAAGTACTTATGCATTCGGTTTGTCTGTCCGTTTGTCCACACTGTAACTCCTTTAAATATACTCAATTGATAAAGCTTATTTAGGATCACTAAAGCATGTTTGGTATTGTATATGAAATATGTACGAATATTGGTTCATTTACAGAGACACTCAAAGGAAAGCGATTACATTTCGGTACAAAGTATTTGTACCGAAATGATTGGAAAAATTGTTTGGAAAGTAATTTAATGAGATCACGCTATTTCAAATGTATTGAAACGGATATAAATCACCTGTTTTCACTACGATTAAATTAAACACACAAATCATAGCAATTTTTATTAATTTACAGGGACACACAAAAAATCAGCTACAGTACTGTATTTGCGTAAATAATTGCTGGAGAGTACGTTTTAAAATTTGGTATGAAATTTTAAATTTAATAAGTTTTTTGCATAATACTCTTTGTATATAAAATCTATACTTGATATACAGGGCTGCACAAAAACATTCGCATACCATTTTCTTTATTAGAGAAAATAGCTGAAGGGTAATTTTCAGAAATATATGTACTACTTAAATGAATTAAATTTTGTAATGCATATTGTTAATATATACAAATGTCTATATCATATGCAGGGTTGCTAAAAAAAATCGGATAATTTTTCGAATGTAAATGGCAACAACTGAAATTCGGTTTTGAAATGCTTTATATATTAAATAAATTGTAAATGGAAAATAAATTGTTTCGGATGTTTCTAAAGATAAAGGAGCATTGGGCGACTTGGAAGCGGTTATTGAGTATTTTTACATGGTGATTACAGTAAATTATCGAGTTTAAGAAACATCTGTCTTTTTAGCACTTTCCAAGAAAATTGAAAAGTGCTTATGCATTTGGTTTGTCAGTCCATCTGTCCACGCTCTAACTCCCGTATTGGTGACCCTAAATAAGCCTTATCAATTGCATGAAAATCCAACTATATTTATAGTCGGATTTTCATGCAATTGATAAAGCTTATTTAGGGATACCAAAACATGTTTAGTATTCCATATGAAGTATGCATGACTAATGATTCATTTACAGGGACATTCAAAAGAGTTCGATTACATTATGGTATATGGGAAAAAATCGTTTTGAGCGTACTTTAATGACATTCTGCTATTTCTAATGCATTCAAATTAATATAAATCAATGGATTTTACTACGGTTACGTTAAAACAGAGCATTTATAGCATTTTTTTAATTAATTTACAGGGACACACAAAAGAAATGGTTACAGTACTGCCTTTGCTTAATATTTGCTGGAGATTACGTTTTAAAATTCGGTATGCGCTTTTAAATTAAATGTAATTAGTTTTTTCCACATTACTCTTTACGTCTTTACATATAAATTTTATACATCATATACAGGGCAGCACAGAAGTATTTGCCTACCATTCTCCTCATTAGAGGATATTGCTGAAGGGGAATTTTCAATCGAAATATGTGTATCTCTTAAATGAATTAAATTTTGGAATGCATGTTGTTAAAATATACCTATCGACGTATCATATACAGGGCTGCTAAGATTTTCGGATCATTTTCCCCATGTTGATTTTTAACAGCTGAAATTTGGTTTTGAAATGCTTCATATATTTTCACATGGTGAATGAGACGTAATATTTTAATTTTTTAAACGGTGCAGTTTTTACATTATTCTGAATGTGTTGGATAGTGTTTCATAATCTGTGCTTGAGCACGACTTTTTATTTTTAAAGATATTTTTAGAAACATTTTTTCATTGTTCTTTTTTTCCGCTTTTAAATACTAAAAATTGTTCCGAGTTTAACCCACACCTGCCATGCAGTGCTGCAGGTAGTGGTAATCTGTGTAGGATATTCGTACAGAACATATTTCATCCTTAATTTGAAAGTAGTGGTTATTTCCGAACAATAATTTCACTAAATTTCTTAAATTCTCATTGGATTTTCCCACTCTCTCGATTTATATATGTACGAATAAGCTTAATACTGGGGTTTCCTTCGGATATAGGTTTATTAAGGAATTAGTGAGCTCCTGTAGGTGAAAAATAGAACTAACATATTTTACAAAGCATGCATCAGCAGTGTAGGAGATTCTTATTAATTAATACTGGACTCTTAATTGCGTGGAGGTATGATTATTTTCGAATAGAAATTTCAACAAATTTCATAAATTGCTATTTGTATCCCCATCCCGTTGGGTAATATATCTACGGAAAGAATGAAAATCGGATTATCGTTCGGATTTAGGTTTGTGTACAAAAAAATGCTCATCGAAATTCAAACTGTAGCATTCTGCAAATCATGCATTGCACGCCTATTATATCCGACCACAGGTGGCGGTGATCTATATCGGATTTTCATACGAAACATACTGCGACCCGTAGCGGTGAAAAGTGGAACGAAAGCACTTTGTAGCACGCATGTGGTTAGAATTGTCAGTTTATAGTTAGTGTTAATTTTAGAATTTGGCTACGGTTAGGTAACAGTTAAGTAACATTTGGGTTATAGTTCAGTTGCAATTATATTACGGTTAGTCTTACGTTATATTTCTAAAATACCGGTTACGTTATAGTTAGATTATGATTAAGTTGCAGTTAGGTTACGGCCAGAAAACGGATAAGTTATGATAAGGTGACGGTTAGGTTACTTTTATGATATATTTAAGTTTGGCTCAGGTTAAGTTGCAGTTAGGTTACAGATAGGTTGCGATTACAGTACAATTAGGTTACGGTTAGGATTTTATCCACAGGTTGAACATTACACGTTTTGATTGAAATACATTTAATTTTGCACTATGGTTCTGAAACTACATTACTATACATTAACCTTTTACCTAATCATTGATTATCGATTTTAATCAAGGTATCGTCGGATCTAGGAGTGATATAATTTGTTTGAAAATCAAAATGTTACACTTAGGATTTCGATGTGAAAAAAATGAAAAGTTACGTAACTGAACACTGATATTTACGGATAAAAATCAGCATTTTAACACGAAAATCGCGCAATTGTTGAACACATATTTCTTCCTCCGTTTCCCATTGAAGTCATTTTAAATATTTGTCACTCTAAATTTAGTTGTTTATTTTTTAAACCGATTTTCCTCAGAGTCAGTGGCCACGTATTTCGAATTAGAGATAAAATCACAAATTTCAGGTTCGTTTGATATTATCACGGACCCGGGCAACGGCGAGCGGGTCAGCCAGTCATAAATAAATCAATTCATAATTTGTCACAGCGTATCAGAAAAAAGGATCTGAGAGGTTAAAGTGACATCCAATTCATTATTGTGTCATGCGCACCATTATTAACAAAATTAATCGGTGTGTTAAGTAATATCGGAAGTAGGAGCGGAAGTTGGTCGCAGTACCTAAATGTAATAGTAAAGTACAATGTGAAGTTTCCGGTATGCCAATCAATCCATCTTACCAGCGCAGCGGGCGATAAGATGGAGCTACGCTATAGATTAATTTCAATTTGAGATAAGGATGATAAAATTTAACTGCCTAAATACGAATCTCTTCTGTACATCAGGGGTTTTTCAGTGAAATATTCAAAAAATTAATAAAATTTCAGTGATTGCACAGTTGGCAAACATTTTTAGAAATAGTGCTTAAAAAACATAACTAATTTAAAAGTATTAAATATAAATAATTTTTTTTTTTTTACTTCCATAATAAATTCAATAATTCTGTTTAGACTGTTTTTATGACAATCATAAATATTTTAAAAGTTACAAGTATAAAAGATAAACAATGATGAAAATCGCCAAAAAAACTAATAATTCGTAAATTAAAATTGTATATTTCATAAAATTTTCAATATATCATAGCATTAGAATCCTTTGAATATATATATACTGGATAACTGGTTTAAAGATTTAAAAGTATTAAATATAAATGCATTTTTTGTCTTCTATGATAAATTTAATAATTCTATTTAGATAATTTGTATGACAATCACACATATTTTAAAAATTACAAGTATAAAAAGACAACAATGCTGAAAATTTTCGGAATAATTAATAATTCGTAAACTAAAACTATGTAATTCATAAGCTTTTCAATAAATCATAGCATAAGAATAGTCTCTTCCTTTGAATATATATAGATAAATAATAATTTTGGTACTTGAACTATTATTTATTGAGTTATGACAGTTTTCCGAACACATGTTGTTAAACAAGTTTTTTGACTTTTCTCAAAAGTGATAACTTTCATCTTAGTTTTTTAAAGTTTGTAAGAAATATAAATTTTGAAAATTTCCAGAGTCATAAATCCCCCCCCCCCCTTTTTCTTTCTTTTCAGTAAGATTTTGAATTTGACGCATGTAAGTTTTTGTATTTTGATTTTGAATCGAAATTGACTTTTGGAAAGCTTAAAGATACCTTATGAATTTTTACCTTTTCTTTTAACAGTTTCTAACATAGTTGAAAAATATTCATTAATTTATAACATGATTATTCAATTAGTAAATGAATTATAATAGATGTAAAACTTCCAAATGGGTGAAAAAAGTCATTCCAGGATACAAACCAAGGATGTAATGGCTGAAGCCGCTAATGCTCTTCCAAATGAGCCATCGGCCCACCAGTGGCCGAGAGGTTCTGCCTCTGAAACTGGCAGACGGCAGGTACCAATCTCGGCCGTCGACTTAACCGTTCGGAGTTTTCCTTGGTTTTGATCGAACCTTGCATTTCTTTGCGTAAAAACATGTTAGGTTCCCTTAGAAAGACTCCCATGGAGGGCCTATATTACAAGCGTAGATAATAATCGGCCGACATAAATACAAACCAAACCAAACTAACTGAGCCATCCCGGATGGATATTGGAGGATTAGTTCACCCAAATAGCCTTAATGATGACATTATCTGGTGTTCTCGCTGACATTTGACAAACGTTAGTAGTTTGACTAATTAAAAATAAAAAACATGCGCCAAATGAAAAAAGTATTAGCCAAATAAATTTGTCGTGTAGTACAAAAAAAAAAAAAAAAAAAAAAAAAAAATCTTTAATTTTTTAATGTATTTCCTTTTTTCAATATGTTCTAAAATAACTCAAGTTTTTATAACTGCGACAGCGATTGTTATTAATCTAATGTCAACTATTCGCTACAAACATATTAAAAATATGTATTTATGCATATGTATGGAAAACAAAGAAAAAGTAAAAATTGAGCACTAGCAATTTGGCGAATCTAATCTCTTGTTTACTCGCCAAATTAAAAATTTAGTCGCAATTTGGCGCAATGGCGAGCGACAGCGAGAACTCTGGGTCTGATACATTGGATCAACTCATCAGAATAAATCGAAGGTTAATATATGGAACTGCAGAAAACGCTGCATACGAAATTATATCAGATTAATTTACAACACGATTATTCAATCGGTAAATGAATTACAACAGATGTAAACATCTGATGTTTACATTTGTTATAATTGAAAAGTGTTTATGAATGCAGCGTTTTCCGACATAATTGAAAAAATATTTATGAATTCTCAGTTAAAGAGATGGACATTTACACCATGAAATGATACAAATTAGCGCGAAAAAACAAGTTTACAAAATGATGTACAAATTGTTGCAAAGTTTAAAAACTACACAGACATTAAAGAAAATTCGAGGTAATCAACGTTCGATCTTCATCTGAGATCTACATTAGGCGAAGGTTTCAAATGAAAATCTAAACGTTGATTATCTTAACTTTACTTTAATGTTTGCATAATTTTTAAACTTTGCAAGAATTTGTATACCATTTAGTAAATTAGTTTTTTTTTTTTTCACTTTTATTTATTAATTCTGGTTGTCTATAGGTTGTCTGTCTGAGATCTATCTGCCGTAAATATGATCGGATTGTAGTGTAATTAATGTATGTTATTGGGATTTATTTTGTTATATTCTTTATCGAAAATGAAGTGATTAGCATTCACCGTTCATTTACAGGAATACTCAGAAGAATTCAGGTACATTAATGTCTGCAGTGTATTTTAATATTGCACTAATTTATAAATATTTAAATTTATATAAAACAATGAAGTGTTCTATATTGCATTTATATAGTCTGTCTCAAAAGTTTAAGCACTCTACAAATCTGGTTTAAAAGAAATGAAGAAGAAAATATTTTATGCCAATTTACTATAAATGCTCGACATTTAATCAAAATAAAATGAAATAAGCTATTTTGGGTGGTTAAAATAAAAAATATATTTATTTTTGTTTCTTTCTTTCTTTTTTCTTGAAGAAATGCTGTTTCAAAAGTTTAAGCATTTTATGCAAATTTTTCTAGAAACACGGGATTGGTAGTGTGCAATGACGCTGTATGACATCATATTGTACCTACACAAAAGTATAAAAGGTAGAAAAATTATTTCCTCTCTTTTTAAAAATGTCAAAGGATTAAGAATTCACAAAATGTGAAATTTTGAAAGTTTTTAAATTGAAACCGCAAAATATAACTGTCATTGAAGTTGCAAAAGTTTTAATTGAAAAAAGTGAGGTATTTATCAAGTACTCTGTAAAAATGATAACTTTAAGCAGAAATTAAGATGTAGACAACCACGTATGGCGACTGTTCAGACTGATCGAAGAATACGGAGATTGATATCCAGACAAAAATATGTCCTATACGACAAATTAAAAATAATCTCAGTGTACATGCGTCCAAAGACACTGTGCATACATGTATTTAAGAGTGTGATTGCATCATAATTAAAAAAAATGGCTGGCAAACCGTCTCTCGAATTGCATCACAAACAGGCAAGAATGAACTTGGCTAAAAAAATACATGTCCTATCGGGACAAATGGCTTGCTGTTTTATTCATCTATGAAAAAAAAGTGGAAATTAGATGGCATTAATGTTTGGAACGCGTATTGGCATGATTCACGTAAGGAACGAATGGCATTTTTCAGCAGGCAGTAAAGCTGTAAATCTATTATGGTTTTGGGGGTGTTTGAATTCAATGACCAGGCCTCTTTGGCTTTTCTAAAAGGAAAACAAGATTAAAAAAATATCAAGAGGCACTTAACCAACATTTTCTTCCATTCGGTGACATTTTGGGAGGTCCTGAATGGGCTTTTCAATAAGACAATGCCTCAATCCACGTACCACAATCTACAAAACTTTGGCTTTCTCAGAAAAATGTTAAAGTTCTTGACTGGCCAGTTATAAGTCCAAATTTAAACTTGATTGAGAATGTCTGGGCTATTTTAATCCCCCAGGTTTACGGTGAAGGAAAGCAGTTTGACTCTATACAAGAACTCGAAGAGACCATTGAGAAAGCATAGTACTCTTTACCACCAGAAACCCTACAAAAACTAATAATTTCGTTGGGCGTGCGTTTATTTGAACTAATCCGAAATCACGGAAAAATAATTTGTAAGTAAAAGTTCTGTAAAAATTTTAAATCTGGCTTTTTTATACATTGTGCATAAACTTTTGTAGACAGTTTTTTTTAAACATTTTTTCGAATTATATTTTTTACAATTACGTAACTTATTTATTTATTTATTTATTTCTTGATATCATTTATTTAAAAAATGTTACGAAATCTGCATATAAAAAAATGTCATTCATTCTCACTTTTTATAATTCTTTGAAAATCGACATTTTATGCTTGCGCTTTAAACTTTTGAGACAGACCTTAGTACAGTTTGGTTTCGATATAGTCATGGGCACCGTTATCAATGGTAATGTAATTCATTTACAGTGAGACGTAAGGAAATTTATCTATACTACGATCAATGAGTAATAAATGCTGTAAGCTCTTTTTCAGTAGTGTTAGGGTTTTTTTTTTTCCCATGTTACTGGGTGTATATAAATACAATAAATCAGCTGTTCCCAGCCTTTATTGGCTCTCGGCCATCTAATATAGTATTTAACATCAGTATGGAAATTTTTGTATGACCTCTGTCGGACGCTCCTCTCAGTCCACAAAACATCGAAGAATGTCCTAGGTAGTTTTAGCTGCCACCACCGATATTAATGGGTGATATCGGTCACCTGCTGTGAGGATTGTGTAAAATAACACTGACGCTGTTAACGAACTGAACTAACAGTTTATTTAAGATATAGATATGTACACAAGAAACAATATTTACAACTATTTACAATTACAACTCGGATATAGATGATCCGGTTCAACATTAAATTAACTACAATAAACGTTGGTTGTGTACCGTTCAACTTACACTTTCTTCCTCACACTCAACGCACGTTAGATACGCTTTATCAGAGATTACTGCAGAATCTCAATACACAAGGGTACTAGGCCTCACTTCTCGGCCTATAACACTATCCACCGGGACGCCTTGTCCCACGCTCAAAATATACACTATCCAACAGGACCACAAATCCTGAGCGACCTATCGGTCTCAACGCCAAGCGAGAACTAACTAAAACATCTTAGTCGAGAGATGACCTTGTCAGAGATCTTCCTTCCCCCAGCAGGGCCTCTTAGAGTTCCTCCATTGGTTCAATTCCGCATACCAACCTTGAGTCATGACATCTACTGTTTACACATCACTCCAATAGCTAGATGACAGCTGAGGCACGCCCCGCGGCCATCACTTTCATTCATCAACGCGTGCGTCATCTGCACACCTGTGTCAACATCTGTCATTCGTTATTATAGAAAAGAAAGAAAGGTATTTCGAGCTTCACGGATACACAACCCACAATACATAAAATATTCAGATAAGGAAATGTCATTCCTTTCTAATTCAGGGCAGATGTCTTCTAGGGACCTGACACCCCCCACCTTAGCGGAAAATATGCCTCTTAGGGGCTAATTTTCCCCAAACATATAATAATATTACGGAAGAGTTAAATAGTCTCTTTGCAGATTTCTTCATTCTAAATATTACATAGGCATTTTCAGGTGTCTGAACATTCTCTACTGACATCTCTACTGAACCTTATACTAATACTACTATTGCATAAACAATACACATGCTAATTTACTATTACAAACACAAAACTTTAAAAAAATATTTACACACACACACAAAAAAATTAGACATGTGATGACATCCTTTAAAGTTGTCTACTATTTTGACATTGATACTGATGGGCTAGTAACTGGTTGTTCTTCCCAGCTCTTTCTCTGTAGCCTCAAAATTGCATCAGCATTCAAATGTTGAACTCCGGGACGATGAGAAATGCTCAGGTTCCAGCGTTGCAAGGCTAGAGCCCACCTAGTGAGTTTGGGCGACCTTGGGGTTGTTTCCGTGAGAAATCTTAATGGATTATGATCGGTAATGACCTCAATTTGAGATCCATAAGTCCACTTTTCAAACTTCCGCAACCCAAAGAGAACACTCCAAGCCTCTTTCTCTATACTCGGCCAAGCACGCTGAGCCCCTGACAATTTCTGACTGGCAAAAGCTATAGCTTTAAACTGACCTTTTTCATCTTTTTGAGTAAGACAACATCCTACTGCAAGGTCGGAAGCATCGGCGTGAAGCTGATATTCCCGGCCTACGATAGGTGTAGCCAAACTCGTCACTTTACACAACTCATCTTTAAGAGTATTAAATGCTTTTTCTGCCCTTTCATCCCATGGTACAGTATTTTTGACATTTCCTTTGGTTAATTCGGTTAAAGGTATAGCTATCTCAGCATAATTTGGAATATAAGATCGGTAGAATCCCATTAATCCCAAAACTGATCTAACTTCCTTTTTAGTCTTTCGTCTCTTTAAGTCACTTATTGCTCCGATTTTCTCCTCATCAGGTGCATGAGTTCCACCCCCAATAACATGACCTAAAAACTTAGACAATTTCTCTCCAAATTTACATTTGTCTAGTCTAATCGTAAAATTTCTATTTTTCAACTCTTCAATGACAGCCCTGACATGCTCACAATGCTCTTCCCAGGTATCGGAGAAAATGATGACATCATCAATATATGCTTCTGCATACCTCCGATGACCTTGGAGAACCTCATTCATGTCTTTTTGAAACGTAGCAGCAGCCCCTGATAATCCAAAAGGCATTGTACGCCACTGATAATTTCCGTAAAAGCTGTCAGAGGTTTACAATCCTCAGCCATTTTAATTTGCCAATAACCCCTCAATAAATCTATTGAAGATAAATATTTAGCCGCCCCTGCGGTATACATAATTTCTTGGGAATCTTTCATCGGGAAGGTGGGAACCTGCGTTACAGAATTTAAAGCTCTGTAATCAATACACATTCTGACAGTTGCATCTTTTTTCGCAACGCAAACAATTGGATGGCTAATTTCAGCATTCGACGGCTCGATTAGATTTAATTCTAATAACTCCTGAATCTGCCTATCCACTTCCTCTTTATAAGCTACCGGCACGCTATATAACTTTGGTTTTTTCCTTTCTACACCCGGTTTCAGATCAATACGATGTTCCCCTACTTCCGCTGGTCGTACAGGACCCATAAACACTTCTTTATTTTCCCTCAAAATGGACTTTAAATCTTTGACTTGACTATTAGATAGCCCTTTTATTTCAAACCTCTCAATATCCCGTTCTATCTCTTGATCCCGGTTCAAAATAGGAATTTCCCCAACTTCTCCAAATTCCTCATCACCCTCGAAAACAATATTAACTATATTACATTTAGCGATAAATTCTCTTATCTTATTTTGGTGCACGTGCTTCCTACTCCCGTCGGCTAACTCAACAATAAACGAATGCTGGTTTCGTTTTTCTACAATAGTTGCCGGCCCTTGCCACCTAGAATATAACTTATTAGTCGAATCGGGGATTAACAGTATAACTTTATCGCCTACCTCAAACGTTTTTTCTTTTGACCTTAAATTATAATGATACGCCATTCTATTTTGTTGTACCTCAGACGACAATTTTGCCTCATTTGCGGCTCTTTCTAAGCGGTTCTTAAGTTTATCCAAGTACTCATGAATCGGCGTAGTATCTAACTGCGCTCCCTTATTTTCTCCTGCCCATGACGACTTAAGAATCGATAACGGACCCTCCGGCGCTCTACCATATAATAACTGGAAAGGTGCGATTCCCGTCGTAGAATTTGGGACTTCCCTATACGCCCATAATATAAATGGTATTTGTTCATGCCATTTTTTTCCTTCTTCCCTAATCGTATGATGTAGCATACGTTTAAGAGTCTGATTAAATCGTTCCACAAGTCCGTTGGACTGTGGATACTGTGGGGTCGAAAATCTTGGACTAGCACCTAACCTTTTCTCAAATTCTTTCGTTAAGTCGGCAGTAAAATTGGTTCCATTGTCGCAGGCAATTACATTAGGAATTCCGGTTCTCATAAATATTTGAAGTAACGCCTCACACGCGGTTTTAGCAGTTAAACTTTTTAGAGGGATCGCATCCGCCCATCTGGTATGCTGATCAATTAAAGTCAGTATATACCGATGCCCTTGTGAACTTTTAGGATCAATAGGCCCAATTAAATCAACATTAACAACCTGAAATGGAAGTTCCGGCCGCGACACTGGGGAAATAGGAGCTCTATCATTTACTTTAACCCCTCTAGTCAATTGGCACTCTAAACATGATTCACAAAACTGTTTAGCTTCTTTTGCCATTCCCTCCCAATAAAAAGAATATCTTATTCTCTGCAACGTTTTCTTGGCTGCATGATGCCCTCCAAATACCGATGAATGCGCTAATTTTAAGATTTCTTCCCTTCTTACCTTGGGTACTACTAATTGCGCTATAGTTTCGCCTAACAATTTCTCTTTATGGTACAAAAATCCGTTTACCATATAATAATCCCCTTTTTCCTTTTTAGCTAATTCCCAAGCTTTCTCTAATTCTCTACATTCCAACTGGGATTTCTTAAACATATCTGAGTTACTAACAATAGATTCATTATTTTCCTCCGTTTCAGTTTTTTCTGGATCCTGACTTTGTACATTTTGCGATCTCGCGTCTATTACGTAAACATTACAGCTATCGTTACTTACATCTTCCTTTTCATTCGAGTTATCAATAATAATTTCGGAACTTTTTAATTCTTCGGACTCTATCAATGGCTCCTCAAGATTGACACCTGACAACTCATTAATCATCTCGGGATGTAAAATTACTTGCTCATTAATATTATCAGTTACTGCGCAAAGTACTTCCTGATGAATAATATTAGTTTGCCCGAATTGCGGAATAGCTAGCGGTAGTTTAACTAACGGTGATTTAACAGCTTCACCAAATAACCCTTGTAAATAAATACTACCCGCTCCCTTTAATTTCTCTTCCGGTACTAAATCTTTATGAACAACACTAATCTCACATCCAGAATCAACCAATCCCTTTGCTTTTTGCCCATTAACACTAACTTCAATTTTCTCAAGTTTATTTAATTTCTCACCAATAACATTAGTTTTCTGCTCGGCCTTTGCCGATATTCTAGCCACAATAGCCCCATTAGGTAACTCTTGATTTTCTTTCACCATAATCTTATGAACACCTGCTTTCTGGTCTCGCCCTTTATTGCCATTATTAGTTCCCTCATTACCCACTTTATTACAAAAACGTTGGTAATGACCTCTCAAACCACACTTAAAACATTTAGGCCCTGAAACATCATTCGTCTTCTTAAACTCTGTTTTCCTATCCGGAAAAGAATTACACTCATTACTACCATTTTGCCTCCAACTACGACTAAATTTATTATCCTCCCTCGGTCTCATTTTTTCATTGTTTACGTACTTATCTTTACCTTTAAAGCTTTTATGCGTAACCGCATAAGACTTATGTTTAGCATCAAAATAATTATCACACTCTTTAGCAATTTTAGGAGCTTCTAACCATTTACCCTGGTGAGTTAAACTAATATATGCTGCAGTATCCTCATCTAGCGTACTCATTAGCTTATCAGTAACTATTAACTGTTTGACCTTTTCATAAGTGTCCGCACCTCTAATTTTACAATAATTTTCCCACGTAGCTATTAAACGCGATACAAATAATACATGGGTTTCGTTCGGATTTCTCCTAGCTTTCCGGAAATTTTCTAAACATGCCTTCGGGGTCGGCTCATGTTCCCTTAGGACTAACTCCTTTAATTCCTCATAATTCTCCATTTGTTCCTTAGTGGTATAAATTAACAAATTATCCGCCTTATCTCCTAACATATTTAGTAGAATTTCGGCCTGCTGGTTTTCCGGTACATCTTTAGTTTGGAATGCCCTTTCTAAACTGTTGAAAAATAAATTCCATCCCTCAGTCCCTTCTGGTACTTTGATAGATAGAGTTTTAACACTTTTGATCAATTTTTCGATATTACTTTCATTATTAGATTCCCTAACATTAGAACTATTTGCCGAACCTTGAACCCTTAGTCTCTCCATTTCTAATTCTTGTCCCATCCTCAATTTCTCCATTTCTAACTTTGCTCTAATTTTTCCTGTTTTTCTTCACGCTCTAACCTTTCCTGTTTTTCTAATTTTTCGCGTTCTAACTTTTCCTGTTTTTCTAACCTTTCGCGCTCTAATTTTTCTTGTTCTAATCGTTCTGCAACAATAGCGTCAGATAATTCCTTAATAACCCCCTCGTCATACTCATCACTGTCCATTATCTTTTTCTTAAGCTGAATTCTGGTATCATCTTCCGTGAATTCAACACCCAATTCTTCAGCTATCACCTGAAGATCAACCTTTTTTAGTTTCAATAAGAAAGCCATACCTTCACCGATTGTTATAACCACCCCACAAGAATAGTTAAACCTACCAACTTAATATTTCCTAAATTTCTAACTTAGTACAGATATTTCTCCACTTATTATACTAATTAATACCATTTCAGATAATCCATGCATTTCATTTCTAATTAACCTACTGAATACTCTAATTTTTCTCAACCATTGATATCACACAATTTACTTCCAATAAAACAAAAAAGTAAAACAATAATTCGATTCGACTGCTATGCAATATAGATTCCAATATATATACACTTAGATAACAACATACAATTTATATAATAATACTGATACGTTGAAATTGAATAGAAGTATTGATGTCAATCAAAAAATCCACATAAAGAAAAATTGAAACACATGCATACATAAATTTCTACAATTATCCTCATAAAATATTTCCGAACTCAATACTGGTTCTTACACTTAAAACAAATATACTGAAAATCTTTACTTTTATTTTTACTCACTATGGCTCTCTTTTGAGCCTTTTTTTTTCACTATGGCTCTCTTTTGGGCCTTTTTTTTTTCACTATGGCTCTCTTTTGAGCCTTTTTTTTTTTTTTTTTTCTCACTAGTATTGGCCAATTAAAATTTTCACTTGCTTAGAATTTTGATAATGCAACTCTTAAAATTTAAACAGTATTGCTTCATTTAACAATTACTTTAACAATAATTTAGATTTAATGCATTAATTTAGTTCACTAATATCATTATAAATAGCATATCATTATCATCTCAAATTATTATGACCTTTCTTTAAAACGATAGCAATATGGTTACTAATTCTTTACACCTATCTGAACACAATTATTTCATTGCACATAAATTACGTAGACAATTTACTTAAATTACTATTAATTATACAACAATACAATTTGGTTCGAGATGTCAGAAGAAATGAATGATCAAAACACCTTACCTTATACTTTATTTGGTGAGGTACTCTTCTATTCACAGATAGCTCCACGATGTAGCGGTAATATGGCATAACAGTTCAGTTTAGTTCTTTCTAATAAAGATACGCACAACACTTTAGTCCACACTAGACGATATGGCACGATACTTTATCACACACTCGACGATCCGGCACGATACTTTAGCACATACTCGACGATACGGCACAACACTTTACACACATTCGACGCTACGGCACGACACTTTACACACATTCGACGATACGGCACGACACTTTAGCATACAATCGACGATCCGGCACGATGCTTTAGCACATACTCGACGATATGGCACGACCACACAAGAATTCCACTGGATACTCTGGCATTAACAGACTGCAACACGGCTCGCTGGTCACTGGTTTCAGGCGATTCTATCCCGACGCTGCCAACAATTTGTCGGACGCTCCTCTCAGTCCACAAAACATCGAAGAATGTCCTAGGTAGTTTTAGCTGCCACCACCGATATTAATGGGTGATATCGGTCACCTGCTGTGAGGATTGTGTAAAATAACACTGACGCTGTTAACGAACTGAACTAACAGTTTATTTAAGGGGTCAGGTACCTTTGATCGATTAAAATAGAAGCAAAATTTGCATACAGTATTGATCTCAATATCTTTAAATCTATCGCTTTTAAGAACTTCAAATTTTTAACACATATTTAAATAATCTTCCTGTAACTGTTACAGGTCATGGAATATTTTTATACCTTCACCATAAAATTAAATTAAAAAATTACAAAAGGTCTTTTTTTCTCGAAGAAAAATCATACATAGTCTTGCGCGCAGCTTGACATGCATAAAAAATATCATAAAGACCTAAAATCACTTTATATATAAAGAAAAATAGTCAATAATCAAAATGACGAACCCTAGTTACTTTAAATTCTGTCTTTGTATAAAAAATACATAAAAATATGAAAAATAACAAAATTTAGCACTTTTTTTGTAAATAATAATTCATAACTTAAAAAATTCATACACAAAAGTGATAGTAGTTCGTCATTTTAAGCATTTATATGTTATGTAACTTCTGTAAAAATTTCATCAAATTCTACCCAACCATTTTCGAGCAATCATGCGCGCAAGTTGAAAAAATAGCATTTTGAGAAAATCCAATTTAAAGATAAAATTTCTTTTTAAAACATATTATGCAAAATATCTTTAGATATTTAAGTATACATATATTTATTTACTTACCTATTTATATAAAAACATAAATTCAATAAGTTTCATTATAAAAAAATAGTAAATAGTGTGCTATAAAACATGCAAAATGAATATAAATACACAAATAACATATACTGATACAACATTTTTCTATATATTTATTCATTATTTACAAAATTTTTACATGAAACTGGTAATACTTCATCATTTTCAACATTTATATGCTATGTAAGAGATGTTAATTTTTTATGACATTTTAGACAACCATTTCGGAGAAATCATGTGCGCAGTTGAATCGTAAACGTAAAAACGAAAATAATTTTTCATCATATCGTTCTTCTAAGTAACCATTCATTATCTAATAAATCCTTACATGACACTGATAACAATTCGTCATTTTCAACATTTGAATGTTTTGTATGAGCTGTTAATTTTTTATAAAATTTTAGCCAACAATTTCAAAGAAATCATGCGCGCTATTGAATCGTAAACGGAAAAACGAAAAAAAAATTTCCTCATATCATTCTTCTGAATAACCATTCATTATTTAATAAATCCTTACATGACACTGATAATACTTCGTCATTTTCAACATTTGAATGTTTTGTAAGAGCTGTTAATTTTTTATAAAATTTTAGACAACCATTTCGGAGAAATCATGCGCGCTATTGAATCGTAAACGTAAAAACGAAAATAATTTTTCCTCATATCATTCTTCTAAATAACCATTCATTATTTAATAAATCCTTACATGACACTGATAACAATTCGTCATTTTCAACATTTGAATGTTTTGTATGAGCTGTTAATTTTTTATAAAATTTTAGCCAACAATTTCAAAGAAATCATGCGCGCTATTGAATCGTAAACATAAAAACGAAAAAATTTTTCCTCATATCATTCTTCTAAATAACCATTCATTATTTAATAAATCCTTACATGACACTGATAATACTTCGTCATTTTCAACATTTGAATGTTTTGTAAGAGCTGTTAATTTTTTATAAAATTTTAGACAACCATTTCGGAGAAATCATGCGCGCTATTGAATCGTAAACGAAAAAACAAAAAAAAAATTTCCTTATATCATTTTTCTAAATAACCATCCATTATTTAATAAATTCTTACATGACACTGATAACAATTCGTCATTTTCAACATTTGAATGTTTTGTATGAGCTGTTAATTTTTTATAAAATTTTAGCCAACAGTTTCGGAGAAATCATGTGCGCTACTGAATCCTAAGCGTAAAAACGAAAATTATTTTTGTGAAAATTCAATTGAAAGAAAAAATTGACTTAGGAACTTATTATGAAACATTATTTTTAAGTATTGCAGTAATTTATATAATTATTTACTTATCTTATTTATACACATGAATTTAATAAATATTAAAAAATAAATATTGTGTACTAAATCAAGAAAAATAAAAGTAGAAATAAAAATAAATTTACCTTTACAAGAACAATACTACATCATCTGTTTACTTAGATTATTAGGTTGATAAACTTTTTAGAAGACTTGTGAAACAAAAATCTATAAATTCATTCTGATGTTTTCTATTGCATGACATAAATAAACCTTTTAGAAATTTGAACACTAATTTACATACATATACTTTGATAACTATCATCGCATGGGATAACAGATGGAAAAAAACTTTGCTCAAAGATTTTCACAAAACTTAACACATTTAAAAAGCACCGGCACTGTAAATTTCACCTTCCTCCAAGAGAAATTTATCTTTCTGAGCAATTTCTTTCATTCGCTTACTTTTTCTTGCTTCTTTTGTGTTTTGAAGAAAGCGTAAATTAGAAGTTGCAATCCTTTGGTCGTCTAACTGTTTCAAACATCCTCGAGCATGTGCACCAACTGTCAAGCCAAATTCTTGCATTACATTCATTTTTCCTTGATTGCCATCATTAAACAAAATAACTGCTTCATTTGTAGCAATTTCCACAATCCTTTTACCTACTCCTTGTGTTTTTGGACATAATTTCCATATTAAAGAATTTATCGATTCATTGTTGTTCTGGGTCTTACCTCCTAAGCACCTAGACAGAAGTTTTGGCTGCGATAAGTCATTAAAAATTGGTTTTATAGTATCCATTACACTAGTCGGGACTGTGTTCTTGTGTTTAAATGTTTTAATGGTACCACAAGCAACTGCTTTATTATATTTGCACCAAGATTCACTTCCAGTAGGGCAAAATGAATGTAGAGGCTCAACATCCGTTGAACGAGTATGAAAATATGCAGCCCAGATAGCTTTACGCATTTCATGTAAATTGTTTTTATTCTGTCGAATTGCATTTCCATAATAATCTGTTAGCTTAGCAATGATGTTGTCCGTAAGTCTACCTTTTCCTCCAAGTGCTTTACCTTCACTACATTTTACTTTGTTTTGTTTAAGTTTTCGTAAGCGTGTGCCCATTCTCTTTTGAATGTGACCCACGCATTCAATTTTTTCAACTTTTGTATCAGAACCATATGGGCTGGCCTCTGATATGGCTTGAAAAGTTTTGGCATCACCATCACCTATATATCCAATGTACTTTACGTTTCTTGTGGCTTCTGAACGTTGAAATATTCGAACCATACCACTTAGTTCCATTTTTCCAGCAGATCCATCGTGGTTATTGAGGCAATCATTTTCATGGGGTTTTTTCCATGAATTATATTCATGCGTCCCTTTTTTTAGTTTCCATGCATCACATGACTTGCAAAATGAGGAAAGGACTTCAGTATCAATAACTTTGCCGCTTTTGTCACCAATGACAGTGCACACACCTATTCGTGAAGTATGACCCCGAGTTTTCCATGTACCGTCACCACTGATGTTTAAGCATGAAGAATCAGTCAGAGTTACTTCTTCTGAAGCTGCAGATATCATAGATTTTTCTGCGACAGATGCAGAGCATTTCTGTAGCACCTTTATCGCAGCATTGTAAGATTTTTTGGAAACCGGTTGAGGCAGATCCATGATTCCACAAAACAGTTTCATTGCTGCATACCCCAGTCCAATTGATCTAATGGCATAAATATATCTGTTGTTAATTTCTGAAATTTTGTTATTTTCGCCGATCTTCTTAGAATTCTTAAATTTAATAACTTCAGCACAATTTTCACATAAAATCGAAATTTTAGATGATAAGCCACATTCAATTTCTTCTGTTATACTTACTTCACCACCACAAGCTTTACAGCATAAAAATTTTTCCAGAATGGAAAACATGTGACTGACATCCATAATACGATATCCATCAAAGCTAGAATTATATTCAAACTCCTTGTTTACAGAAAGTTTTCTCTGTGAAGCACTGTTATTCAGTGAATCATTTTCACTTTTCGTCAACTTTCTGGTATATACATTACCAGTAAATTTCCTTTTTTTCGGTCGTATCCCAGAAGCTCTTTTAGGTGTGTTTTCGCTAAGAACTTCACTCATTGTAGCAGAAGATTATTAACGAAATAAATAAAATTAATTTAAAGCTAAAATAAAACTTATTCGCAAACAAATCACTATAAAAAAATCAGAAATTCAGCATCGAAAGAGTAAACAAGACAACGTGCATAGATTTATTTCTAAATCAAGCTAAATAGCTTGAATCTAAAGTTGAAGTAGCAGTTGCTAATTTCTGCTTGATTTCCTGAAAGGAAAGGGAAAATAAATAACCACAGAGTAAAGAAAAATAAGAGTAGAAATCCTTGAATCTTATCAGCTACGGCCGGCGCCTGCTGCGTGAAAAATGTAAACAAACAGTCTAGCCCTTTAAATATCGCTGTTTCATGAAAAGAGGTCTTACTATTTTGCCCATAACTTCGTTTCTAATGAGAATTTTTTTATGGGGTTTGTTTTAATATGAATCTAAAAGATTATACTTTCATATAAAGCAATAAAAAACTAGTTGGATGTGTCAATCCCAAAACTTTCTTCTATCTCATAAGTACATTTTAATATTTAAAAAAAAAAAAAAAACGTGGTGACCCCAAAGTTACCCACTATCGAATTTCCTCGAACATTTGACCTAGCCTAATGAGACTCTGGTATCCGAAAAGCCTAAAACGCAAAATTTAATTAATATTCTGAGAAAATGAGCTTATGTTGGGTAATTTATACTAAAACCTAATAAGCATCTATTTATGTCAAGACCTAACAGAATCTGAAATTTGATGGAATTTCGTCCATTAGTTCTTGAGATGTAGTTATAACAAAAAATTTGCAAAACGTAGCACAACAACACCATATCTTTTACTATTTATGCCAAAACGTAAAAAAGCGTCTAATTATGTTCTGGTGTAAAAGAATCTGAAGTTTGATGAAATTCTGTGCATTAGTTCTTGAGATATAACTAGTTTAAAAAAAACCGTGTAAAATATAGCACAGCAGCCCCATCAGTTGAAGGATTTATAACAAAACGTAATCATCGTGTAATTATGTTATACGTCATTTTGTAAAAAAATCTGAAGTTTGATGAAATTCTGTGCGTTGGTTGTTGAGATACATCTATCGAAAAAATCGTGCAAAATGCAGCATAGCTGCACCACCTGTTGCAAGGCTAATACCAAAATGTAATCAGCGTCTAATTATGTTATATATTCTAGTGTAACAGAATCTAAAATTTGATGAAGTTCTCTGGATTAGTTCTTGAGATATAGCTTTCGCAAAAATCGTGCAAAATGTAGCATAGCAGCGCCACTTATAAGACAATTCACACCAAAACCTTATCAGCGGCTATGTATCTCAAGGTATCGCGGAATCTGAAGTTTGGTGAAATTCTGTGCATTAGTTCTTGAGATATAGCTACCATGAAAATCATGAAAAACGTGGCATAGCAGCGCCACCTGCTGGCTAATTTACACCAAAACTTAATCAGCGTCTATGTATATCAAGGGGTCACAGAATCTGAAGTTTGGTGGAATTCTGTGCATTAGTTCTTGAGATATAGCAATCTTGAAAATCATGAAAAACGTAGTATAGCAGCGCCACCTGCAGGCCAATTTTCACCAAAAACTAATAGGCACTAATTCATATCAAGGTCTAACTGAATATAAAATTTTATTAAATTTCGAGCATTAGTTCTTGAGATAGAGCGCCCACAAATTTTTTGTCACAGACAGACAGACTCACAGACAGACACACAGACTCACAGACAGACGGACAGACTCACAGACAGACATTTTCTAAAAATTGTCAAAACGTGTTCAGGACCTTCTAAAACGTATAAATCCGTCGAAAACCGGAAGTCGAAAATTTTCATGAATCCAATACTTTCTTCTTGTAAAGATAGAAGAAAGTAAAAAATCGAAATTTTGACCATTTGAAAGGTACCTGACCCCTTAAGATATAGATATGTACACAAGAAACAATATTTACAACTATTTACAATCACAACTCGGATATAGATGATCCGGTTCAACATTAAATTAACTACAATAAACGTTGGTTGTGTACCGTTCAACTTACACTTTCTTCCTCACACTCAACGCACGTTAGATACGCTTTATCAGAGATTACTGCAGAATCTCAATACACAAGGGTACTAGGCCTCACTTCTCGGCCTATAACACTATCCACCGGGACGCCTTGTCCCACGCTCAAAATATACACTATCCAACAGGACCACAAATCCTGAGCGACCTATCGGTCTCAACGCCAAGCGAGAACTAACTAAAACATCTCAGTCGAGAGATGACCTTGTCAGAGATCTTCCTTCCCCCAGCAGGGCCTCTTAGAGTTCCTCCATTGGTTCAATTCCGCATACCAACCTTGAGTCATGACATCTACTGTTTACACATCACTCCAATAGCTAGATGACAGCTGAGGCACGCCCCGCGGCCATCACTTTCATTCATCAACGCGTGCGTCATCTGCACACCTGTGTCAACATCTGTCATTCGTTATTATAGAAAAGAAAGAAAGGTATTTCGAGCTTCACGGATACACAACCCACAATACATAAAATATTCAGATAAGGAAATGTCATTCCTTTCTAATTCAGGGCAGATGTCTTCTAGGGACCTGACAACCTCTAAGAACTATCAGCTATCCTAGCCTATTAAAAAACTAAAGATGCACTCAAGAATCGGTAATCCCAATATGTGTCCCAATTACCGAGAGTTAAAACGGGTTAATTTTAATCTAAAGTCATTTTCTACATACAATTTGTTTCTGTACTTGTTTTTCAAAGATAGAATAGTAGAAAAAGCATATATACGTCGTGTTGAACAACAGCAAGGACCTCGGAAGTTAATTTAGATATTTCTGGTTATTGCGTTCCTATATTCATCCAGAAGGAAATTAAGGATTTTTTCTTAAGCACTATTTATAAAGTTGAATGAGGAATCACAAGATAGTTCAACCAAGGAGTCTTCGTCAGGTTTTGAGAGTTTTGCGTTATTCAAATTCTGTTCTTCAAAAGGATTTCTAATCCACAAGCTCGAGAGCAGAGGTGCAGGGTTGTCATAACGACTGCGCGACTGCTGCCATATCTCACAATGAAGTTATAACATACCGATTAACTGTTTTAAAAAGTACCGTTTTCTCTCGAAGTTTTAGTTCATGTTAATAGCTTTTATGATTATTGCAGCTGTAAAATATGTTTAAAAAAATATTTGTTATGTATTTTTTAAACACATGAAATAAATGATATACTTTTTGTGGCAAACCTTGATTATTTCGCGACACACCAGTGAGTTGCGATTCATAGGTTGGAAACCGCTGCTATATATAATACACAGGGCTGCACAAAATATCTCAAGTGAATTTTTATTGAATGATGAAAATTGCTGAATAGGAATTTTCAACTGTACTATAAGATATAAGAAAAGTTAATTTCCTTAACTTTTTTTCATAGTGCGTACACTGTAAAAAATATCCGTTAATATACAGAAATTGTTCCCTAAAATTCTACGGAATAGTTCCGTTTTTCCGAAAAAACAGCAGAAATTCCGTTATTGATATTTTGAGATTATAAAAACAGTAACTTTTCCGTAAAATTTTCTGAAAACGGAGGAGTTCCGTATTAAAACAGCATAAATTCCATAAATAACACCAGTGTCGCCATCTATATCTGGGACACGAAAACATTATAAAGTTGTTTCATGAACAACTTTGTTTAATAATGTTCTTTATTTCTTTTCGTTTTAATAATATAAAGCTAACATATTTTTACAATATTAAAAAAAATAATAAAAATTATAAAATTTTATTAATCTTTTTTAAGTTTGAGATTAGTTAGTTAGTTTATTTTCAGTTAGTTTATTTCCATTATCATTTTTAAATAATGTTTACCACATTTATAGCTTATTTTTTAAAATATGCGTATTATAGTGGAAAGACGTTCGACTTTTAAATTTAATATATTTTAATAAAAGTAATAATAAAGTAATAATAAAATAATTTTAATTTTAATATATTTTAATATTACTTTAAGAATATCCTTTCAAAAATAAATAAGTAAATAAATATGAATAATATTACAATAAGCTTTTAAAAATCTCCTTAAAATGAAAAAAAAAAAAAAAAAAAAAAACAATAATGCATTTAACTCTTAATACATGTATTATTTTAAAATCTAAAATTTGTTTTGTATAGAACTGAAATAAAAAACTAAATATTCGAAATTATGGAAATAAAATCTGGAATCTGGATAATGGAAAAAGGTTCGACTTTTAATTTTAATATATTACTTACCCATCATACGTAGTATAGGGTAAGTCTTGCAATCGTTTTGAAAATCGAAAAAAAAATTTTGACGGATTTACACGTTTTAGATAGTGGAGATTCCGAAAAACATATTTTTAGAAAAAAAATTTTGCCGTCTGTCTGTCTGTCTGTTTGTAAACGCTCTATCTCCCGAACGAATCGAGATAGAGACTTGAAATTTTGTATGTAGTTAGTATGTAAGAATGGGACGAACCCTATTTAATATCAGCAACCTCGATTATCCGGAACTATTTTTTTCGGACTCTCGAAAAATTCGTTCTGATGAAAGGTATATAAAAATTTTCGAATTTTTTTGTTCTAAGGAATGGATGTAAAAGGCAATAAAATAACACACATTCTGCATATAGAACGAAGTCAATCGGATTATTAGTTGCCGAGATATTTGTAATCCTGTTTTCCACATTCTTCGATTTTTCATGACCCTGTATTTCATTCAAATTTCAATTCAGAGGTATATTTTAATTAGAAATGAGACGCTTAATCCGATGCAGTTAATTGTTAGTTAATAGAGTTATTATTTTTGGAGTTATAAGGATGTTTCTTTTACGCAGTTCGGTACTACTTGAGTAGTTTGGCGTTTTATATAATTTGTCGATATCAGTAATCAGCAGTTCTTTAATAGAGCATTATTATGCATATTAACAATATTTAAATTTTGTTTATGAATTGCAATGAATTGTATAAATAGTTTTCACATGTTTTATTTTCATATACATATCCATGATGGGTAAGTATTACGGTGGCCCCCAACGACTAGTTTTAATAAAAGTAATAATAAAATATTAATAAAATAACTTTAATTTTAACATATTTTAATATTACTTTAAGAATATCCTTTCAAAAATAAATAAGTAAATAAATATGAATAATATTACAATAAACTTTTAAAAATCTTAAAAAAAAAAAAAAAAAAAAAAAAAAAAAAAAAAAAAAACTTTTTAATGCATTCAACTCTTAATACATGTAATATTTTAAAGTCTAAAATTTGTTTTGTATAGAACTGAAATAAAAAACTAAATATTCGAAATTATGGAAATAAAATCTGTTAAACATTTAGAACTATACATTCATATAGAAAATAATTCTCAATAAAAATTAATGCCGCGTTCAACATAAGGCCTTTGCTTCATAAAATCATTCGAAATAAGTAAAGATATTTGCAAGCACTGTATACGTAACTATGGCGTAATGGTATTACACTACTACAAGTTGCCATGGGACAGGTGCTTGGTTCGATCCCCATCGAGGGTAAGTGACATTTATTCAAAGTTGTTTAAATTAAATGTATGTGTTCTAATCTGATGTGTCCTTGTCTAAAGAATAAAAAAGCCAGTTTGTCCTTGAAAATTCTTTTTTGGCTTTCAAGCGAAAATTTTTATATTAAAAAAAAAATATGAAAACGGAAACATTTTGTAAAAAAACGGAAATATTGCTGGAAAAAACGAAAAAATTTTCCGTTAAATAACGGAAATAGTACTGGCGTCTAGATTACCAGAACTATTTCCGTTATTTAACGGGAAAATTTTTTACAGTGTAGCATACATACTAATCAACATACCCTATACAGAGCTGCATCAGAACAATTGGGATATGTATCCAACTGTTGATGGTATTTGCAGAAATTTGGTTTTAAAAAGCATTATGCATTTTCTCAATTTTGTGAATATATTCTCCAATAAAGAAAACAACTGTAAATAATCTGTACATTAAACTTTGTAAAACGTTACCTGTTTCTAAAGTGGGAGATGTCTAACCCTTTATCTACCGCATTATGAATTCATGAACATTTTACATTCTAAAGCATTTTACGCAAATTGTTTAAACTAAGTTAAAAGATTTACATAATCATTTAATAAATTTTTGAAGGATTTTAGAAGGATTAATTAAATTAGAATTTACAGGAATTTTGTGCAATTTTTATAACCCCACTCATTTTTTTTTATTACTTTCTTCTATCTTTACAAGAAGAAAGTATTGGATTCATGAAAATTTTCGACTTCCGGTTTTCGACGGATTTATACGTTTTAGAAGGTCCTGAACACGTTTTGACTATTTTTAGAAAATGTCTGTCTGTGAGTCTGTCCGTCTGTCTGTCTGTCTGTCTGTCTGTCTGTATGTGACAAAAAATTTGTGGGCGCTCTATCTCAAGAACTAATGCTCGAAATTTAATAAAATTTTATATTCAGTTAGACCTTGATATGAATTAGTGCCTATTGGTTTTTGGTGAAAATTGGCCTGCAGGTGGCGCTGCTATACTACGTTTTTCATGATTTTCAAGATTGCTATATCTCAAGAACTAATGCAGAGAATTTCACCAAACTTCAGATTCTGTGACCCCTTGATATACATAGACGCTGATAAGGTTTTGGTGTGAACTGCCCTATAGATGGCGCTGCTATGCTACATTTTGCACGATTTTTGCGATAGCTATATCTCAAGAACTAATGCACAGAATTTCCCCAAACTTCAGATTCCGCGATACCTTGAGATACATAGCCGCTGATAAGGTTTTGGTGTGAACTGACCTATAGGTGGCGCTGCTATGCTACATTTTGCACGATTTTTGCGATAGCTATATCTCAAGAACTAATGCTGAGAACTTCATCAAATTTTAGATTATGTTACACTAGAATATATAACATAATTAGACGCTGATTACATTTTGGTATTAACCTTGCAACAGGTGGTACAGCTATGCTGCATTTTGCACGATTTTTCCTATAGCTATTTCTCAACAACCAATGCACAGAATTTCATCAAACTTCAGAATTTGTTACAAAATGACATATAACATAATTACACGATGATTACGTTTTGTTATAAATCCTTCAACTGATGGCGCTGCTGTGCTATATTTTACACGGTTTTTTTAAACTAGCTATATCTCAAGAACTAATGCACAGAATTTCATCAAACTTCAGATTATTTTACACCATAACATAATTAGACGCTTTTTTACGTTTTGGCATAAATTGTCCAAGATATGGTGTTGCTATTCTACGTTTTGCAAATTTTTTGTTATAACTATAACTGAAGAACTAATGGACGAAATTCGATCAAATTTCAGATTCTGTTAGGTCTTGACATAAATAGATGCTTATTAGGTTTTAGTATAAATTATCCAACATGAGGCACTACTAAGATCATTTTCTCAGAATATTAATTAAATTTTGCTTTTTAGGCTTTTCGGCTACAGAATCTCATTAGGCTAGGTCAAATGTTCGAGGAAATTCGATAGTGGGTAACTTTGGGGTCACCATGTTTTTTTTTAATATTAAAATGTATTTACGAGATAGAAGAAAGTTTTGGGATTGACACATCCAACTAGTTTTTAATTACGTACTTGGTATTTTGTAGAAGTATAAAATGTACAAATATGATGTTCTTATAATGTAAATATAGAAATATTTCCGCACTGAAAAATCCCCCCCCCCCTCCCTCAGTGCCGAGAAAGCTGAAAAGATGCAAAGGCAAAAGAAATCGTCCTTTTAAAAATATTTTTGTTTTGTGTAACCAATAATGCTTTTGGAAGAAGATAAAGTAATGCATCTGTAACTCATTCTAAATAGTATTACAACTAACTGACTAATTAAAAGAATTTTATAATAAGTTATTTTAATGGTACTTTTAATGGATAAAGGGCTAATATGCGTCGCTAAATGTGACGACCTTTTTTTTTTTTTTTTTTTTTTTTTTTTTTTTTTGATCTTTAATGATTATTAGAAGATGGGGACTGATATCCTGCAAAATAAAAACCTTTCCCTCAAGTAGGATTGAGCTCCTTATCTCCTGACCTATTGCAAATTCTTCTCATTCTATTGTAAATAAACCGCAGAACATTCCTCAACAAAATATACCTTAGAAAACCGCAAAGGGATTGCAAAGCAAGCGTGTTTCAGCAGTCTTAGCCCTAGGATAGATTCTCTTATCTAGTTGAACATTGTTTATTGTTTTGTTAAAGCGCTTTGAATCTGTTGGAAAAACGTTTCATAATCTATGCTGGACGTGATTTTTTTTTCTATTTTAGCGACGATGTCCAACCAACAGAAAATTTCTGCTTCAACAGAATACCTTAAACGAATTTGCAAAATAATGTAATTTACTACACCTGTCTATCTAAAAACTATTAATCCCATCAATAAGCCGCCAGTGATGTGAAAAAACGAAATTAACTTCGAAGTAGTATCTGTAACCTGCAATAGGTTTTGTTTTCATGTTTCACTTCAATCTGATGAATTTTCAATTATCTCAAGAGGAATCAATTACCGACCCATAGCTGTTTTTATTTTTCTGACTTTAAAACGATCGTAGGGCGTGACTCTTCATAGCACTTCCCCTTTTCTCTTTCTTTAACGCAAGTGAGGTATTTCACCCCCCCCCCACACACACACACACCCCGTTCTTATCTTAACCCTTTGCTTACGGGGTTGGGATATATGTCGTCCCAGAGACTATTTCTTTATTGTTTTCGCACCAATTTTTGAAAACTAGTCCCTATCATAAACTAATACTAGTGTAATTTCACGAGATAGCTAATACGAAGAATTTTTCTTCTAAATTGTGGTACGAATGAATATAAAACTAGTTGCCAGTTCTACTCCGTAATCTAAAGGTTAATAAGTATTTATTAGCAGATCCTAATAAAATGCTTTTAAAAATTGACAGTTGTTATTTATATTTTGTATGTTTTTACTAGTAATTTGAATTTTTAATGGAGTTATTAGTCTACTACAGAAAGTCATAGAGTTGTATTATTGTGACATTTTACGCAAAAAATAAGATAAAATACAATAAAATATTCTTGTTTTGTTTCACATTTTTTCTTATAACCAAGATTTAAGATTTTTAGCAGTTTTAAAATACATCAATATTTAAGAAACATTTTAACAATTTTGTAATTCGTGAAATATAATACTTCTTGCCTTCTTTTTAAATATATACCTATTTCCTCATAGTATTTCACAAATTCTATATTCTTAATATAATTGTAATATTTTACCTTTTTTATAAAAAAAAAAAGAAAAGAAAAGAAAAGAAAGAAAGAAAGAAAAAGAAAAAAAGAAAGAGAAAAGAAAAGAAATTCGCGGATAAAATTTAATTTTATGTTATTAGAATGTGACAATGCACATTTTCATTTGTATTTTACCATTTTGTTTAGAGTTATGGTTAGAGTAATATGGCCTTTTAAATAATTTTAAAACATGATTAAAACAACAACAATAAAAAAAATTTATCTGAACACAGAAAATCTGATCGTTACACAAATGTGAAGTAGTTAATGACAGATTAGTTGCCACATTTCCCAATCAATTGCCTAAAAAAGTAAAAAGCACTACTCTTAAGAAAATAAATAATAATAATAAAATAAGGATTCCGTATTTCGGTTCACTTCGAAATATCGCCATCATAATTGCATGAAGAGCATTTTTGGCGTTAAACTAAAATTTAAAAACAAAACACGCAAAAAATTCTGAACATTTTATGTCCTATATTGTTTTGTTAATTATTATTGTTATTCATCGTTCCAATATTTATAACCGCTTGTTATTGTAACAAGAAGAATTTATTCAACACCTCCTTCTTTTGTTTGTATATATATGTCTAAAATTATCTCACAAATTGTATTCGTTTCTTATACCCACCTGTGAATGAAATTTTTATCACAAATTTTACTATTTAATTGGAAAAAAATCAAAATTCTTTTAACGGTTTGTTGTTACTTTTGCTAGGATAATTGCTCACTGCTTCACCAAACGAAACAGGTTTCTAATTATGTGCTTCTCAAAAATTTCGTTTGTGTCTTAATTACAGCAGTTCCTTTTTATATCATACAATAGGTCTGTATACATTCGTCGAAATAAAGAGACGAACCCTGAAGTTGCATCATAGTTGCGCAATCCGCTGATCACTGAGCTAAAATATTATAATTAAATAAAACAAATTCTAAGTTTATTGACGTTGGAAAATAGAAATCGTGTATCTTTTATCAAATTATGCTCTGTTTGTCATAGTGACTTTATTTCAATCATTAATTTTTTGCGACCAGTATATTTAGGAGTCAACTTTTTCTATGAAATTGAATATTTCTACAGATTATATTTATTCTACTCAAATCCAGCATTTATTCCTATACACATTAACAAATTTTAAAAAAACGTAACTTTTTATTTCAGCCATTTCCCCCAAAATCCTTAAATAATTTCCCTTAAGAAAAACAACCGGTTAAAGAGAATTTTTCTAAAGCAACAAACAAATAAATAAAAAACATAAGTATGTTACTTTCTTGAATCATTAATTCGCGGCAACCAGTTTATTTCGGAGTCAACATATTCTATTAGCTGCAAAATATTTATTAAACCCTTGCTACCTCTTCCTGGTGTATCAAGCTGAGAATTACTCTGTGGCTAATCGAAACTGAGAGCAGTTCAACAAGGTTACAAATAAAACGTGAGAGTTCATTCGTTTTACTTTTTATATTATAAAGATCACTCTCAAGAAGTTGATTTTTGCGGCTATTTTGATAAAAATATTTTTAGTTTAATTATGAATGAGGAAAGAAATCTTTTGAGCTTATATTATTGCTATTGATTTAAAATTTAATGACTCTTTACTTTCACCGCCACCTCTTTTCCTAATAATCTAAATGAAAGGAGAAAAAAAGCGCTTAAAAAAATAATAATAAACTTATCCTTTTTATATAGAAGTAATGAAAATCGTTAAAATATATTTAATAAGTTTAATAATTTATGCTTATAAAACTTTCTTAAAAACTAACGTACAGCAGGCTGCTTCTTTTCTATATCTGATATAAGAATTCATTTAACACAATTCGTAAGCCACATTTTCTGACATTTTAAAAATTATTATTTAGGTAAAAATGACATTTTTTAAGTTTTTACTACAGATATTATACGTATTTTTAATTAGTTAACAAAAGGAATTTTAAATAAACTTTTTAGGATCTTTAAAAATTATTAAAGCATTATTATAAATCAGGGTAACAAAACATTTCGATTTTCTTTTCTTTTCTTTAAGTAATTAATAAGTTAATCAATTTAGGAATAAACAGATGGTAAAACTATTTATTTCATTAAAAATCGAAAAGTTAGAGCTAAACTAATTGTATCGGCTTGTAATTGCTGCGGCGGTGGCACGGTGCCACAGTGCCATCGCCACCGCCACCGCCGGCCGAGCCAGAACTTTTATTTTCCTACTACTTACATCGTAAATGACTTTTCCCCGTATAGGCTGTAATGTAACTGAATTAGTTTGAGTGTCCCTGTAAATGTTTTATTAAAGCTATACACTTAATTTTCAATACTGAGCATGTCATACTAGAACCCAGTAACATACATCGATCGCATAGCAATCAAAGCATATTTACGTGAGTTAGAGAGGACAGGGTTATATTGATGGCACACAGACGAACAAACCGAATTCATAAACACTTTTCAATTACGTTTGAAAGCATTTTAAAAAAGTTCTTTTTTTTTTCTAATTGATGTGATTAAAAGATTAAAAAAAATATATTATTTAATTTATATTTTCTTAAACTTATGTTTCTGGAGGGAAATAACTTTTTATTATGTTTCAACATGATAATTTAGCAGATAACCTGGAAAAAGTTCAAAATGTTATGGGCAATGAAAGAAAAAAATGCACAGACCTTAAAAAAAAAAAAAAAAAAAAAAAAAATGCAATTTAAGAAATTACACCAACCATTCAAAAAATGTTTCACTCGAAACATTCATCTATCATTTTCAGCTAAATATCAGTTGTTTTATTGTGTATTATCCGTGCCACTGCTATAAATGACTTAATACATGCTGCAATTTGAAGGTACGGTTCGTTTAAGTTACATCACTCCATTGTCGCCAAGCATAAAAGTTGGCGACGAAAGAAACATTTCAAACTATGTAACATTGTTGGTGCGAAAGTAATCATTATTAAAATGCAGCTTTGGCATATACTGTTATACTTGTAAAACTTTGGCATATACTGTTATACTTGTAAAACTTTGGCATATACTGTTATACTTGTAAAACTTTGGCATATACTGTTATACTTGTAAAACTTTGGCATATACTGTTATACTTGTAAAACTTTGGCATATACTGTTATACTTGTAAAACTTTGGCATTTACTGTTTGATTTTACAGAGCAGAATTTTGGTGATGGAGGTTTTAAACCAAAATCGATCGTAGCACATGCATCTGTGAATGGGTCCATCAGACACTGAATCAAAAAAAGTTTTTTTCGAGTTTTTCCCAAGCCGATTGCTTTTTAGTTTTCTTTTTAGGTGGTGGAAAATCAAGAGTAATAGCTATAATATTTTCGCATACTTTTTTTTAAATTTAAATTTTAAAATTCATTTAAAATGTGACTCGAAATATTATTTGTAGAATTTCATTTTTTTTTTTTTCATTTAAATAAACAGAAACCCATAAGCTTTGATTCAGTATTTTTAAAATTTTTAATTTAAATAAAGATTAAAAATATTTAAAATAAAAATTTGAAAAAGAATAATGTAACTTTTTAAAAATTCATTTTTTTAAAGTAAATATTTTTTTTATCAAATTTGTTGAATGGAAATTAAAGTAAAACAACTGAAAAAGACATGTTCCAGGTTTGAACAATTTATCTTTAAAGGTTTTTGACTTATAAAAACTTAAATAAGAAAGACTGTGAAAAAGCCATCATGGAAAAATAAATACCATTTTCATGAAGAAAAACGCATTCAAGTTGTTTCCATAACAACCATCGCTTGAAAGCTGGATATTAAGAACAAACTATAACATACAAATTAATACTTCTTGTTTCAATTAATATAGAAACACGATTTAAACGCCATTTTAATTTAAAAAAAAAAAAGAAAAGAAATTTCTAATGCAATAAAATTTATTTGGAAAATTTTTCTGTCCCGAAAACACTTAAAGAAGAGAAAATCTACCACGTATTAAACAGAATCATATAAAATTTGCGTTTTATGTTTGATCGCGTATTAATCGTGGGCGTCTTAATTGAGTTCGATTTTACTTGTTTATGGGGACTTGGTACTCTTTGGACTTTTTTTAATTTAAACATTTTAAGGTACATTTTTAGCACACTATTAAAGGACTCGGTGAAGAAAAATGATTCTATGAAAAAAATATATATATTCGATTTCTCTTTCAAAAGTCGAAAAATTAAAGTAAATTTTAAATGTATCTTCTTATACAATTCTGAACATTTTAACTATTCGTAGAAGTGCGCTGTATAACTGTAAATATAGGATTTATCTTACCTTAATTAGTTAGAGAGGAAAAAATAAAATAGGAAAATAGCTGTAAAATTGCAGTAAAAACTGAATTTATTTTACATTTTTATGTGTTAAAAAAAGACAAACTTTATTGTAAAACCGATAGTTAGTTTTATTAAAACCAAAATTAAAAAATATGCATAAAAATTTTATTGCTTTGAAAATGCATATTCGTCGAAAAAACAGAAGGAGAGAAAGATCAATTTTAAGTGAAATGGATTGTGGCATTTAAAAGGACAGCGATGCAATAAAATCGCTTTAAACAATATTTATAATAGTCGAATCTTTACGAAACTTCATCAGAATGTACTAGGCAAAATAAAGTGAAATTTAAGCAAAGTATTAGAAAATCGATATTTCCGTCATTTTTTGCCAAATGAAGAGTAAGAAGTCCCCTTAAAGCTACTGACACACACAATAGCGGATAGTTCTATATCGAAGTATACTAACAATTACTAAATTATAGTAATAAGTTTTAAATATAGTTAAAAAATATGTACATGCAATTTCCAAGTTATTGTGATACTAGATTACAATGATTTTGAGTATAGTTTTACTACTAGTATGCTGATAATTTCTATTTATTTCAAGTTACAGGTTAAAAAAAAAAAAAAAAAAAAAAAAAAAAAAAATTGTAGATATTATTATAGATTTAAATGAAAAATACGAGACTCAAATTTCCAAAATCATTTGATTATCAAATGTTTTTCAAAATGTTCCCAAATTTATGTAAAATGGGAGGAGAAGAGTCTATGAAGTGTGACAAAGCGTGACTCCGAGGAGGAGAATACAAAAGGTTTTGTGACGTCAAAAAAGATAACAAGTCGGAAATTGCAATTCAAATGTAGCAAATGAGGTGTGTTCGTACTATAACGAAGTTTAAAAAGTATTCAGATCTTGGCGTAATAGTATACAGTACTTTATATACAATACAATAACCGAAATCTTTTGTGTGTACCTGCAAATACTACCTGCTTTCTATTATACAGGAAGTAACTCGTAGTAAACCTCAGCAACGTATATCAACTTCATAAAATGGGAAATACAGTCGAGCCTCTATATAACGAAATCCATCGTTCCAGTAAAAAATTCGTTATATAGAGAAATTCGATGTATAGAGTATGATGTTAAAAATAGTATTTAATGTGTAAATTTTGAACAAATATTTTTTTTTGATCTTTTTAATTAAGAATTTTAAATGTTTAAAAGTATATATTAACCTAACATTTTATTTCTTACTTATTTAAGCAGTTTCAAAAAAGAGAAAAAACATTTATTTGAAAGCTTAATGAAAATCAAATGAGGAAGACTTACATAAATTTCAGAGGAAGAAACCTGTAATTTTTTGTTGTTTTGATTTTAAAATTACAATTGTTACGCTCTAAAAAAAAATTCTCAAGTTTTAGCAAGGAATGAAAAATTGTAGTTGATATTTTTCTCCATTTGAAGGTCTCTCTTATGTGCTCTCATTGATTCCTCTCTTATATGTGTAACAATTCAATTGACTGTGTTTTGAGAAGGATGTTGAAAGGTGTGTAGGAGGTGGGATGAACTTGTTAGATTTAAAGAATAAGGAGAGAAGTAATATTTATAAAAAAAAAAAAAAAAAAAAAAAAAAAAAAAAAAACCTCTCCACTGAACGATAAATCAAAAATAAGTGATGGAAAATTGATTCCATATGATTTCGAAGCTTTTTTAAAACTGAATAAATTAAGATCAATTTATGAAAAAATTCGTTATATGGAGATAGATATTTCGCTATATAGAGTCTGTTTTTAATGTAATCATGCGAAAAGGGGACCGTTCTTACTAAAAATTCGTTATATGGAGAAATTCGATGTATGGAGTTTCGTTATACAGAGGTTCGACTGTAGTTCAATATAATTACAACGCACTCCAAACGCTGTTTCTTACTGTACCATTCTGCATTGGAAAACTTTGGTGAAGCCCTGTAAATTAATAACAATTAATCTTTGCACCACAGATTGTGCAGAATATATTTTTAAGTATACAGATTGTGCAGAATATATTTTTAAGTATATACTTCATAGATGCATATCGATTATATTATGTTCGAGCATCATTAAAATGCACTTGAAACTATTTTTTCCCATTGGCCGTAAGATAATGGATTACTTTTGATTGTCATTGTAATCAAACTATACATCTGATTGTCGTAAAATTTGACATGACCTGACAAAATTATTCAAAAATTATATATTTTAAATTTCAATCGTATCGATTGGGTAGTTTTTGCGTTGTTATTGCGAACGGACAGACGTATGGATAGATAGACGGACGAAGGGACGGACTTACTGTACTTAATGTTTTACAATTCTCAGATGTTAAGTTTAAAAATAATTTTTTAAAGCTATTTTTTTGTTTCATTTATTCATAAGGCAAAGTACCGGTAGAAAAATTCCAAATTAATTTTATATTTGAATGCTTTTATTTCATCCTTTTAAATATTTATATATGTTGCGGCCAAAACCCGGAGCCTGGCCAATACCCGAGCTGGCCAAGTTTCTTGGCCAAAACCCGAAATACTTCAAATGTATAGCGTATTTCGGGTTTTGACCGGCCAATTCGCGAACTGGCCGGAAAGCCAGGCCAACATCCGAACTGTGGATTTAAGGCTACAATTTAGATGCGGTGCAGTCATGAAACGTCTCTTAGAAGTTGTTTCTTATTTAGGGAAGAAAGTTGTTTCGCGACGATCCCGGTGGCAAATAAACAAACACTCAACGTCCCAGCGCGCGCATCACGCCAACCCCTCTAGCCAAGCGCTTTGGCGAAAAAATGAAGTTCGACGCGCAGCGTGCATGCTACATTCTATTCTAGTACCGTAATTTGAAGTTTACATGTACAAATGCTTTGGATACAAAATATTCAAGTAAAAGAATTTTTTTTTTTCAAAGAAAATGCTTTTGAACTTGCAAATTAATTTAAGTCTACACAAGTTATTATTGATTTGGCTAAGGGGAATACTGATGCTGTTACTATAAGATTGTACTGTTATAAAGTAAAGGCTGAGGCTAAAAAAAAATTATATTGCATTTTCTAGCGTTATGAAGGTATAATAGTTGAAACAATAGTTGATTTAGTTCATCAAGATATTTCAACATAGTTCACAAATACTCACGAATTTGATTTGTCCTACATGTTTTTGGGCTTATACGATAAAATACTCATTATTGAAAATGATTTTTTTTTTTTTTTTTTTTTTTTTTTTTTTTTTTTTTTTTAAGCATTTACGGTTTGCTTACACGATACTAAAAGAAATTCCGATTCATACGGTCAGTAGTGGAAAAATCGTTTACGGCGTGTTTTATTTTTAATGATATTACGTTATTTTAAGCATATTGAAATTTATACATATATGAAGTATACTATGTCATGTATTCTACTGTAAGGCGCAAACAGTAGAATAGGATGAGCATAGAATTCATCGCTCATTTACAAAGATGCACAAAAGAATTTAACAACTGTACTCCTCGAATAATAATTTCTGGAAGTGCGATTTCATTTGTGCTGCGCGTTTTTACTTTATATATTATTAATTTTTTCATATTACTTAAGAGTGTAGAAATTCTATATTATACATATATATATATACAAAAAATCGCAAGTACAATTTCGTTTATTGATGGCAATTTTAAAGGAGATTTTCAACTTTGTTAACTAAACCACGTTTAACTAAATTAACTTTTAGCATACTATGTAGTAAATATGCACATATAGATTATACACAGGAAGTTTAAAAAAAACTGATATATTTTTTAATTGTTGATGGTAGTTGCAGAAATTGGGTTTTCAAATTGTTTATTTGGATATCATGTTTCAGCTTGATAAATTGCAAAATTTTGTTACAGTATTCTGAAAGTGATGGAAATTGTTTCATAGTTTATACTGGGCACATGGTTTTTCATCCTTTTTTATTCTTTTCTTTTTAATTTTCAGTAAATTATAGATTTATTTTTATACAGTTTGTTAAGTATTGATAGTATAAAGTATAATTTTTAATTTTTTGAAAATAAATTGTGTAGTAGCTCATAAAAGAAAAGTAAGTGAGCATTCCATTTATGTATATTGGTCTTGGAATCTTTAACCCTTTCGGGTCCGAATTTTTTTTTTCAGGTTTTCGGAAAAATTACTTTTACGTTAATAACTTTAACACTAGCTACCTATATAGATTAATTAATGTTTAACGAATATTTCATTGTCTGAAAGATAACGTATGTTGTTGTTTTGCGTACTATTGAATTAATATTTATTTGACAAAAGGCTAATAAAGGATTTTTGCAGATGTTTAGAAAATATTGTATTACAATAAGTTTTAACTTATAAAAGTATTACAACTTTCTAATACTTTTTTGTGCTTTATTACCAGGAAAGTAACTTTTATTTCAAATTTAATGAGTGAAACATATGTTTAAAATAAAAGAATCGAAAACGGCGCAAAGAGAATTCGAAAAATAATGATAATTATTATTATTACTAAATGCTGAAACATAAATGAGGTCATTTAGTACATGCATAGATATATAATAACATTACTACAAGTAAATAGAAGCAAAAGTATTTCTTAGAACAGAATAATATTCCAATAAAAGACTATGTACTATTATTAGTACACCAGACCCGAAAGGATTAAAATAAAAACGATTTTGTAAATGACAGCATAAATAAAATTCAAAGTTTTCTATTATTATATTAAAAAAAAAAATCTGCTTTTTGACTTATTTAATCAAGATTATCAGCATAACAGTAGTGTTCACTCTAGAAATAAAAAGGGCATGGTGCTATTCGCTAAAAAGGGCACTACTGCAGCAGAAAAGGGCACTTTTGCAAGAAAAGAATTGCTTTTGCCTATAGAAGGGAAAAAAGAAAGCGGGAAAATACATAATTTTTAAGTAAGATAAATTAAGTAATATTAATTTTGAATGATTTTAGGATACAAAAATTAAAAATACAATTACATTAAACTATGATTGAATAGTCTGATGTTCTTTTTCTTATAGAAATGAAAAAAAAAAAATCTACCATTTTTGGACACACAAATTTAGAAATACTATGGAATAAAATAAATATTTATTAAAAATCTCTGGTTAAAAGCAGTGGTGCATTTTGCTACTTTTAAAAAGGGCAGGGTGCATTTTGCAAATTTGAAAAAGGGCAGGGTTCTGCACCCTTCAAAAATGGCCTAGAATGAACACTAATAACAGCATCTTAGCGTACAAGGAGGATTCTGAAAGAAAATGAATAAAGGCTAAACTTTTATTTCCTAGTTATTTATAAACCAAAAACTTTGAGGAGAGCGGATTGTGTCCATTATTAAATATTTATAACCTGTTATCAATCAACAACAAAGCATTTATTGTAACATACTCTAAACCAGTAACTAATTTGATTATAAATTATATTATTATTAGAAAGGTCAACTTATAGAGCATTCATGATGTATGTATAATTTTTCAAAAGGTGATGTAAGCATTTTTTAATTCGCACTCGTATTCTTACAAATATTCCATAAACAAGACGAACACGGTCAAAAGGATGAAATATGAAAATCAAAGCAACTTCGGGCTTGCATGCTCTTCGAAGTTTTTTTTTCCCCCAAAGCGCTTGGCTACGGAGGTTGGCATGAAGTGCGCGCTGGGACGTTGAGTGTTTGTTTATTTGCATCCCGCTGAATGGCATTGACATGCATACGTGACAGGAAAGAATATTTCATACTATTCTGATAAATAAGAGATATAATAAAAAAAATTAACATTTTATTTCAGCATTGGGTGTCCACAACCAGTAATCTATTTTTTTTTTTTATCTTTGATAAAAGCTTGCATATGATCTAAAACCTGCTTTATAAAAAATTCTAAAAGCTTATCATAGCTGGAAACGCACATCAAATAATAATGGCTCATAATTAATCAAACAACCAAATAATCTAGGTGAGTCTACACATAAATGACAAATTTCACCTAGTCAATAATTTATTGAAAAGTTGTTGTAGAGCATATTAAAAATGTATAAAGGCTTTATTATGTTCGAAGTTGTGAAATAAATATATTCTGTAAAAATATTTTTTCGCATATATTATATTCCTTATCGGAATACTTTTTTGGGATCCCTATAAACAATTTATGACTTCTTAATCAATACTCAACAAAAAATCTCTGCTTCCCATATGAATGAAGCATATAAATTTTATTATGTTAGAAATATATCATATTTCTTTATTAGAAATTTTTTGGCGTCCCTAAAAATAAACTATAATGGCTATTTAATCACCTCTCTGCAAAAGACATTGTATCCCACATGTGTGAGGCTTCTGAAGTGCATTATGTCTGAAATAGTATAGCATCATTAAAATAACCATTAGCAAAATGATTTTTGTATATATCATAATTCTCTATTGGAATTCTTTTTGGCGTTCTTATAAACGAACTGTAGAGGATACTTAATCAATACATTACAAAAACAAAAATATATCCCACATGTGCATTGTGTTCGAAATTGTGTAACATCATTAAAATGCCCTATAAAAGATTTGTTTGCATATATCATAATTCCTTATCGAAATACTTTTTTAAGTAACTATAAACGAATTACAATGGCTTCTTAATTAATATACAAAAAGTATTGCTTCCCATATGAGTGAGGCATATACATTTCATTATGTTTAAAATATATCATAAATCTTTATCGGAATTCCTTTTGGCATTGCTATAAACGAACTAAAATCTCTACTTAATCAATACTCTACAAAATCCATATTGTTTTCCACATGAATGTGGCTTATAAATTGCATTATATTTGAAATAGTGCAACACCATTAAAATACCGTATAAAAAGTATTTTGGTAAATATCATTATTCTTTAACGGAATCCTTTTTGATGTTTTTATAAAAGAACTTTAAAATTGCTACATATTCAATATTCTACAAAAAAATTTGCATCCCACATGTGCATTATATTTGAAATAGTGTAACATTATTAAAATACCCTATGAAAGATTTGTTTGCATGTATCATAATTTTTTTATAGGGATTCTTTTTGCGACCCTACAAATGAACTATATTGACGACATAATCAATAATCTACAAAAACTCATTTTTTCCTACATGAGTAAGGCATATAAATTTCATTATGTTTGGAATATATCATAATTCTATATCGGAATTTTTTTCGCGTTTCTATAAACGAATTATAATGACTACTTAATCAATACTCTACAAAAAAGTATTGTTTCTCACATGAGTAAGGTATACAAATTTTACTACTTTTGAAATTTATCATAATTCTTTATCGGAATTATTTTTTGCGTAATTTTAAACGATTTGTATTGGCTATTTAATCAATACTCTACAAAATATATATTGCTTTCCACATAAGTAAGGCTTGTAAATTGCTTAATGATTGACATAGTGTAACATCACTAAAATACCCTAAAAATGATTTTTTGCAAATATTATAATTCTTTAAAGGAATTCTTTTTGGCGTTTATATAAACGATCTACAATGGCTACTTAATCAATATTCTAAAAAAATGCATTCTACATGTACATTGTGTTTGAAATAGAGTAACATCATTAAAATAACCTATGAAAGATTTTTTCGCATATATCATAATTCTTTATCGGAATTCCTTCTGGCATCCCAATAAATGGACTATAAGGGCAACTTAATCAAAATACTCTACAAAAAAACTTGCTTCCAACATAAGAGAAGCATGTGAATTTCATTAGGTTTGAAATAGTGTAACAGCATTAAAATGCTTTACAAAACACTTTACCATTCGCTTCTTTGTAACGAAATACTTTTCAGTGTCTCCATAAAAAATCTGGACTTGCTATATTTCATACACTGTGATAGATAACTGTTCGACGTCCATCTTAATGATGCACAGGTACTACTTTTATCGTAACTAAGATAATGTAACAACATTAAAATGCACAGTAAAAACGATTCTCATTGATTATATTGAATCGAAATATTTTTGTGTATCCCAGTAAATTAACCAAAAATAGTAAACAATTCCTTTTCAATACCGAAATAAATTGATAAACAGAATACGATAACAATTACAAGTTGACCCGAGCCTTTATTCGAGTTAGAGCACGGGCAGGCAGACGGCTAGACTATTTGAATTCATAGACACTTTCAACTATGTTAGAAAGGATTAAGCCGAGTGCCTATATCTATTTCGTGAACTGGCCAAGCACATCTGGCCAGTTCGCGAATTGGCCAATCGCATCTAGCCAGTTCGCGAATTGGCCAGTCATTTTTAAACGTTACTGGCCAGTTCGGGAATTGGCCGGCCAATTCTAGAATTGGCCTATTTCGGGTTTTGGCTGCAACATATATATAAAAAAATTGATTTTAATCAATGATTAAAAAAAAAATCAATTGACACCTTTCCACAAATGTTGTACACATGCGAAAGTGGAATACATTTCGTTATATGGAGATTAATTCCCATGTTAATGGTGTTCAAAATTCAGAAAAATTCGTTAAATATAACTTTGCTATAAAGGAAAGTTCAACAGTGTACCCCCCCCCCCCCCCCATACATACTAGCAAAATTTTCTTTCATTTTTTTCATCAATTCAGAGAACAACTTAAATTGCTTTAAAAATAGGAAACGAGAAATTCCCTTTTTTGGAAAAAAGTCTTACATACCTGTTAATTGAAAAAAAAAAATCTTTACAATTTTTCAAAGATCAATGTAGAAGGAGGAACGAAACACTCACCTATAAAAAAAGAAATAAACATATATTATGAGCATTAATTAAATTAATCATATACTAGATTAATACTATCAGTTAGATATGTAGAATAATATAGCAATTCATATATTTTTAGATTATTTTTCTCACAAACATACTGTTTTACGACTTAACACTTTCGGGTCTTGTGTCATAATAATAGTACATGTCTTTAATTGAGTATTATTTTGTTTTAACAAATACTTCTATGACTGTTTTCATGTAGAAATGTTAGTATATGCCTATGCATTTACTAAACGGCATCATTAACGTTTTAGGCAATTAATAATAATAATAATATTTGCTTAATTTGCATATTTGCGATTCTTTCATTTTAAACACATAACAGTCTTTAAATTTAAAATAAAGGTTATTTTCCTGAAAGATTCATAAGTAAAAAAGCGAAAAAAAGTTTTATGAAGTTGTAAAAACAAGTTACACCTCGTTATAATATAATATTTTCTAAACATCTCCAAAAACTTTCCTTAGCCGATTGTCATGTGAGTATGAACAGTATGTAAAAACACATTCGTTATGTTTAAGTCAATGAAATATTCGTTAAACTCTAATTTATTTGGATTGCAAAGTATTAACGTAATTAACGTAAAGGTACACTGTAAAAATTGAAGACCCAAATTGGATTGAAAGATTTCTGGGTATAGTAATATTCCTAAAATGGTACAGTAAGGATTCCAAAATGGTAGAGTATTGTTCCCAAAATAGATAGATAACCCAAAATGGTTCAAAACAGAGCAGATTTTTATTAACATTAAATTAATCAAAATTTCTGAGGTATAATGTATATACTATCTAAGATATTTTAATTGTTTTAATGTCATTAAAAATCAGACTTTTCTAAAACGATTTTGTGCTACAAACTGAATTTTACAAATTGGAACAATGCTGTACCCAAAAATCTTTCAACTCAATTTGGGTATTTTGTTTTAACAGTGTAAAGTTCTCCAAAAACTGGAAAAAAATAAAAAAAGATTTGAAAGGATTACTTTTCGTAAAATGTCGGTTAATGTAGAAAATATGTCGGTTAATAATATACCAATAATAATTATTTACAATTGACTCGAACATTAAAAACAAAAAAAATATATTTTAGTACTTATATTTAACCTATTGACCACAACTGTCATATATTCTCTAGAAATATTTCCCGGGGTGGCATACTTCACGAAAACGTTTGCCATCGATATTTTCACTGAAGACAATTTATTATTTGGAAATGATATTAAGAGGATTTATTACCATGTATTTATAAAAGTTAAAAAAAAAAAAAAAAAAAAAAAAAAAAAAAAAAAAAACATGCGTCAAGCATACTGAAACACTTTCCAACATATTCAGAATTATACACGTATAAAATCCAAGAGTAGGTAAATAAATGTAGGTAATCATTTTTGGCCGAACCGTGCTATGTATAATATATACCGGGTGTTTCAAAAATGACTGATGGATTTTAAAATTTAATAACTTGCAAACGGTGACAGCTATTTAAAAATTTTTTGCAGGAGGGTTATGTAGTATGTCAGGAGTTTTTACCGTATTCTTTGATTTTAGTTCGAATTTCAAACAATAGATGACGCTGACGGCAATTGAAGCCCAGGTCGACGCCGAAACTGAAGTCACTCAGCACTGATCACCTGGGCTTCAATTGCCGTCAGTGCCATCTATTGTTTGAAATTCGAACAAAATAAAAAAGTACGGTAAAAAAAAAAAGAAAAAAACTAACATTATACATAATCCTCCTGCAAAAAAATTTTTAAATAGCTGTCACCGTTTGCAAGTTATTGAATTTTAAAATCCATCAGTCATTTTTGGGACAGTCGGTATTTAAAACACAAGACTGTTTTTTAGTCATCTGGCCTGAGTTTGCTATTGAACCGATGTTGCTAATTATTATTTTTAATGAAAGCTGTTCATTTGCAGATAAGTTCGCGAATGCTATTGTTGATAAATATTCATTTTTATATTTTAATTTAAAAAGTTTTCTATGATTTTTTTTCAAAATGGTGGCAATTGGATTATTCACATTTTTTTCAGATAAAAGAAAAATTATGGAGAATATTCAGAAACGTGCTTTTTGGGCGTGCTTTTTTAGTTCCCAAATTATTTTCGGTAACAACAACAACAACAACAAAAACGTATATGCGTGTACCCCTCGCCCTTTTTTATATAAAATATTCTTTATTTGAAGCCCTATGTAGGAGCTACATTTCGCATACATTGTACATAGTATTCTGATATTTATTTCAGTTAGGAAATGACAGCACAGTATAAAGCTCCCCCTACTACAGCAATAAATGGAAATGTACCCGAGATTTTTTGCCAAAATCTGCAGAATTTATATACATAAATAGGATCCAAAAAATTTATTAAATAGGAAAACGCGTACCTCAAGTGAAAACAGTTGCAGAAATTTTTTTAAACTATTTTTGGTAAATAGATTCATTTAGATGACAAATGAAAATTGGGAATTTTTTTCGTCATCGAACGATTTCTTCTGTTCTTTATTCTTCAAAACATAAATTTAAAATGTATTAACCACTAATTTTATGAAATTACTCGATAAACTTATAGAAGCTGCGGTTATGTTTGAATTGAGTCGATTAGAAAATACATTTTAATGTTTTTCCTTGCGCTAATTTAAATTTTCTTCATCTATTTGTCATAAAATTGAGCATATATTTTTTAAAAAACTAAATTTAATCGCAAAAGTTATAGGTAGCTAGTTGAAGCAACACCATGCAAAAAGGCTAAAAATTTCATAAAATTAAAAGGATACATATATATATTTTCCCTTGATATTTAAATTAATAAAATTCGATGCAAAGTTTTATTTGTATAAATGAACCAACAAACTTGCATAAAGAATTATTAATGATTTTAATTATTATGGAATGCATATGGGGCATTTGAAAAAGTTCTTTATAACGTTTAAAATATTCAGGAAAATTCCTTTTTTCCCCTTTCTTTTTGTTTTAATTTCTTGTATAATAACTATATGTTATAATGCATATAATGTGTCCTTGAATAGTATTTTAAGTGGAAAAAAAAGTAAAAAAAAAAAATTAGTTAGAAGGTCCTTAGTTTCCTTAAATTGATCAAAAAGAAAACTGAAAACAATGACAAAATTTATTTTGCATTTTTTTCTTATTAACAATCATTATGTTAATTATCTCATGGGAAACGTAAGTTGTCAAAATTATAACCATTATTTACAAAGTGAGTCTTTAAAAAACTATTTTTAGAAACGTGTAAATGAAATTAAAAAAAAAAAAAATATTTTGGCTACAATATTATAATTTGATTATTATATTATTAATGCATATAATGTGTCCTTGACTAGTATTTTAAGTGGAAAAAAAAAAAAAATTAGTTTGAAGGTCCTTAGTTTCCTTAAATTGATCAAAAAGAAAACTGAAAACAATGACAAAATTTATTTTGCATTTTTTTCTTATTAACAATCATTATGTTAATTATCTCATGGGAAACGTAAGTTGTCAAAATCATAACCATTATTTACAAAGTGAGTCTTTAAAAAACTATTTTTAGAAACGTGTAAATGAAATTTAAAAAAAAAAATATTTTGGCTACAATATTATAATTTGATTATTATATTATTAATGCATATAATGTGTCCTTGACTAGTATTTTAAGTGGAAAAAAAAGTAAAAAAAAATTAGTTTGAAGGTGCTTAGTTTCCTTAAATTGATCAAAAAGAAAACTGAAAACAATGACAAAATTTATTTTGCATTTTTTTCTTATTAACAATCATTATGTTAATTATCACATGGGAAACGTAAGTTGTCAAAATCATAACCATTATTTACAAAGTGAGTCTTTAAAAAACTATTTTTAGAAACGTGTAAATGAAATTAAAAAAAAAATATTTTGGCTACAATATTATAATTTGATTATCTATATATTTAAAACACCTGGCTGTTTTTTTGGTCATCAGCCCTGAGCTTTCTACTGGCCCGATTTTGATAATTATTTTTTTAAATGAAAGCTGTTTATGTGTAGATGTGCCCATTCTGACTAATTTTTAATTTATTTCAATTTTTATATTTTATTTTCAATTTTAAAAGTTTTTCATGATATTTCTTCAAAACAGTGGCAACAGGTTAACTCTTTCTCGCTTTTCTCAAAATTTATTTTGTTTCATTATTTTCCACCAATCAGGAGCTGATCTCATCGGTGAATGTATAATCGCATTTCAAACAAACAAATAAAAAAGGTTTTCTTAAAATTTAATCATAATAAAATGATTGCACATAGGTATTCCCTGCAATACACAGATTATTTACTGAGTAATATTATTAAGTGTTATGTAAGTAAAATAACAGAAGATAAACTTTAATAAAATATAATATCTAAAGTGAAATTTTGTCGATGGAGAAAATGTCGTCATACAGAAACCAGATAAATTTATTCCATGAATATAATATACATTGTTATAGCTGTGTCAGTGATGATGTCATATTCATAGACTTTAATTCCTGCATCTAAATAAAGTGAACTTCTGTTAATTTAAAGGTCCGTGGTGTGCACAAATGAAAATATTTCTATAAACTGCGCCATTTCTATTTAATTATAATGAATATTTTATTAAACTAAAGAATTCTTAAATAACTGCATAATTCACGCTTTTATTTAAGAAAAGATGAGTATTTCTGAAAATGTAAATGATGTCATATTAAAAAAAAAAAAAAAAAAAAAAAAAAGAATAAAACCTGTGATATGCCGGTATTACTATATTTCTATCTTACATAATATCAAAAAATAATTAAAATCATTTCATTGTATTAAGTTATTGTTTAAAAAAAAATCTGCATTTCAGCAACAAATACAAAAATTTTATTCTTTTTAATAACAAAAATATCGTTTTTTTTTTTTTCGTTGCCATAACAATAAAATTATTTTTTGCAAGTTCATGGAGGATACAAAACAATAAATAAATTAAATTTATTGCAAGTGCTGTAAATATGTAGTAGGTTGGTTAGGCAGTTTAGTAAGTCCCTGTTTCTATTATAATTAAAATGTTTCATTGATATTATAATTATTGTACAGTTATCAAGCGATATTTAAACGGAGAAAAAATAAACTATGCAGATATTTTTGAATTCGTCTTCCGGGGTATAATATTAACTTCCTAAATAATTTGGCATTTAAATAATATTTAAGGTTTAGAAACCGCATTTAAAAAAAAAGATTTGTAGCTGAAGTTAAGTCCAACATAATAATTTATGAGTTGTTTTCCTTATTTTTTGTTATTTTCTGAAGTTTACGTATCTTCATCATGAAAAGCTATGTTATCCCTATTTTAAGAGGTGGCAATTGTTTATTTCGCTCAATATTTTACTGTCTATATAAGATTGATATATATTATATCTAATATATATTCTTTTCCGTCGAGTTTCGACGGGTGCAGCTAGTTATATTATTAATGCATATAATGTGTCCTTAACTAATATTTTAAGTGGAAAAAAAAGTAAAAAAAAAAAAAAATAGTTTGAAGGTCCATAGTTTCCTTAAATTGATCAAAAAGAAAACTGAAAACAATGACAAAATTTATTTTGCATTTTTTTCTTATTAACAATCATTATGTTAATTATCTCATGGGAAAGGTAAGTTGTCAAAACTATAACCATTATTTACAAAGCGAGTCTTTAAAAAACTATTTTTAGAAACGTGTAAATGAAATTTAAAAAAATATATTTTGGCTACAATATTATAATTTGACATTTTAAAAACTACAGCATAAAATATTAAACAATAAGAGAAAATAAAAATATTTAAGTATATTATGTCTTTTCATTTAAATGGAAAAATACATACATTTTAAGGATAATAGTTCACTATATTAAAAAAGAAACTTAGTCTCATGCACTTTAAAATACTTCATATTTTAAAAAAAACTGTATTTTTTTAAACTAAAGTTCTTTTTTTGTTGTTGTTCAAAGAAAGAGAGATAATAGTAGGATTACAAAAGATTTCAAAAACATTGTAACAATTAATGCTTTTTCACACTAATGGAAGATAATAACATCAAATCCATAAAAGTAAGTATGTCAATCTTTTTGGAACAATTAAAAAAAACAAAAAAACTTTGATTTTGCTTTCTTATCAGTTCTTTGTATTTTCATGGAATTATAGCTAATTGCCGTAAGCATTTTCTTGCCACGAACTTTCGTTATCAGTACAGAATAAAAAGGTAAAACGCTTCAAATATAATCTAAGATTCGGATTTAAAATGAAAATAAAATGAAATTTCTATTTATTTATTTTTTAGTTGTTGTTGTTACTTAATTTATTTCTTTCACTACAATCTTAGTGAAGAAAGTTAATCTCAGAAAGTTATGAAGTTTAAAGATAAGTAAATAGAAAACTAAAAAAAAATAATAATTTATTATTGACAAACGCAAATACAAATCTTTCAAAGTTAAACTAGTCGTTGGGGGCCACCGTAATACTTACCCATCATGGATATGTATATGAAAGTAAAACATGTGAAACTATTTATACAATGCATTGCAATTCATAAACAAAATTTAAATATTGTTAATATACATTGTAATGCTATATTAAAGAACTGCTGATGTACCAATTTCGACAAATTATATAAAACGCCAAACTACTCAAGTAGTACCGAACTGCGTAAAAGAAACATCCTTATAACTCCAAAAATAATAATTCTATTAACAAACAATTAACTGCGTCGGATTGAGCATCTCATTTCCAATTAAAATATACTTCTGAATTGAAATTTGAATGAAATACAGGGTCATGAAAAATCGAAGAATGTGGAAAACAAGATTACAAATATCTCGGCAACTAATAATTTGATCGACTTCGTTCTATATGCGAAATGTGTGTTATTTTATTGCCTTTTACGCCCATTCCTTAGAACAAAAAAAATCGAAAATTTTTATATACCTTTCATCAGAACGAATTTTTCGAGGGTCCGAAAAAAATAATTCCGGATAATCGAAATTGCTGATATTAAATAGGGTTCGTCCCATTCTTATTTACTAACTACATACAAAATTTTAAGTCTCTATCTCAATTTGTTCGGGAGATAGAGCGTTTACAGACAGACAGACTGACAGACAGTCAGACAGACAGACGGATGGCAAAATTTTTTTTCTAAAAATATGTTTTGCGGAATCTCCACTATCTAAAACGTGTAAATCCGTCAAAATTTTTTTTTTTCGATTTTCAAAACGATTGCAAGACTTACCCTATATTACGTTTGTTGGGTAAGTAAAAATGACATATAATTGCCAAATAATCTATCAATAAGTTAAAAATACCGAAAACCAGAACTTTGGGTTACATTTCCACTCTCATGAATTTTCTATACTTTTGACATATTTTAAAATCTTATACACTTTGTTTTTGTGTCGTAAATCAAATAGGGTTAATCATAATAATTAAAACAAGTTAGTTAAAGCCACAATGTGCTTTTTTCTGCATTCAGATCCAGTATAAAAAATAATCGATATACCTGCCTTTATTTGGAAACCATTTACAATAAAATCCCACTAAAGGTGTTATTAGAATTTCGAGATAGGGACCATATACACATTAAAAATTGCACCAACGTCGATTTTTTTTTTTTTTTTTATAGTAAGGGAGTGTTCCTTTTTTTTTATAATTCGACGTTGCTTTAATTTTTAATATGTATATGGTCCTTATTTTGAAAGTCTAATAGCATCATCATTTGAAACGATATTTGAGTCTCACGGATGTAGGACTCCTAAAAAAAGTATATAGCTTATGTATTCTTGTTAAAGCTACATAGAGTTATAAAAGAAAATAAATTAAAAGGATATATTATATTTAGAATAAATAAACATAATTTCAAAGGATAAAATTCCATTATCAACAGTAAAATTGCAATCTGTGTATTAAGTAAAGAAAAAAAAAATAATTTAGTCTAATTTTATTTAAGAATTTTTTTTGCTAACACATTTCAATTTTCGAACTTTTTTTGTATGCGATTCAACAGTAGCAGAATGTGGTCGGTGTGGTTTGAACTTTGAACCGTAAAATTTATCTATATCGTGAAAAATATTAATTTAAACAAATTGTAATATCACACATCTGTTTTAAATTATGGCCATCATTCCGTTTATGTAAAAATTGATGTAAGTCACAATTAATATTTTTCTTTAATATGAATTTATAATCAATTTTCCTAGTTAAATTTAGGCTTTTGAGATTTAAAAAAAAGCCTGCAATATGTTTGGGCATTTTTTTATGTATGCCTGAAATACTGAAAGCATTTTTATTTATTTATTGAAAATATAAGTTAAATTTGTCATAAGAATTCAACATCAGCATCACAAAACTTGAGCTCTCCTACATGTAAGAATTTTTTTTAATTGTATAAACAGTATATGATAACTTTATGCTTTTATGTATTATTTTATTTTTATTTGTTCATTCATAAATTTTTATTTTTATTTAATCGTTAACTTTTATTTATTTATTAAATCTGTTATGAAATATAATTTGAAAATAACTTCAACAATACACTTTTTCAAAAAGGTTTCTACATTTTTGACTTTTTACGAAATAATTTTCATTCCGGAATGTGTAGCAATACACACATTTATTTCGTACAATGATAATAATAATAATAATAATATAAAGACTTTTACATTTAATTTAAATTAGGTGTTGTATTTGCACTAAGCAGATTGTAAAACATCGCCTACGTATAGTAAAAGTCAAATTTGCGCAAAAATGGTACGAGAGACCTTTTTTATTATGTTTTTTAAATTATGCACTAGGACATTGAGATTCGATAAAATTTTCAAAATTTTCTTTTTCTGTAGACCTGTGTAATTAATATATATAGACTAATTTATTATCAAATTTAAGATTTTATTTCAGCGAAATCAAACATCCGCAAAAATCCTTCCCTTCGAACTAAATGTAACAGAGTCTTCCATTTCAAGCACTTACTGAAATTTCAATGCGCATTTCAATAAATCACAACAAAGTCGTAATACATTAGTTATTTTAAGCTACTGTTTAACATATTACTTCGGCATGACACAAAAGAAGGGAATACCGGACGAACCATTTTGAGATGTAATGAAGGTACGTTTTCAGAAATAATGATCAGAGGAAAGACAACTCAACTTGCTATAGATTATTTAGCAGAGTATTAGAATGTACGCAAGATGAAAATGTCAGATTTTGCAATGCCGTTCATTTGACACCAGTGTGTAAAGTAACCTTTAGAACTATTTGTAACAGAAGCACTTGAAGTGATGTGTTTCATGAATAGTTTGAGAAAACAGTTACCTATTTTTCACTTGTACATATTAAATGTTCCTTTTAACATTTTATTAAAATGTACTAAAATTTCACAATTTATATACTGAATAGTCGTTGACGTTTGATTTGTCTTACAGTTATTTTCTCAAGAAAATATTAGAAAAATGAAGCACAAGTTAATTTGAGCACAAAGTTAATTTTAAAATGAAGAATTTTCTTAGTAACAAATATTGGCCGAAACTAGATAAATAAAGGAAATATTCTCTGAAATTGCGGAGTTCATAATTTATAAATAATGAGAAGAAATATTTTCGCCAATGTAAAACGAATAAAGCAATATTAGGGAAATATTGGCATTTTATTGGAAATACTGTCTAAGTAAAGAGAATATTTCAGAATTATTCGCATCTCATTGGATTATTTCCAATCAAACACAAATATTAATAACAATATTGGTGAGCATAGAATATGAAAAAATATTTCTTATCAATATTGATAACACACTAACATTATAGAGATACTTCAAGACAATGAAATATTCGCTCAATATTGGCATGCTATTAGGGCTCAAACTAAAGAACAATCACTATTTTGGAATTAAAAAAAAATGGAAGCATTAATAATTCAAAATGAAACGAAGAAAGTATTTTCTCGATTACAATTTAGTCAAATTGAGTCAGAAATTTTCTTTGGAAAGTATAATAGCTAGTAACACTTCTATTATACTTTAAAATTATAAATCTTGACAATAAAATGATGACTTACATTGCTGTGACTCAGATGTGACAAAAATGCAAAATCAGCCCAAATGAACCTCTTACAGTGATGTAATTTGGAAATAGTGTCGTATCCACTGATCGCAAAAACTATTTTTTTGTATAGAACTACAATTTCTTAATCGAAAGTGTAGATAACTTCAACTATAACTGCTTTTAAAAATAATATTGACTACGGACAATTTTTGAAACGTAGGGACTATTTCCTTAATAATATTTCCTGCGATGTTTTAAGGTACGTATAAGTCTTACCATATAGACTTACACATACACAGAAGAACATAATTAGTTTATTAGTATAGATTAGATCTTACAATTAATATTTTATAATATAATCCGTAGTCAAATGGTGCATTTGAATTTAATCCAAAAGTATTTTTTAAAGCCTTTAGTGACATTCATGTTTACTTTAAAGAACAATATATCCATTAACATTTGAAAGTGTCAAAGAAACGAAACAAAAATCAAAGTTGAAATAGATTTTAAGAAATCATGTTGGAAATTATTTTAAAATTCATGAAAAAAATCAGTAAATTATGTAACAGTTTTAAATTAAATTTCATTTGAAAGTAGATTTTTTATTTATTAAATGATACAAAATTTCAAATTAAACAACTTAAAAGTGAATATAAGACGAGAAAATGAGAATCGGATGGCGCAAAATCGTGCGATAATCAGTATGACTTAGGTAAACTTTACAAATGTTTTGGAACATATTTCTAACTTTAAGGGGCTAAAATATTTCTGACAAAGTCCTTAATTCAGGAAATTAGGCTTTGTTTGTGACAAAGTCCAATTTCTTAAGTTCCATTTAAATGACGAGCTCAGATGACAAAGATGGTAAGTGATACAAACATCATTTTGAGAAAATGAGCTGTGAAGTTCTAAATAGGTATTTGTGTTTATTGCCTAATTTCTCCTTTATTAACCAAAGTCTTTGTGAGTAATGCGTTTTTCCAAATAATATTATAATCCTGTTAGGGGCGATGGTATGTTTATGAACTTCTTCCCAAATGTCACAAGGGTACCAGAATTTTGGTAAAATAATTTTCATTTAATATGTGTGTGAAAAATAGGCCTTTTTTATTTTAAAATAAATTTGTTGGTTAAATCCGGTGTCATTCATTTATTTTAATACTTTAGCATTGAAAATGCTTTGTTTTTGAAAGGGTTAAAACGTGGTAAGAGGACCATTGATTGCCTTTAATCATATTCATATGATTAACTCAAGTATTTTAGTTTTATACTATCACATTTTACTTTTATCATCTGAGCCCTTTAAAATGGCTCTGCCTTTGTTACTCCATTTGTCCAGTTGCTTTCTGGCTAAAATGATGCAGTATTTCGCTAAGAGCTCACTCATAAATTTTAATTACTGTAAATATTTCTCTATAACGATAGCATCTACAATAGGGTGGAGCGAAAAAAATTTTTTTTTGAAAATCAAAAACGGGTAGGTGCCAAAAGTTGCCTTTATACTAGTACATCAACTGTGTGAAATTTTACCGCTGAAAAAAAATGGCTTGAGTCTGCGCTTTTGCTCCAAAAATCGAAATTTTGGGTAAAATTTGTCATTTTTTGACATTTTTTCAAAAAAATTAAAAAATTCCTACAGAGCTGGTTAGTATTTAAAAGTGTTGCTTAGACCTTTTTATTTATCTGCTTAACATATTTAAACTATAAAACAATATGTTTATTCCCTATAGCTGGAGCAAAACAGACAACTTTTAGTAAGAAAACAGCATTACCACTCTATTGGGTCATACAACGAATTATTGTTTTTAATACAGCTCTTGTTTTCAAAACTACCTAGGAGATGCGTCGTGGAGGTGGCTATATTTCCTATACCACCCGGCCCAACTATTCGATCATCTTAGTACAGTGTTTTATTTATGCATTGATTTGTGATTTTCTTTATAAAAAATTGGCATGTTTTCGATGCTTCCACCTTGTTTATCTGTTCTTTGCATCTACATGCTGCTGTAAATATCTTCATGTATATTTTTACAGTTTATACAAAAAAATGACAAGAAGAGTAATGCACGGGAATATTATTAAAGGGATCTATTCGGCCATGTATTATATTTATCAAACTTACATTCAGTTGATGAATAGTGATTGGAAGTTCTGTTACCACAACATTTTTTCAGTCAATTGTATTTTTTTTACGTAATGATTTGCTTCAAAAATGATTTCAGATATTTCAACTATAAGTATGCCATCATTTATTCTACTTTTGCATTTTTTATATGTTGAGAAGCGAGCTGTTTCATGTGATGGTGATCGTCAGAGAGAATCGCAATGAACATTTGTTCTCCATGTATAAAGCAACAGCTGTTGTAAATAACTTTTTTTTTTGCATTAGTTTTATGCCGTTTTCTAAGTGTTTTCGTATCTAGGTAACTTCCTATTAACTTTTACATCCCATTTTTATGAGCGGACAACATTTGATGGTGAAATGTCCTGGGTATAAACTTATAATGCATAGCACTTTATGAGGGAATGTACGGATTCTAATTGACTATAAGTGCTCATTAGAATTAGGAGAATTTTATTTGTCACTGTGAACCATTTTGCATGGGGTAAGATTAGAATTGTGTATAATATTGAATCATTCGCTACTTCAACTCCAGTGAATTTCCTCTGCGACAATTATTTGAGAAGTCTATATAAAACGTTCTAAGCTACATGGATTCACCGGATCAATAAGGAAAATCTTTGTCTGCTTACTATTCACTTCCTATTGCAATTTTTTTTTTATAAAATAGAGAATAATTTTGAAAAATTATTTTCTCAAATTGAGAAAAAGATACTCAGAACAGACTAGAAATTTCTGCCGGAGATTGCAAAGCTAATTCATAAGAAGCTATTTCTCAGAAAGAATGGGGAATAGGAATTTAGAAAACATCTCACACAAAAGACAGCTCATAAAGTTAATAAAATTTTCTGCTTTATATAAGCACAGATTGTCAATCAGCGTTTATATGTTCACTCACAAAATGTATAATCCAAGTTTATACCGCGGGATGTTTTATACCAAATGTACTACACACCTTAATAATAGATCTAAAATCTTATTAGAAATTACTGGACTACGGAACAACACAGGAAACGACATAAATCATACTAAAACATCTTTAGAAATATTGTTGTTTTACAACAAGTAGTTTTTGAAATTTTGTTTGCAATCCTCTGTGACAATCGTTATAATATTAAACAGCTAGCTTCTCAGCATATATTCAATGTAATAGGTTCAATAAATGATGACATACTAGAAATTAAATTCATACAATCAATTTTTAGGCAAATCATTGCATAAAAAATGTAATTGATTGAAAGAATGCTGTGATAACTAAACTTCCAATCATAATGTACTAATTGCATGAAATTTTAATGAAGATAATAGACTGCTGAATAGGTTCAATTAAGAACATACCCAATACACTGCTCAGCTTCTCTTCTGTTATACATGGTATACAAATATACGTGCAGCAGGTCACACCAGCATGATCCAAATCATCCAAAGTCAGTGAATATAAAGAAGAGATAAATTACTTTGATGTATAGAAAACTTATACTCGTCTTCGGGAAAAAAATAACAATTCAATACATAAATAAAACACTGGGCCTAGATGATTGGATGGTTGAGACGGGTGGGATAATTCAACCACCTCTATGAGTTATATACACAGTAGTTTTGAAAGCAACTACGTAAGAAATGCATTCAAAACAACATTTCATTGTATGCTCCAATAGAGAGGTTAACGCTGATTTTTCACAAAAAGTTGTCAGATTTGCTCCAATTATACAGACTACAGATATTGTTTTATAGTTTAAATATGTTAAGCAGATACATATAAAGATCTAAGCAACACTTTTAAATACTAACCAACTCTGTAGGAATTTTTTAATTTTTTTGAAAAAATGTCAAAAAATGACAAATTTTACCCAAAATTTCGATTTTTGGAGCAAAAGCGCAGACTCAAGCCATTTTTTTTCAGCGGTAAAATTTCACACAGTTGATGTACTAGTATAAAAGCAACTTTTGGCACCTACCCGTTTTTGATTTTCAAAAAAAAAATTTTTTCGCTCCACCCTAATCTACAACCGAAAATCTATCGAATTAAAAATTTACTGTTTCACATTACATATTACATTTTTTCAGTAAAAAGGGCTCACTTATTTTTTATCTCCCATAAATAAAATTTTTCCAAGACGATAGCATCTAAAACATGAAATTAGAAAATTCGTAACTATGGAGCTACCGAAATACACTCCTGGACAAAATTATAAACTCAGAAAATTTTTAATTTGTTTAAATCGTAATATAAATAAACTTAGCTTTAAATTAATAAAATAAAGATGAATATTTATAATAAGACATCTAAATTTAATATAACTCATAAATAAAATGGAGCAAATAATTTAAATAAGAAAATACATTACTTAAAAAAAATAACATTATGTGAGACCTGGACAAAATTATAAACTCAAAGTTATGAATTTCAATATTCTGGCATATTTGATATGAATAAATGCATTTTATGACAAAAAACTAATAAATGGAGTCATTATGGATCAATACTTTTCAATATTTCAATACATATTTTCATTTTTCTCATAAAATAACATTATGTGAGATCTGGACAAAATTATAAACTCAAAGTTATGAATTTCTACACTTTGGTATTTTTGATATAAATAAATGCATTTTGTGATAAAAAACTAATAAATGAAGTTATTAGGATGATTAAATTTCAGTACATCCATGCATTTTTATAATTTTTTTTTTCAAAAAAGATGAATAGTATAAATATAGTACATGTATAAATTGAAAACATAAAATTATAGATTTTAAGAAGTGAGCGTACTTTTGAATTCTGGAGCAAAGTATTAATGCATACATTCAAAAATGTGTTAAACCGTCATTTTTCTATGACTTCAAACATGCGATTCGGCATAAATTGAACAAGTTTTTCCAACTGATTCCAGGCTGAATGTATAGCCATATATAAATCATTTGTGTTTTGATATTGACGGCCATTGCGATAGATTATTTGAACCATTTCAACCCAGTTATTTTCAATGGGGTTTAGATCAGGTCTGCGGGCTGGCCAATTCAAGACATTTACATCTCAGCGCTTAGCCAGTCTTTTGTACTTTTTGCAAAGTGTATTGCTGCATTATTTTGCTGAAACACCCAATATTCCAGTGATCAACGGTCCATATGGCAAAAGATTATCTTCTAGCATTAACTGGTTGTCTTCTGCTTTTTGTTTTCTATTAAGAAAAGCCAGAGCAGTTTTGCCATTCTGAGAAAAAATCTTGCCCACACCATCACGAATCTTCCACCAAAGTTTCGACTAAAGATAAGCCGTTCTTCATATTCCATATCGTACCAGTAGTATCTTATGCTATCTGGGCCATAACCAGAGTATGGAAATTCATAACTTTGAGTTTATAATTTTGACCAGGTCTCACATAATGTTATTTTATGAGAAAAAATAAAACATGTATTGATATATTGAAATGTATTGATCCATAATGACTCCATTTATTAGTTTTTTATCATAAAATGCATTTATTTATATCAAATGTACCAGAATATAGAGATTTATAACTCTGAGTTTATATTTTTGTCCAGGTCTCACATAATGTTATTTTTTTAAGTTATGTATATTCTTATAAATAATATGGAGTAAGTAATTTGAATAAATTATATTAAATTTAGATGTCTTATTATGAATATTCATCATTGTTTTATTAATGTAAACCTAAGTTTATTTATATTATGATATAAACAAATTAAAAATTTTCTGAGTTTATAATTTTGCCCAGGAGTGTATATCACTCAGATCAATACGACAAGGACGTGCTCAGTGTGCAGTGACAGATCCTTAATCAAAAAAAGTCCCTGGAATAGCTATTTTTTATCCGGTAAATGCATAATTCGAGGCTAATTCTATATCTTTTTTTAAACTATTATAATTTGTCTTGATTTCCCCACTTAGAAGCTCGGAATAGCAACAGGTGCTAAGGTTACAGATTTTAATATGGTATGATATCGAGCATTGATCATTAAATTTACTATTTTATAAGAGTGAAGTCATTGTTTTAACCAGCAACTAGTCTATTGATGTTATTAAGCATTTTTATTATTAGAGTTTTGAAACTAAATTCCAGAAACATATAAATGACTCAATGTTTGTTACTTTTTTTTTTTTTTTGTACAGTTACTTTCAAGATACAAAGATTTTTCTTTAGTGAAAAATTATCTCTCGAAAAAACTTAATGCTTTACAACATCTCCCATTGCTGCAATTAAAGGGCTCGTTCTACTCTAAACTCTTCACAGTAATGATAGCATCTGTAACAGAGACTCTATCGAATGAAATTAATAGAGTTCGTTTCTAGAGGCGTATCGAAATATAGACGGATCTCTATACCACTGCACTTGAGCACGCGATTTTAAAGCGTAAGGCCGAGGAAATACTCAGACATTCAGGCGTTTATTATGAACGATGTATTACTAAAAAATACATTATCATCGACAGCAATCTCATCGAAACATCAAATGATACGCCAGGATCTGTGAGTAATCATTCACTGTCGTTCTTAAAACACTCGTCGCTGATTGGCGAGTTGAATTCTAACAAGCCACCCACAACGCTGAAAAAGAGTGTGAGGCATGTCCAAAAAGTACACAGATACAAAAAAAATTGTTCGAATGACACTACTTAATTGCCTGAACAGTGGTATATGTTTTGTTTATTTATGATAGATGTTTCCCACCCACAACGTTTTAGATGGTTCCACGAATAAATGAAATAGACAATGGAGATACTAAAGTAACTGCAAGCAATATGAGCGATAGAAAGAGTGCGCTTCTCATTTATCATAAATAAAACATGTATCATATATGATGTAAAAATAATGTTACATGATACTAACATAATGCAATAATTTGAACTATTTCTGGGTAAACCAGGGCCCGATTAACCTCTGAAGCTATGGGAAGCATAGTGTCATTTTGGGGAACCCTTTCAGTCGGGTAGAGTGTTTTTTATTCGACATAATCCAGAAATTTACCAGTGTTACAAATATTATTTCAATGTGTGGCTCAGTTAAGTTTACCTATATTTCATTAAACAACTTTTCTTAGTTCCTTTTATACAAAAACGAGATACAATCAAGAAAATATGCAAAATTGATTTAATAATAAAAATGTTAGTTTGGTAAAAAGGTTTAATTCAATATATATGCACAACATAAAATATCAATATTCAGAAACATTTCTGTCAATTTTAGTAACAGCTTAAATTATTTATATTTTATACTATGCATACAAGCCAAATTCAATAATAATCAAATTCAATATCTAAAATAAATATTAATCTAACATAAAAAGTACATACCAATAAATTCAATAAAAAATTTCGGGCCCCCTATTCATTCAATATAGGGTCTTTTCAGATATATCTTAAGGGAAGCAAATGCTTCTCGTGCCTATTCAATAATCAAGGCCTGGGGTAAACGGTCGAAAATAAACTTGAAAGAAAAGCAGATACAATTCTTTAAGATAGAGCTGACATTTAAGAGAATCACAGCTAAATAAACCAAGAGCATATTGTAAAAAAAAATTAATCCATTTAGAAGGTGCATAAAATCTGTTTTATTTATTTTCACAATGAAACAAATCTGTAAATAGATTCCATATATATGAAAGTTTGTGAAAATAGGCTTGCTTCAGTGTGGGAATGAATAAAACAAATTTTATGCACCTTCTAAATGAATGATCGTAATGTTTATGTTCTTCTATTTTTACAAGAACAAAGTATTTGACTCGATTTTCGACAGATTTACACATTTTAGAAGGTTCTGAACACGATTTGATGGTTTTTTAGAAGATGTCTGTCTGCGAGTCCTATAAGGATAATCAGGCCCTACATACAATACCAAAGCATTTATCAATAACATGAAAATCCGAGTATATTTACGAGAGATAGAATATGGAAAGACGCGCAGACCAACCGAATGCATAAACACTTTTCATTTTTCTTGGAAAGCGTTAAAAGTAATATTAAAGGATTTAATGTTAAAAAACTTTATGTTTAAAACCCACACAGATACAATAAATTGGTAGAATATTAGAACTGAAAATATCGGAATTTTGAAATCCTATTTTTAGTTTATTCTCACGTTAAACATTTTCCACCCACAGCTTTTCACCACATTCCAAAAACAAACATCATAGTATAACAACGAAGATATTACTCTAAAGAAATATTCAAGCAATACAAACTATATAGCGAATGCATGGACATCTTCTTTATCACAAATGAAAAATACATCGTATACATTCTACACTGCAAAAGCTCAAAACGCAAAAATAAACACATTTTGGAACACTTTTGTCCTCAAATTCACAACACATTATTATGTTGCGAAATGTGTTTTGTGTTGTGATTGTGTTCTTAATATATTGTAAAAGTGCTGCTCTCTAGAAATAACTTCTTAATATGTTGCAAAAGTATTGCTATTCAGAAATGTGTTCTAAAAATAATGTTGTTAATTGCGTTGAAATAGTGTTGTAAATAGTGTTGATGAAAATAGTTTCTTAAAATAGTGTTGTGCAGCACAACACTTTGTCCCCAAATTAACAACACATCGTAAACTTTTACAATTTGGTACACTATAAAACAACATATGCAACAAATCTTCAAGATATTTTCAAGATGGTGCCTTTAAAATTACACAATTTTAAAAATGAACAGAACCATGCATAATCGAAACAGCACAATCGAATACGATTCTAGTCAGAAGTGTTGATTTTATGTTCAGTTAGTGTTGCAAAAGTGTTTCAGTGCGTTTGCAGTGTAGAACTATATTGCACTGATAATAATATATTTATTTCTGCTATAGTAAAAGATCTAAAATGAATTTGATGACAGATATCGTCAATTTGACAAGTATATCATATATTTTCTTTAGTTTAAGTCTTTTGCCACGTTTTGATTCAAATTTATTTATGCTCTTTTCAATTTAATTTTTTATCCTTGAAAATATAGGTATGCATTTTGAAACATAATCAACTTAAACTAACTTAATATCTGCTAAAAGTGATACAAAAACATGCAATTAGAGAATAAATGCCTTTATATATTCAGATGGATATGTTTCATAGCTCTGATGACAATATTTTATTCAAGATCTATAAAAATACAATTATTTTCGCCAAATTGTAAATTGAAAATTGGTAAACGAAAACTCTTACATAAGGAAACTAACTGCAATATTAAACTAGTCGAAGAAGGCCACCGTAATGCCTACCCATCATGGATATGAATAATATAAAATATGAAAATAAAAATATGTGTAAACTATTTATAAAATGCACTGCGATACCAAGATTAAAATTAAGTTTATATTTAAATATTTTTGATACGTAATGCCGTTTTTTCCTTAATGCTCTATTACGAAATTACCGGCACTACTTGATAATCCCTTCGACCCATTTCGACAAATTATATAAATTGCTAAACTACTCGTCAATTATACAAACTGGCATAGTTTTTATTTTATTTAATGAAAAAACAAATAAATCAATAAAAGATTAATAAAAATACACATGAAAAGTCAAGTGAAAAATCATTTGATGACGTAAAAGACGTGTAACATGTTTAATGTCAAGTGATTGTGACATTTACGATAAGCTATTATTGATATTTAAATTATAGTTTGATGAAATTTTTTTTGGTCGACAGGTTAATAAAGTAGTATCTAATTACGTAAAATAAACATCATTATAACTTCAAAAAAGATAATCATATTAACTAACAGTTAACTGCGTCGGGTAAAGCGTCTAATTTACAATTAAAATATATATTTGAATTGAAAATGGATTCTTCTCCATTGTCACATATTGCACACTAAATTTTAACTTTCTATCTCAATTTGTTCAAAAGATAGAGTGCTTACAGACAGACACAAAGACAGCATTTTTTTTTTCTTCTAAAAATGTGGTTTTCGAAACCTCCAGTATCTGAAACATGTAAATCCGTCAATTATTATTATTTTTTTTCGATAAAAAAGGATTACAATATATCTGTGGTTTCCGGTAATAACCAGATAAGGCACATTTTTAATATTTTGAGTAATTAACATTTAAAGTTTTCAAATGTATTTTCATCATTCATTACTTTTATAAAATAAATTAGAACTTAATAATTTTCACTACATTCAATTAGGATATAAGAACCTCTTTTTTTGCCAAAATAGTTATATAAAAATGGTTTTTATTAATTAAGAACTAATTAAAAAAATTTCAAATTTTTAAACGAAAATTTATCGTCGCCCTATGACAAGAAGTATCCGATTTTCATTTTTCAGTATTATGGCAGATGAAAGTACTCTTTTAAAGTTACATTTTCCCAATTTGAATTAAATTTTTTTTCAAAAATGTGCCTGGTTATTACCGGAAGCCACAGATATATTTTATGCTATGCATGATGGGTAATTAATACCTCATACTACGTATGATGGGTAAATAATATGGATAACAGTGAACGTGAATTATTTTATACAATTGTTTTATTATTTTGCACAGAGCATCCAAATTTTAAGAAGATTCAAGTCGCCCGAAACATTCCATATATTACCAATGCGTAAAAAGATCTCTATTGATTCCAATAATGGATGTCAAATAAAATCTTAATGGATAAAGTATTCTACTATTTTTAAAATTAGTCTGTAAAAGCCCTTTGTTATATACTGGCTAAATCTGTAATTTTCTTCTTGTATTTGATGCCTGCTATATGTTTTTAGTTGTTCCTTAAATGTTTTTTTTTTTTTTTTTTTTTTTTTTTTTTTGTCATTTTTAACAAATATTAAGTTTGATAGTTTCAAATGATTTTCATAGGTAGTTTTACAAATGAGCTTATACAACAATATTTTAGAATCAACTCTTTTAAAAGGAGTACTTTCACATTAAATAAATTATAATAAAATACATAAAAAGTAATAAAAACATGAAGGATTAAACATTAAAATTTAATTTTGTTTCGATGAACTAAATCCTAGGAATAAAAAATTCCGTTACTCCTACAACCCATTCGTTAGGAAACGGAAAAACCTCGCTACTGGGGGAACCTTAAATTTTCGTCAGCTCTGTAAAATATGTCGTTTATTTATTTATTATTTTTTTTTTCTAAGCAAGGATATTAAAACTAAGATTAATGCACGTAACAAGTAACAATATCATTGCACAGTATGTATATAAAACAATACAGCATTTGCCTAATTGGGCTGAATTTTAACTAATTAAAATTTTAAAAAATGTAATGCATTTAAACGTCTGTATCTCGATGTCTAACATCATCGTTAATTGAGAAGCTCCAGGTAACCATTATATTTAAAATCACTTAAAACCTTCATGAATTTTTTAAAAATACTTTTTAAGTATAAATTTAAATATATATTTAAATATACTTTTTAAATGTACTTTTTAAAAAAAAAATTTTAAAATATACTTAAAATATTTTCAAACGAAAAAAAAATTACAGGATGAAATTAATGGATTTATGTAAAATTTTAATTCATTTTAACAGAAAATACATTCTTTTGAAGTAATTTGAACAAAAGGAAACATTAATTTAGAAGAATAAAATTAAAGGTGTTCATTACATATAATTACTTTTTAAAACTTCATTATTTTTATCGTTTGTGGTTTTATTTATTTAAATTTATCACATAAAAAGATTGACATAAAACAATGTTTTGGTTTTAAGCAACTTTTAAAGCACTAATCACAAAGTTAAAGTAAATAATCTTTTTAATTTTTTTTTCTTTTTTTTTTAATGGTATACCCATCTTTACCCATTTTGGGTTTCTTTACTCATCATTCTCAACATAAATATATAACTCAAATATATAAAAATAAAATGCCACATTTTATATCAAATCTATCCTAGTTTCCCCTTGTCAACAATATATATATATATATATAATTAGGCGGTAAAAATAAATCATTAATTTAATATACATACTATGAATAATTATACAAGAGATATATTAAAGCATTTAAAATTTTACGAATATTTCATAATATATATAATAAAAATTTGCTAAATCATTTGCCATTATAAAATAATTGTTTACAAAAATGAGTCCTTTAGAGCATTTATACATTTTATGTATAAGTGCATTACTTTTGCACTCAACGACAATCAACACTTATCTAATGAAATAGATTAACAATATTAAACGCCAGGGAAGCATTAAATTTGTCTCGCGGCAAGTGCAACGCAAGACAACCGCCTGATCTTCCCCTCGGGTTAAGCCTAACATATGTGATTATCATGGAAATTAACCGGAGAGTCACTCTCAGACATGCCGCACATGATCGTTCTATGATCGGCAGTCAGAGACCTTTGTGTTCTGGGGCTAGAGGAAATATCACGAGCTATGGAAGTTACGGATGTTGCAATAAAGATAGATCAATTTAGCACAGAATTGTTACAAATCACCTTTTATTAAAAAGGTGAGATTTCTGAAAAGAATATGGAGAAGTAAATCAATAAATGATGCATGGGAAATAAATCAAGATATCAATCACTGATAAAGAAAATCAATTGATTATGATGCATAATAGACCACATAAAAATATTATAGTATTTTCTCGATGAACTTTTTCACAAATAAATATTTAATTCCAGAAAAGAAAGAAAATAATTTTCATATTATATAGATATATTACGCGCAGCTAAAACAGTCTGAGAACCAGTGACATGTCGCGCAATTTTTTAAAGAAAATAATTACGACGAAAAGATGCAATTTTCGTTAAATGATCGCGAGATAAAAGGCGAAATTCTCCAAAGGATGGACTTAGATGCCAAAAATTAGTTATTAAATCAAAAAAAAAAAAAAAAAAAAAAAAAAAAAAAAAGTAGCCGCCATGAGGCGATTTGCGACCGTGAATCTGCACCTATATTATAAACGAAAACGAAACCATCTTAAAATAAATTTTACGTAATTAATATACATATGTGTATGTGTCTGTGTGTGCGTACATAGAATTATTAATTATATTCTTATAAAGAAAGATTTCTAACAAAGACATAAACATACATATGTGTCCCTGTTCGGAAGTTTTATCTCCAAGTTGGTTTTCTATATTTCTGACTAAAATTTCTAATTTTTGTACGAACTATGTTGCAAAAAAATTCATCAATAACATAGAAAGCTTTCTTAATTATATAAATTTCATTTCATTAGAAAATGTTTTCAATACACTTATCTCGTTTTATCTTTCATGATAATTTTTGTAAATGATCACCAGTTGAATTAATATAGAGGTTTGAAGTTTTTTTTTTTTTAATTGTTCTCCATGAGATATTTAATATTTTTGTGTATGGATTTAACATTCATGTTTACATTTATATTTTAAAAAGTATTTAAATTGAGAGTTTGTTGGATTTTCTTCATTTTTTTTTTTTATATACCCGAGAGAAAGAAATTCATATTCAATTTAAAATCCCATACATCTAAAAATCCATACACAGTCATATGTAGTAGATTCTGATGAATGTTAGAGAAAACATTAAAGCCAAAATATACATATTTATGAAAGTAGTAGGGATTTTAAAAAAGTAATTTTTTTTAAGAAAAATTAGATTTTAGTAAAATAGGCTGTTTTACAAAAATATATATATTTAAATTTTGTTTAATTTTCAGTATTAAGTATTGTTCCTCCACATATATTGGGTTGGGGAAAAAGTAATTTCGCTTTTTTTTTGGTATTTTTCAAACTGAATTTATTTATATAAATTTAAAAATCTAATCAAAAATATGTGTGCTGTTTTGTTAGATCATCTTTTGCCATTTTTTTAGTAAAACCATAATTTCGTCACTGTAGAATTCCTGAAATTTCTGGGTGAAAAAATGAACAAGGTGATTTTCACAAGTTTCTTTTGAAGCCAGGTTAACACCATTAAGTCAGTTCTGCTGAGAGCGGAACAAATGGTTATATGTTGGATACAGGTCCGGACTATACGGTGGGTGCATCAAAACTCCCCAGCCAACCTCTCTCAGTTTTTACCGTGTGATTAAAGTTGTGTATGGTTTTGCGTTGTCGTGATGGAAGACAACGTCTTTCCTATTGATCAATTCTGGCCAAGTTTTTTTTAATCCCCTATTTCAATTGCATTAGTTGTTCACAGTAGATAGTTGAATTAATAGTTTGAGTCGCTCATGATTGACAATTCCCATCCAATCCCACCAAACACTCAGCATCACCTTCCTTGGCATCAATCCGGCCTTTACCACCATTTGTGAAGCTTCTCCAGACTTCGACCACGATCTTTTTCATACATTGTTGTCGTACGTGATACATTTTTCATCACCCGTAATCATCCGTTTCAAAAATGGCTCGTTTTCGTTCTCTTTCAATAGCAATTCGCAAATGGAAACTCTGTCCATTAAATTTTTCACTGTAAGTTCTTAGAGAACGCAATTATCGAGTTTCTTTTAGTATCCAATCTTATGTAAATGGTTCAAAACTGTTTTATGGTCAAGGTTTTGTTCCGTAGCAATGTCGCGGGAAGAAATGTGTCGGTATACTTCGATTTTTTAAAAATTTCATCGACTTTTTCAAGGATAGGTCGGTCAGGGCAAGGTAAATCTTTAACATCGAAATTTCTGGAACGAAAACGAGTAAAACAATTCTGACACTGGCTTTTACTTAAGAACTGATCACCATAAACGCCACACAATTTTCGATGAGCCTGCAACGAATTTTTCCCTTTTCGGAAGAAAAAAAGCAAAATGTGACGAAAATAATTTTCTGGAATCTTCATTTTAAAATGCAATAACTTTTGATTGGTTAAACAGATGACGCTACATTTATATCTAAAATTTTATAGAGACTGTTGCCTTTCAAACGCTGTATAATATGACTTAATTGAGTAAGTATTACTCGAGATATTAGACTTTAAATCCATCTATTGCGAAAAAACGAAATAACTTTTCCCCCAACCCAATATTACAGTATTCTTCAAAATTAAAGAGAAGGTTTCAAAGACATTGTGTGCCCTTAAAAATAATTATTAAAATCACGGTCTTCTAATTAAAATTTTGCTACCATAATCAAGTCTGCTGATTTTAATGAATATGTGCCAAGAATTTTCGAAATTTAGTCATATACGTATTAAGTCATTATAATCAGTGAAGATCACAGCAATAAATAAACTGGATTTAATTTAAACTAGTTTACCTCAAATCGATAAATGATATTGAAATTCCAGAAAGAAGAAACCAGATTTTATGAATACAGGTAGTTTTAGCCGAGTTTCAGTTCCGGTCGAATATTATACAATATTTTGCCGAAAACGAATATTCCCGAAACTAAGACCTCGGGGAGAAAATGAAGACGAAACAGATTTCTTCCGATTTTCAGTTTAACTGGCAGCGAAGACAATCATGTAATAGTAGAACTTAAATAAAATTTCCTATGTCTTTTTTCTTTTCTTTTCTTTTTTTTTTCTTTTCTTTTTTTTTGCGCTCCAAACTTTTATTAGGGATTTTTTTAAAACTATTTATAAAGCAAAGCAAATGCATCAGTTACTTAAAAAAGACCCCGAAATCTCTAGGGCCAAACTAATTCACAAAGTGAAAGATATGTGAAAATGTTTAAGAATATGTATGTGCATTTAGTATGTAATATGTACGGTGGAGATCTGTTTAATGTAATCATTTGGATAAGTAAGTGATATTTTATTTACAAAATTCACTCGTATTACTAAGTCACTTAATATTTATTTTTTATTTCTCCAGTTTTCTCAATATTCAATTTTTTTTTTCGTTTTACAAAGAACATTCAAAATTTTTCACCACTTTATTATTAAAATAGAATTTTTATACTTAAAGAACTTTTCACTTAACTTTTATTTTTCTACTTTAAATTGTTCAGTCAGTTAAATTCCCTTTATAATATCAACGAATGTCCATTGAAGGCTATTTTTTATTCAAGCAATGAAATAAACATCTAGACTTTAAAAAAATATATTTGTTTACCAGTATAGTATATAGTTTAAGTAAAAAAATAACATATTTTAAATTTAGTCACACGGTTAAAAAATATTTTAGATGTTTCTGTCATTCTACTATCTAATATTCTACTTGAACTTTTAAAAAGTATTTAGTGTCAGAAAGTATCAAAAACATATAGAAAATCGCCATTTTTTTTATCGTTAAACACCCAATAAAATAAGTGTTAGACAAAATATGTAACTAATTTTTATAGAAATGATTATATTTAAAACTGATTTTAATACATTTTCACATACATTAAAGGATTAATTATTATTATTATTATTTATTATTTTTTATTTATTATGGGAACCACCAGAAAATAGAAAAACATTTTTATTCAACATTGTTTTGAGAATTTCGACTTCCAGTTTAACGCAATAACTTATTTCTATAACTATTGTATACGACTACAATAAAAAAATAGATAGTATAAAATATTATCTTAATACCACTAAAATGAAATCTGAAGAGGGTACTACATACAATCAGAAATTATACAATAAGCATCAAAGTTAAAAAAATATACAAACAAAAAAACAAAAGTAAAGAAAAAAAAACTACTGAATAAGATGAAAAATAATTCCAATTGACTCTTTTGATTAAAGGATTAAATATTTGGCATTAGGTGGATTTGGATTCGCATTTTTCCCCATTCTTTTAGCGCGTTTAATATTTTTTTCTCCTTTCCATTTCTGTATCTAAAAAAAAAAAAAAAAAACTTTCCCTGCTTTTTTTCTCGCTATTCCGTCTTATTTCAATGCTGTTTTACTTCTTTTAATATCATATGATAACGCATATTTGAGGTTCCCTGATTTCATGTTAGAATTTATTCAATCACGAAAATATGCGTTTAGTCGTGTCCACCCGTATTATTTTCAAACGAAGCTGAAGAACTTCGGTCCTTGCCGAAAGAATATATATACAACAACAGTGATAAGTAAACATCTTTCCACCCTTACATTCTAAAGAAATATAATCAAATGCATATAATCAAAATATTTTAAATAAAAAATACATAAAAATGGTTTTATGCTATTAAAGTACTGAATAAAATAAAAACTGGGCGGTTAACCTATTCTGCTTGTACCTCGCTATTTTTTTTTCTTTTTTCAGAGTTGTTATTATTATTTTTATTCAGTTATGCGCAGTAATGAGTTTAGAGGGTCTCTCACTCCATGTGAGAAAATATTCGTTTAGTCGTATCTTCTTGTATTTTAGGTAGATTTCGTATGAAGTACTACCTATTGCGGTCGTTCCTATGTTGGAATTTATGAAAAATTTTTGCAGATATTTTAAACTCCGATCATGACCCCTAGACCCCAAAACTACCACCAGTAAACATATATATATATACAAGTAAGATGGAGTGACGAAATTAGAAAAGTGGCTGGTGTAAATTGGATGACGAAAGCACTAGACATTGGAAAAATCTGTGGAAGACCTACATCCAGCAGTGGATCGAAAACGGTTGATGATGATATATATATATATATATATATATATATATATATCATTTTTTTCTAGATACGATAACTTATATAATTCTGCTCAAATCACTTCCAAACTGATACAAAATGTCGAGAAGCATAAAATCTCGGTCAAGTTCGTTGATGGGCAAAATCGGACCAAGAGGGTCAAAAATAGGTAAGGTTTTTGTGAAAATAGAAAAAAAAAAAACATAACTTCTTAGTGAAAATAGATATCGAATAAGTTTGAAGTTTATATTACTTTTAAAAAAATGAGCCAAAAGTGCATGCATGGCAGATTTCGATAGAATTAAAAATGGGCTCAAGAGAGGCAAAAATAGGGTTTTGGGGAGAAAAAAATTCATAACGTCGACAATTCTCAAGATATCAAATCCAATTAAATATTTTTTATAAATGTTTTTAATATTATCTAAAACTTCTGGAGTTAAAAATTTTTGATATAAACAACTCTTATTGCCCCCCCCCCAAAAAAAAAAAACGAAAATATAAAGGGGAGGTGAAAAAAGAAAAATATCTATAACTTCGTCAATTCTTAAGGTATCAAATCCGATTAAATTTATTTTACATCTTCTTAATATCTACAACTTTTACATTAAGAAATGTTTCATAGAACCAATCCTTATATCAAAAATAAATTAGGCAGAAATAAGAGTTTAATATAGAATAAGAGTTGAATACTTATAATGTAACTTATTGGTCGTTTTTTTTTTTTTTTAAATATATATATAAAAACAGAATACAGTTCAAAATATGCTTTGAAAATGAGTATTTTAAACAGAATTTCCCGAAGTGACCGTGATGGAAAAAATTGAGGAAGTTTTCAAATAACAAATTACTGAGTGAATTGACTAATTTTTACCAATAAATATCAATAACTATATTTCTGGAAAAATTATGCAATTTTTAACAACACTTTTCCATAAACTTTTTTTTCCTGGCATAACACACTCACAATCAAAAATGATATCAGTTAGAAGTGTTAATTATTATGTTCAGTTAGTGTTACAAAAGTGTTTCACGAATTTGCAATGTAGTCATAACTATTGCTTTAACGATGACCTACAACTTTCTTCAGTAAATTTGGCGTAGCAACGAGATGAAAAAAATCTAAATTTGGTAACTAAAATTCGCTTGATTCACTTGTTGTACCATTGTTCGTTTCGGTGAATAAATGCCGTCTTGCTCTACATATTGCTGAAAATGTGCGATTCCTGAGATCTTCGGGGAGTCTTAGGAATGTTTTCTTACATGTTACACTAGATTAGTTACGCCTGAGAATTATCTACGTCATGAGGATAGTTATTTTATAACATTTTAAGCCGCATTTGATGTGGATAAATGAGGGAATGACTGCGATTAAATATCATGATAGACATTTTTGATTTATAAATTCATATCAAATAGTCAAAGTATATCTATGCTACTTGTTATCTAGATGTATTGGTTATGTAAAGGGTGGTTTAAGATGGCAAAAGCTCATATGCTCCGAGGCTGACGTGGAATGGGGCAACAAGGCCCAATTAACCTCTAAAGCTGTGAGAGGCACAGTGTCATTTTAACCCTTTCAAATACAAGTTTTTTTTTTTTTTTTTTTTTTTACAATTTTTAGAAAAAATTACTTTTACGCTGATAACATTAACACTAACTCTCCAGATTAATTAGTATTTAATGAATATTTCATTATCGGAAACATAACGAATATTGTTGCTTTGCATACTGAATATATTCATCTTCATATGACCATAGGCTAAGGAAGAGTTTTTGGAGATGTTTAGAAAATATTATTTTACAACAAGATATAACTGATATTAAATATAATACTTTTTTGCGCTTTATTTCATATGATTCTTTCAGGAAAGTAATCTTTATTTTAAATTTAAAGAGCGAAATATATGTTAAAAAATCGCACACGGTGCACAGATGATTAAGCATTTATTATTATTATTATTATTACTAAATACCTACACGTGAATGAAGTCATGTAGTAGATGCATAGACACGTTTAACATTACTACATGTAAACAGAAACGAAAATATTTGTTAAAACAAGATAATACACAATTAAAATACATGTACTATAAATTGCAAACGATACTCGAACCGGTTAAAATAATTTGCACAAAAAGAAGTTTAAGTAACATGCTGAAAAACTTATAGTGAAATACTCATAGGCAACGTGACAGTCCAACACTCTTAAATAATAATTAAACAGAATGAATATGCCTTAACCGAAAATTAATCTGATGTGCTATTCTACTAACCTGTTAGTCATATAATATGCAACAACTATATCAAGTATAATATTCACCTACTTTTAGTAATAGATCGCAAAGAATGGGCAAATGGTCTAATATCACGCACCATCATAATAATGTGAATTATACTATGCAATACAAATATGTTCTTTTAAAAGACTGAAGTAACAAACTGATAATTATGGTTTTTACGAAATTCAAAAACTATCTTTCCACATTTCCCCTTATACTCTTAAGTACTTTCACAAATAAGTGTTAAAAATCTTTCTTTTACAAATATATTCAGTAAGACAATTTGTATGTAATTAATATTCTAATAGACTTGTTTTCTGTAAACATTTCTTACGACAGTATCATATTTTCAAGCATATTACACACACAAAGAAAAAAAAAAAAAAAAACAATTGCTATAGTTTCCAAATAGTGGTTGCGGTTGGGAGGGGGGTGGATTCCCATGTTATCCTGTTGAAGAGCATACGTATCTTTCTTGTTCACTGAAATCTGGAAATTTTAACAATAACATTTTTTCAGTAAGTATGTAGGAGAGCACTTTAGTCCTTTATAAGCTTAAAATATTTTAAAGATAACTATGCATATTGAAAAATATGCATTAAAATTTCAAAAAATGAAAAATGTAAAAAGTATTTTTTAATTATTTGTAAATTTGGACTGGAAAAACGGATACAGATTTGGAGCATATAGAGGAATAAAGTACATTCCTATTTGCATGCTGATAAAATATTGTTAAAATTTTTAAATTTAAATGAACAAAATATCTGTATTTTTCCCCCATAGGATAACATGAGATTCCATTTTTTACGAGATGTTTTAAAAATAAGAATACATAATAGGGGCAGGGGTGGTAATTTGAGATCTCATATTGTAAATTACTTATCTATGATTTACCTCACTAATTTCTCCACAATAGTAAAAGAAAACATCATATAAAGATTACAGCATATGACAACTTCTCTCACAAACATAGCTAACTAACAGTGTAAGCAACTTTGTAATCCGTTCAGAAAAGTCTGATAATTTATGTTCATTCGCCTTATTGTTGATCAATGCATGCATTTTTTGGCCAATTATAAGCAATAAGATGCTCTAGTGTAGAGGTCTGCACGGACCAGAATTTTCAAGTTCGGGTCCATGTATCATTACACGGGCCCGTTACAATTACTATACAATTTCTAAAAAATTCAGATTTTTATCATATAATTAAATTAAAAAAAAAAAATACTGCATAAATATCTGTCGAATGATTTTACAGTTTATATTACAGGAAATACACATTTAGCAACATTATTGATTACTTAGATTTTTAGGCTTTCAACATTTAAATAAAGATTCATTAAAAAAATAATATGGTTTAGAATAAAAGGAAAAAGAAAGAAAGTTAAAAACATCGTAACTTTTGAAACTGTTTAATAAAAGAAGATTTATAAAAATATTTCTATATCATTTTATTAAATATTTTAAATCCAAATTCATTCGTTAATTCAAAGAAGCTCTTTCTGATACAATTCATTTTTTTTTCAAAAATGCATAAGATTAGCAAGTGTTTTTATGTAGAAACTATATAATCGAATGGCGTTATCCATTTTTTGATACAAGCAATTTAAGAACACTGCAAGCAAATAAAATATTGTCATAGTTAGCGTTTTGAATAGAATTTCCGGAAATGATAGCGTGGGAAGGGAGAAAAACCGGCAACCATTTGAAAAGCTATTGTATATCAACAAGGTTATACAAGTATTTTATTTACCAAAAATGAAAAATGCTATTCGATTCCAAATCCCTTCAATAGTCATTCTTATCACTTATACATATATATGTATGTATATTTTTACAATTAAAAATTAATCTGAAAATATGTCAAAATTTCGCGTTATTCAGAAATTAATTTAAAAACCATCAAGGAGTATATATACAAAGATTAAGCTAACATAAGTTCTTTATCGCTATTAATAATTTTACAAATCATGTTGTCTGACTGCCCTACAGACCTTGAGAACAATTAAGTCTTGTTCCGGTCCGGCAAATCTCTATGTAGAAAAATAATGCAAGCTTGATCTGGGTACGAGTCAGTTAAAAAAATATTAAAACCGGTTACACACAATGTAACTGTCCGACGCCTATCTCTACACTGTACAAGTTACATTTTTATATTAATGCTGTCAAACTAGTATGGCTCGTGAAGCACATTTATATTTATTCTCGTTAAAATCATTTTCGTTGAAAATAGGTCATATTTTATCGTTTCTGCTTAAACCTTCAGAACGGACCGATCTCGGGCCCGTGCAGACCTCTACGGTGAACATGTTACATTTCTTCCGGCCCGTCCCGTGGAAAAAAATATCTTCTTCCTACCGACCCGGCCTGTGGGCCAAGTCGGGTCCAGACCCGGGTCAATGCAGACCTCTAGTGTGTCGTTTCTGCTTTTAGTTATAATTTTTTCTATAAAGAACACAATCATTCGAAAAAGTATACAAAGTATTCCAATTTCAACGCAAATATCATAATATCTTAAGGCCCCTGTCCTCGCTAGAGGAAACGCAAGCGAGCTAATGCTAATCCTATGGGAAAGCATTTTTCTAATAACTCTTTCGCATTTTGACATTTTTGAATAATTTTTTTGCATTGGATAGCTGAGGTGTATGCCGACAGCGCACCTTTTTTACTTTTTCAGTTTTGGTTGCAGATATTTTATACAAAGTTAGTTTCACTTTCAAAACCGGTTTCGAAACTGAAAGTGCTTTTTTAAAAAATATCTGCAACCAAAATCAAAAAAGTAAAAAAGGTGCGCTGTCGACATGCACCTCAGCTATCCAATGCAAAAAAAAAAAAAAAAAAAAAAAAAAAAAAAAAGTCAAAACGCGAAAGAGTTATTAGAAAAATGCTTCCCCATAGGAATAGCATTAGCTCGCGAGCTTTCCCTCGAGCGAGTACAGGGGCCTTAACACACTTTTCTTGAAAATCCAAAGTAATATCATTATTAACTAAAATTGCGTCTTAAAGAGAGGTTATTTGCACTAACTTTTCATCAAATTTTCACGAAACTGAAAATAAATAAATGAACAAACAAACGATCCTCGTAAAAAAGATCATTATCTTTATCACGATCACTTGCAAAATGTATTGAAAGGATATTCGAGGCAGAAAAAGCGAGAATTGATTGACCAGTTAAACGGAGCAATCATCTTTCACACTAAAACTTGTTTTGGTAGGGCTTTTTTCCTTTGAGCGCGTGTTGATCGTGATTATTATTATTATTTATTTTTTTTTTTTTTTTATCAAAACGACATGCATATTCTTACAAAAATTACAAATTTGAAATTTTTTATATTTATTTAAATTGCTTTGAAATAATTATAATTAAGGGTCGACCGAAAACAGGTTTTTTATCACCAAGGCAGAAACTCGGAAATCTTCCTATTTACGGCCGATAACGAAAACAAAATTGTCCAAAACTTTTTAAATGTAATTAATACATACATAAATATATAGAGTTATTAATTAATTGTACTTGTAATTATACGTTTGGTCTAAGTTAGCTCTCTGTGCCTCTGATCAAAACTTTTTATTTTCAAATAAAATAAAATATAACTAACTCATTTATGACACAGATTAATTTTCTACTTATACGAATTTCATTTAATTAAAAAAAAATGTTTAGATGAACATTCCTCGATTTATTTTTATAATGATTTTTATTCAGATATTGTCTTATAAAAAAATTTGTAAATGATCATTTGATAGGATATCTCAAAGGTAATTTAAAATTTTATTCAGTCTCAAACTAAAAATTATCTACTACTTTTAGGTCGATAGCTTTTAATGGGCATGTGGAAAGTGCCTTCAAAATTCAGCCATGTATGAGTTGCTAGGTTTAAAATTTGCTTCATTATAAATAATGATGTTCACAGCAATAAATGAAAAGTGTCTCAATTGAGCCGATATAGCTCAAATCAATGAGTCATGTTGAAAATTTCGAGGGTAGAAATAAGACTTTTTGAATACAGATAGTTTCGGTTCGGCCGAATTTTTTCTAAAAACAAATTTTCGGCAAAACACAGAACTCTAATAGTATTAAAGCAAATCATGAAATTTATTACAATTTCAGCAACGAATCTACTTACAAATACGCACACATAGAAAAAGAAAACTAGTCAAATGTGGCAACCCCAATACTTTCTTCTATCTGATGTATGATAATATGAAAATTGTAGCATAGCCGCGCCACCAAGTTAGATGGTTTAAACCAAAATCTAGTCAGCAACAACTTGTGTCAACTTATAACTAAATCTGAAGTTCGATAAAAATCCATGCATTAGTTTTTGAGATAGATTTATAGCAAAATCTTAAAAAAATCTGCATAACAGCGCCACTTGTCGGGTGATGTACACCAAAAACTAAAGAGGATCAATTTTTTATCATGTACTAGCTGAATCTAAAATTTGATGAAAATACATGCATTAAATTTTGAGATACATTTATTGCAACATCATGAAAAATGCAGCATAACAGCGCAATCTGTAGGGCGATATGCAACAAAAACTAATCAAATCTATTTTATATCAAGATCTCTCAGAATCTAAAATTTGTGAAATTCTGTGCATTAGTTCTTGAGATAGAACTATTGTGATAATAACGAATAATGGACCATGGCTATTTATTGAGCGATTTGCACCAAAACATAATGAACACCATATTATATCAAGTACTAGGGTAAAAATCATCAAAAGCTTCCTAAACCTCTTCAGTTTTTTATTTGCAACATTTTTAAAACACATCCTGTAGAATTAAGTTAGCTGTTGAAGGCACAACAGGGCATGAAATATCTAGGTTAGAACCACTAAATATTATGCTACAGCATTTTTTTTAATATCTTATCTAAAATAACTTATTGATCTAATCCTTTTATACTTCTTCTTTAACCTTCCGTCTACCAGACGGGTCCATTGGACCCGACAGCAATATTTAATGTAGATAAATGGGTGTTTTGTCTGGTAGACGGAAGGTTAAGCACTTATTGTAAACCTATTTTATAGGAAGAGTATCAATATGTGTGATGTTTAATAAGATTTCTTTAATATTTTATGGAGCCAGAAAAATTTATAGAATTATCTGTAAATAAAATATTTTACTTTTTACGAAATAATGAAATTGTACCTCGTACAAAAATAAATATATAAATAAAATAAAAACGATTAACCTTTCAAATGCATCAAGTAAAGTAATAACGATAAAAATAATCTTCCAGTTTTTATAGATATTAGCAATAATAATAATAAAAAAAACACACTGTTATACACATTTAACAATACTCGTAATTTGAAGTATAAGCAATTATATGCCTAATAAAGTAAATGTAATCTATTTTCAATATATAGTTATTTATTTTTTTAGTACTGTAATAATTTGCTTGATGTTTCTTTTGCCAGTACTTTATTGAGAAGGAAAAATACAATATTTCACAAAGAAAAAGATTTTATTGGTGATTAAATAATAATAATAATAAATAAAAGTGATTTTTCAAAATCCGAGAAGATTGATTAAAAAAGTGTTTTAAAGTATCTGATATCAAGAAAAAAAATTCATCTATTTATTTTCAACTCAGTCCAAAAAATCAGAATCAATCATCTGTTATAAAATTTAAAACCGATTAGCAACAAACATCTTTCAAACAACACATTTCAAAATAAATTTTATTTATTGAGTTTAAATTTTGAATTTTTTTAATATAATATTTAGCTTTAATTATTTTTTTGTAATTCCCCCTTGCATGTTTTGTAATCTGGGTTATTATTGACTCTTTAAATTTTACCAATCAGGAAGTATAATATAATTTTTGGAAGTTCCGCTGCTTTTCAGTGAAAATCTTAATGAAGATGCTAAGACCTGGCTTTATTGAATTTATGTATTCTTTATTTTCTTGCAAAATTTAAATATATATATATATATATATGTGTATTTTTAGAGTAGGAATAGAAAAATTTGAGTTTTATGTAGTTATGGCCATTTACAAAATTTGTATTTTTAAGGTTTTGGAGAGGCAGAGACCATTATTAGGATGGTTAATTAGTCATTTTCCAGTAATGGGCACCCCATGTACATATTTTTTAAAATGCAATTCAATAATATTTATAGTGCATAAAATATTTTGACTTAACTGAAAACTTAAATAATCAAATTTAATTTTGAAATTACATTTACCGAAATGTGACAACAGCAAAACTTTTATTAATAGTTGCTTTTAAATTATTTTACGTAGTTACTAAAATTTCAGTATATATTTTTTAAGTATGTTTATAACTCTGTCCTTTATATTTTGTAATCGGATAATCAAACCAGTCAGGATGCAGAAAAAATGTTTAAGGGCACAGTCAGGAGGGACTTGCATGACTTATTCTCTTCCTATTTAAATAAAAACAATTAAGCTACAGGAGCTGTTAAACCTTTAATTCCCATGATAGATCACGTTCTTGAAATTATGTAGTTCAGAAAATCTTATTTTAGATCAGAAAGTTTCAATGATTAATTTCGGTTTACTTAGATTCGGAATGTCTGTAATCATTTATCCACTTGGGGACGAGCGACACGCATACGTGCCGCAAAAAGGCTTAAGAATCCTTGTTTATTCCCACAGGTAAAATTTGGATTATTCAATCGAAGCATTTTCTCGATTTAAGAAGAAACAAATTTCTGTTTTTTTAAAATCGGTGACAAAGCATTAAAAATTTCATAAAAGTTTCCCGGCGCGAAGGGATTAAAGTAAATATAGCAATTTATTTTTTCTGGTGGGAATTAGGGTATACGAATTAAAATATGTTAAAATATCTCGGGTGGTATCGAGCGGTTTGGTATGTAGAGGGTTAAAAACCTATTTTCTGTCTTAAAGGTTTCTTATTCATCTCTCTGACACAAAAAAAAGTAATACAGTCGAGTCTCTCTACATCGAAACTCCATACATCGAATTTCTCTATATAACGAATTTTTAGTAGGAACAGTCCCCTTTTCGCATGATTACGTTAAAAACAGTCTATATAGCGAAATATCTATCTCCATATAACGCATTTTTTCATAAATTGGTCATAAGAAACAATTTTAAAAAGCTTCGAAATCATTATGGAAGCAATTTTCAATCACTTATTTTTGATTTATCGTCAGTGCTGATTTTTAATTACTTCTCACCTTGTTCTTTAAATCCAACGAATTTATCCCACCTCCCACACACCTTTCCACATCCTTCTCAAAACAGTGTCAATTGGATTGATACACATGTAAGAGAGGAATCAATGAGAGGCACAGAAGAGAGGCCTTCAAATGCAGGAAAATGTTAACTACAATTTTTCATTCCTTGGTAAAATTTGTGTATTTTTTGAGAGCGTAACAATTAAAAAAAAAAAAAAAAAGAAAAAAAAATTACAGATTTCTTTGTCTGAAATTAATGCAAGTCTTCCTTATTTGATTTTCATTAAGCTTTCAAATAAATGTCTATTCTCTTTTCTGAAACAGCTTAAATAATTAAGAAATAAAACGTTAGGTTAATATTTACTTTTAAACACTTCAAATTCTTAATTCAAAACATAAAAAAAAAATACTTGTTCAAATTTCACACATTAAATGCGATTTTTAACATCATTCTCTATACATCGAATTTCTCTATATGACGAATTTTTTACTGGAACGGTGGATTTCGTTATATAGAGACTCGACTGTATTAATGAAAAATATAATATTATTAAGATTATTAAAGATATTAATAAATCTGCAGATCAGTGAACTCAAGTATCAGTTCTACAGTTTTATTTAGAAAATATTTTAGTTAGTTTGTAAAATATCTAACTCACAATATCATTTCTTTCATATTTGTAATACAGTCGAACCTCGTTAACATGAACTTCTAGGGGAATCAAAATTTTGTTCATGTTAACAGTAATTCATGTTATCAGTATCAAATCTTTGTATTCCTATCTACAGGGGACGGTGAAAACAATTCATGTTAAAAGTAACTTACGTTGAGCGTGTTCATGTTAACGAGGTTTGACTGTACTAATTATTATAAGTGATATAGCAAGTAATCTTTGGAAGTTTAGTTGTTAGGTGCGTTCGTAATTATGTAAATACGTTGCACCTATTGTTGTCGCTCAGTCCGTCCGTCCGCATATAACAACGCAAAAACTATCCAACCGAATCATTTGAAATTTAAAATATATAATTATTACATAATTTTGTCGAGTCATTTCAAATTTTATGAAAATCGGATGGATAGATCAATTACAAGGGTAATCAAAAGGATTCCGTTACATTACATCAATGGGGGAAAAAGTTTCAAATGCATTTTAATCGTTTGAAATTTAAAACGTATATTTATTACATAATTTTGTCGAGTCATTTCAAATGTTATGAAAATCGGATGCAGAGATCAGTTACAGGGACAATCAAAAGTATTCCGTTATATTACAATCAATGGGAAAAAGAGTTTCAAATGCATTTTAATAGTTTGAAATTTAAAACGTTTAATTATTACATAATTTTGTGGAGTCATTTCAAATGTTATGAAAATCGGATGCATAGATCAATTACAGGGACAATCAAAAGTATTCCGTTACATTACGATCAATGGGAAAAAATGTTTCAAATGCATTTTAATGGTGTTACACTCATTTGAACATAATATAATTGACATGAATCTATGATGTATGTACTAAAATATACATTCTGTACAATCTGGGATGCAGAGAATATTTATTATTAAATTACAAGGCCAGACAAATGTATTCCACTAAATAATGTTATACGGTAAAACATTATTTGGGGCGTGTTTTAATTATATTAACCTACTTCACATTTTATGAATAGGATATACGTTAATGAAGTACAATAAAAACTACTCCCTGCATATTTACAGGAACACAAAAGATTTCGACCACTATACTGTATCCAAAGTACGCTCTACTATATCAGCAAGATCTGAATATTTTAAAACTTATAGTACGAACGCACCTCATTTGCTACGCTTCACGTGCAATTTCCAACTTGTTATAACTAGTGAGACAAAACTATAGGCTAATATTCCAAAACGTGTTTTCTTAATTAGAATTTTTTTAATTTCTATTGTCTCAATAGTGATAACTATAATAACTAGATACTTAATATCATAGCAAACGCGGTAGCGTTTGGTATAATATGTTTAAGAAATAGAAAGTGCAAACAACTTTCTAAAATTTCTGGCGAACCAGTTGAGATACGGCAGTGATATTTTTTTTAAAAGATAGAACTCGACGAGACGAATAAGGTGATAGCATTCAAAAAATTACTGCAGCTTAGAATAGTTTTTAATTTAATTTTTAATGAAAAAATGAAAGCAAAAAATTCAACTAAGTCTAGCTAACGTTTCCGTGGATGGATTAACTTCGTTTTTGGTTTATTTTAATCCTCATGGTAAAACTTAGAACAGTTTTTTTTCATCTTTGTATGTTTGTCGGTCGCTGAGAAAATCGAATTTTTGTCTGAAATTTCCAGCTGAACATAGTCTTTTTCTTATATTTGTTTCTTCTTGCAATTGTTGCACGTAAGTTTAAATGAACATGAAAATTGCTATGTATAAATAAATAGATTAGTATCTTTTTCCTTAGTCTTTTGCCGAAATTCGAATTTTTCCGCGATCTTTTGCCGCAATTTACGTTTTTTTTCGCTATCTTTTTCCGAAATTTGCATTTCCCCCAAGATTTTTTGAAAAAGAAATGTCTTTTTCTCTGCTATCTTTGAACGAAATTAGAGTTTTTTTTTTTTTTTTTTTTTTTTTTTTTTTTTTTGCTATTCTTTGCGTTTTTCCCGCTTTTTTTAAACGATGCGTCTTTTCTGCAATCTTTGCCGAAATTTGCCATTTTCTTGAGGTTTTTTGTTAAAATTCGCGATTTTTCTCTGATATTTTGCCTAAATTTGCGTTTTTCTCTCGATCTTCAGTCGAAATTTGCATTTTTCCTCGCAACCCTTGCCTAAATTCGCGTTTTCCCCACAATTCTTTGATAAAAAATTTTTTTCCCTACTATCTTTGAGTGAAATTTGAGTTTTTTCCGCGATTCTTTGCGTTTTTTCTGCCATTTTTTGACGAAATTAGTGTCTTTTAACGTGATTTTTTTGCCAAAATTCGAATTTTTCCGCGATCTTTTGCAACAACTTACGTTTTTCTCGAGATTTTTTTCCAAAATTTGCATTTTCCTCAAGATTTATTGAAAGAAAAATACTTTTTTCTCTGCTATTTTTGAACGAAATTAGTTTTTTCCGTTTTTTTTAACGAAATTTGCGTCTTTTCCGCGATTTTTTTTCCAAAATTTGCGATTTTTCTGAGGTTTTTTGCTAGAATTCGCAATTTTCCTCTGATCTTTTGCTAAAATTTGCGTTTTTCTCGTGATCTTTAGTCGAAATTTGCATTTTCCTCGCAACCTTTTGCCGAAATTCGCGTTTTTCTCACGATTCTTTGACAGAATTCGCTTTTTTCCTACTATCTTTGGTCTTTTGCGCGATTTTTGGCCAAAATTCACTATTTTCTCGAGACTTTTTGAAAAATTCGGCCGATTTTGCGGGGGTTTTTTTCTGCGAATTTTTTTTCTATTTTTTTTTTCTTTTTTTTTTTTAAGAATTCATTTTTCTCACTATTATTTGAAAAATTCATATTTTTCTGCGATCTTTTGCGAAAATCCACTTTTTTCTCTCGATTCTTTAACAGATTTTGCGTTTTGCCCCACTATCTTAGAACATAATTCGCATTTTTTCTGTGATTCGTGAACATAATGCTCGTTTTTCACGCTACTTTTTGACGAAATTTTCAAAGATCTTTTGACGATTTTCATGTATTTTTTCACGATCCTTCCACAAAATTGATGTTTTTTCGCAACCTTTTGACGAAATAGACGTTTTCCCACGATCTTTTGATGAAATTAGCATTTCCCCCCCGCTATTCTTCGACACTTTTCACGTTTATTACCCAATGTTTTGACGAATTTTGAGTTTTTTCGCGGTGTTATGTCCGAATTTTGGGATTGAAGATCGATTTTTTTAAAAATTTCGGAACAAATTAGTCCCACAAAAAATCGTAAAATCGCTCAACCGCGAAAAAATCGCATGCCTGCATTTTTCAGGGTCTGCCAAGATATTGCAAGGTCTGCAGATATTTTTCAGGGTCTGCGCGGCAGACCCGCAGACCCGGAAGTCGGCGCCACTGAGTTAAATGTATCTTATATATGTATTTTTAATTTGTGTGTTTTTTAATGAAAGTCATGTATTTTAAATAAAGCTGGTGACAGCTTTATATTTAAAATGAAATTATGGCGAAGGAAACCTATTTGGCGATTGTTTCGAGTAGCTAAAATAAAAGTAGGAAAATAGCCGTCGGGCATATAAAAAATAAAACAATCAGATCGGAGCTGTTGATAACAGTCACAAGACTTATGCTGGTATTTATATAGGTACTATAGCAAAATTTGCAACATCTCTGGTGTTAAACTAGGACTCTCGAGGTAAGGCATTTGGCTGCTCAGCAGCGGGTAGAGAGTTCAAATCCCGTCGGATGTAAGTTCGTTTTGTTTAGAAATGCTTTTATGTTAAATTATTATTCCTTCGGGAATATTCTTATGTTAATTGTTATTCAATTTCTAGAATTTTTCTAGTTGTGAATATTTCATTTGAGAAATTACCTTGAATGTATTTAATTGGTATGGCTTTTAATTCTTTTAATGAAGTTCTGTACTTTTTTCGTTCAAATCCATGGTTTATTTTTCATATCATGCATTTTATATAGCAATGCAATGACTTTTATAATTATTCTGATACATCAAAATTTTATGCTGTTGTTATCATTTTATAAATTTTGACAGCAGCAATTATTTTTCTTTTTAAGATATTAGAAAATCTTCAGTTTTTATCAAAAAATTAAATGACTAGTATTAAAAAATGCTCTGACGAGCACCAAAAAAGGTTAATATGTTTTTAAGTATGAAAAAGGGTTTGACAAGTGCTTCTGTTAATTATTGAGCATGAGGAAGGACAAGGAATCCCTTCTTGGCTACAACTCACTTCAATGCCAACTTTGAAAAAATCATATTTGCGCTTTTTCCATATAAAAGAAATTTGCGGATCTTTAGTAGGACTTCCTACCGAGCTTTAGATGTTAACCAGGAGTGTAGTCGTAAAAATAACATAGGATATATACTCTAAGCAGAGGGATACCCTAAAATGTGTATACTATAAGCTTTCTTGAGAAACAGAGGGTATATGGTGTTCTATTAAAAAGTCCAGAAGGTATACGGCGTATAACCTGCACTACATCCCTGATGTTAACTGCACAGTTCACACTGCACTATACTACAAATCAATTTTCTGTGCAATTATACACTTAGGGCATGCTTGGTGGCAGTGCATGATTGTGATACCTGCAGGAACTAGGTTTTTGGCACTGTGTCGTCTTCCCTTACATTTATGTCTAATTAAGCTGTATCTTTACTGGTTATGTCTTTACACGATACATTTTTATAGTAACTGCGACTGATTTGTTTTCGCGGAAAAAGCGCAAATATGATTTTTTCAAAGTTGGCATTGAAGTGAGTTGTAGCCCTTGTTCTTCCTCATGCTCAATAATTAACAGAAGCACTTGTCAAACCCTTTTTCATACTTAAAAACATATTAACCTTTTTTGGTGCTCGTCAGGGCATTTTTTAATACTAGTTTTAAAATATGCATCTAAGAAATTTAAAATATCGGTCTTCTAATAATTACAATAATTGATGCAAACAGTGAATGGTTATCATAAATACTTTATTAATTATTGGTATCCTAATTCTTAAATTTATGTGAAAACAACTGTTTGGTTTCCTTAATGTATTTTCATTACATTATGATTCTAAATATAGTCATAAAAAATTAGAGTGTCCATTACTGGAACAGAAGCTGTCCATTACTGGGCTCTTGGATGTTTTGATATATTTTTATTATTTAAAATTAAATTTTGATTCATATTGGGAAATGATATTATAACAATGATTTAAGTATTGTTGATAGTTTAATATAATATTAAAACTAGTTGTTGGGAGACCACCGTAATACTTACCCATCATGGATTTGCATAATATAAAATATGAACATAAAACGCATGTAAACTATTTATAAAATGCATCGCAATTCCAAAATAAAATTTAAACGCATATTTAAATAGTTTTAATATACATAGTAATTAGGGATGGGACGAATAGTGATTTGGCCGAATAGCCGAATACCGAATATTCGGCCAAATTTTAGGCCGAATACCGAATATTCGGCTGGCCGAATAGTAAAAATTTTTTTCCAATAAAGAAAATAAATTTTAATTATATATAATTTAAAAAATAGGAGCTCATTAATAATTATTACTCTTAAATGTGCTTTTAAATGTATTTTTAAATTTGAAAAACTTATTTTAACAAAAAAAAAAAATTATGAAATTGCATTATATTCTTTATTTTAATGTACATCAAATTGATTTTCAGTAAGTCAAGATGGGTAAATATTTCCATTAAAATATGAAGAATGTACTTCACTTTTACTATCAATTGATACTTCTTGCATCCAAAATCAATAATATTCTTAATCTCTCTCTCTCTCAGTACTCACAAGGACATATTTTCTGAAATAATTTTTAATGAAGTAAATTTGATCATTTAGAGTTTGTGTCATTGGTGATAAGCAAATTTGTAAGAATGAGACTGTTCTGAAATCAGATGCCAAGCTTTAAATTACAAATTACGTTAAAGCAAAAGGTTATGCTTAAAATAGAATGCATATGTTAACAAAATTTGACATTTGAATCGGCACATACAATATTCAACTTCAATATTCCACGTATTCAATAAGCATTAAAAAAATAAACAGAAAATTGATAACAACATGAAGGAAGGAAGATTAAATAAAAAATACATACATAATAATGTTACATATTTAAGTCAGTAATTATGCAAATAATTATTTAAAAGTGAAAACTATAGAATGAAAAAATTATTTTGTTGAGTATTTAGAATTTATATTAAAATATTTATAAAATCATCTTCATAAAGCAAGTTGTGTCATCTAATGTGTATTGAGTTTGACACCAGTTCTGCTTTCAAATGTACCGTTGTATTTGGAATGGTTATATATTATATTTACTTTTGAAAATGAATCTTCATTAACACACCTAGTGAATAAATTTTTTCATTTCTTATTTTATAGAAAATAAGTTATGAATTTCATAAGAGCCTTTTTTATATGTGCATGGAATTTGCAGACATTAATAAATATTCGAGCATTTTAGAATAAGGCAGTGTTTTTATATCTTGAATTGTAATATATCATTCTCTAATGATGACATTTTCCGCACAATTATATCTCCAGCTTGGGCATTATTTTCTAGGATATCACTAACTTTTATAGGAAATACAGAAAGGCTGTATATTTTTTAGTAGTATCTTAATAACTCTATATTTTGTAAGTAAGAATGAGAATGACTTCATAAATGAAGTAGCCAATTTGGATTACAGAAAAAAAATTGCAAGAATGAAATTCTTTAAATCCAAAATTTATTTGGCAAGATATCTTTCACTATTCGGCGAGATTTTAGCAATATTCGGCAAAATATCTCTAAATATTCGGCTACAGGTATTCGGCCGAAGTATTCGGTCAACAAGCCTTCAATATTCGGCCAACCGAATATTCGGCAAAAGGGCCGAATAGGCCGAATACCGAATAGTGGCCGAATATTCGTCCCATCCCTAATAGTAATGCTCTATCAATGAATTTCTGATGAGCCGATTTCGACAAATTACATAAAAACGCCAAAATACTCAAGTAGTACCGGATTGCGTAAAAGAAACATTCTTATAACTTAAAAAATAATAATCATATTAACTAACAATTTACTGCGTCGGAGTAAGCGTCTCATTTCCAATTGAAATATATATTTGAATTGAAATTTGAATGAAATACAGGGTCATAAAAATCGAAGAATGTGAAAAACAGGATTACAAATATCTCGACAACTAATAATCCGATCGACTTCGTTCTTTATGCAAAATTTGTGTTATTTTATTGCCTTTTACGTCCCCTCCTTAAAATAAAACATTTCGAAAATTTTTGCATACCTTTCATCAGAACGAACTTTTCGAGAGTCCGAAAAAAATAGTTCCGGATAATCGAGGTTACTGATATTAAATAGGCTTCGTCCCATTCTTACATACTAAGTACATACAAAGTTTCAAGTCTCTATCTCAATTTGTTCGGGAGATAGAGCGGTTACAGACAGACAGACACACAGACGGCATTTTTTTTTCTTTTCTAAAAATATGTTTTTCGGAATCTCTATTATCTGAAACGTGTCAATCCGTCAAAAAAATTCTTTTTCGATTTTCAAAACGATTGCAATAATTACCCTATACTACGTATGATGGGTAAGTAAAAACAGGAATATAATAATTATAACTATTAATAAAAAATAATTATAAAAGAACTTCCTGGTACTACACTTGGTTATCCCGTCGACCAAAAACTATTGCCAAAATATAAGATTAAATGCCAACAATAGTGGTTATATATGTCACTTTCATTCGACATTAAATACGATACACATGTTCGTTACGCCATCAAGTAATTTTTAATTCGTCTTTTTATTGGTATTTTTATCAATGTTTTACTAATTTATTTGTTATTTCGTTATTATTTTTTTAAATAGTTATTATGCCAATTTGCATAGTTTGGCGAAAAATTTGGCGATTTGTATAAGTTGGCGAAATTGGTCGATGGGATAACAAATACTACCAAATTCCTTAAAGTGTCCATTACTGGCACATCTATTCCATTTGATTTTTAAAAATCAGGTAATTTACCTTCTTAAAATAGAAACGAAATGTTGTGTTTCAGTATGCTTTACTAAATATTAAATATTCAGTGACACAAATTTCAGAGACTTTTTAAAAAGAATTAAAAAAAAAAAAAAAAAAAAAAAAAACGTAGAGGGCAGGGAAAATATTTTCTTTGAGATAGCTCATCACGAACTTTACAATGCTGTTTTAAGTTTAAATTGACAGTACACTATTTTTAGTTTAAATCATTCACTGTGATTATTAATTAGTTATTAAATCTATCACTTAATGTAAATTTTTATGTTCCATTTTATTATATTTATAAAGTAATTATCAGTATTCATTGGGAGTAAAATTTCGTTCTAGTATTAATTCATGCGAATGGATTAGGCTTACCTAAGGTCTTCTTATCGGGATATCAGTGATCAATATAAAATCATTATAGTGAATGTTCTTACGATTTCATAACTATAATCACAGGAATACGTGAAGATACAAAAACAATTTAAATATTATCATTAAACAAAATATATAACATTTTCGCGCGTTATCATTTCTTTACCATAATAAATATAAAACACTTACACACCACAGCTACATTCATGTACGTAATATTCTAAAAAATATATTCGTTTGTTTTGTCTACAAGAGTAAAAACTATCGTCTGCGCGTGGTAAAAAGCGATTACGATTAAGACCATGGAAGTAGCGATAAATGCAATAGTATAGTGTTATAATTAGAAAATTTCAGAATTAAATAAGTATAGAAGAAAAAAATATATGTATTATTTCTATTATGTAAATATATTACATTTAAAAAAAAAGGCCTTCTACATTTATCCTATAAATCGCGTTTTGTTTAGTGACTGCAATTCAGTCAAAAAAAAAAAAAAAAAAAAAAAAAAAAAAAAATCTATACGTGAACTTGTCGTGTGCCTTAAACTCGATAATGTAAAATTCACTGCTTTCCTGTGCGCATTCTTGCCGATCCCACCGAAGCTAGCATAAGGGAGTAAAATACGGGCTTCTCATTGGTCGAAAAATTTTGCTTTCCTTCATTTTTGAGTTTACGTTTATTTAATCATCAATTTCTGTTTCAAAAGCTTTTGAAAGCTGAATTTTCCTTCTGTTTTTACATATTTATTAATAGATAAAGAAATAGATAATTCGGAATTTATAATTAAAGAATTTAATCAGGATGTTTAACAATTGTTCTGTATTACTTTTAGAAAATAATAAAAATAGAATTGCCATTTCTTCTTTCTATTTTTTTTAACACGATATGCACATATATACACAATCAGAACAATTTATTTAGAAACAATTGTATTTTTATTTTACGCCGTCAAACTCAATTGTTCTATATTACTTTTTAAAAAAAATGCAATTTCTTCTTCTTATTATTATTTTTTTAATGATATACCCATATACGCTCCTAATATGTACATTAGCATTTAGGATGATCTAGTTGCAAACAATTTTTCGACCAATCAGAAGCCCGTATTTTTCTCCCCTCTTCGGTGGGATCAGCAAAAATGCTTCCTGTGCCCACAAGAAAAATCTCCATATGCGTATATTAAGAAAATATGATAAAATTATAGATTTTTTATCTCATAAAAGTGTAAATGATATTAAAAACATTCCGTCGAAACCTCGATTTAAAGTCCGTAAAAAAAGTAAGAAAATTTTCGTTTTCTTGGCAATTTATTACCGGTTGTGACGGAATAGGGGGAAAAAATCCACCATGATCTATCAAAAATCGCTTCAACGACAGACGGCTTCATGCTAAACTTATTACTTCTCCATCATACGTAGTATAGGGTAAGTCTTACAATCGTTTTGAAAAAATATTTTTTTTTTTTTTTTTTTTTTTTTTTTGACGGATTTTCACGTTTTAGAAACTGGAGATTCTAAAAACATAAACTATACTCACAATAAAATATATTTCGCCTTTGTATGTTTATTTGTTTTACTACTCTTAAGATATTATTCAGCAAAATAGAAGATTAGATACAAATGTGAGCTTTCAAGTACACTTTAATTTTATTTTCGTCAGTTACACAAAATTAAATAAATTTAACAGCTGAAAAACTGTTCAAATACCTCTTAACTTCAAACATGCCAGGTAAGCTGAAAAAAAGGTGAATGAAGCACTTTTCACTGTTTACAAAATTAGCTTAGTGTAAAATGTTATGAACAAGTAAAACAATCGCTCTCTTAAAAAAAAAGAAAGAAAGAAAGGAAAGAAAAATATTTTAAAAGCCTCTGTTACTCTAAACTATCGCAAATACAAATTTAAATAGAAATCTACACCTTTAAATTATGTCACTAGTTGATTTATGTTGAGGAGAAAGAGATAAAAAAGATTCTCCTTCACAATTATGGGGCACCAGCAAAAAAATGTATTCCCCCTTTGAATTTTTATTTGTTTTACTATTCTTCGGCGATATTATTCAGCCAAATAGAAGATTAGTAACAGATGTGAGCTTTTAAGTACACTTTAACTGTATTTTGGTCAGTTACACAAAATTAAAATAAATTTAACAGCTGAAAAACTGCTCAAATACCTCTTAACTTCAAACATGCCAGGTCGGATGAAAAAAAGGTAAATGAAGCACTTTTCACAGTATACAAAATTAGCTTAGCGTAAAATATTATGAACAAGTGAAGCAATCACTCTCTTAAAAAAACGAAAAAGGAAGAAAGAAAGAAAAGAAAAATATTTTAAAAGCCACGATCACTATAAACTATTGCAAATACAAATTTAAATAGAAATCTACACCTTTAGATTATGTCACTAGACGATTTATGTTGAGGAGAAAGAGATAAAAAAGATTCTCCTTCACAACTATGGGGCACCAGCAATAAAATGTATTCCCCTTTTCTATTTTTATCTGTTTTACTAGTCTTCCGATATTATTCAGCCAGATAGAAGATTAGTAACAAAAGTGAGCTTCTAAGTATACTTCAACTTTATTATGGTCAGTTATAAAAAAAAATTAAAAAAAATTAAAAGCTGAAAAACGGTTCAAATAACTCTTAACTTCAAACTTGCTAGGTAAGTTAAAAAAAAAAAAAAAAAAAAAAAAAGGTGAATGAAGCACTTTTCACAGTATACAAAATTGGCTTAGCATAAAATGTTAAGAGTAAGTAAAGATATCTTTCTCTAAAGAAAAAAAAAAAGAAAGAAAAGAAAGCTATTTTAAAATTACCCTTCGCAAATACAAATTTAAAACCTAAATTATGATGCTATTGGATTTATGTTCAGGAGAAAAAGGTAAACAAAATTCTCCTTAAGGGTGTATTCGAAAAAATGATTTTCCACCTTTAACAGCTCGAAATTTTCTGATATATTTTCAGGCTCATTTTTAAAAGTAGAAACACGAAACTTGCTGGGGTGATTTTTGAAGTGATGTAGAAGATGCCGTGTGAAGTAATTTTTTGGTGAATTAAAATTTGATTTATAAGCAATTATTTTCTCAGCATGACCCTTTTTTTCGTTCGCAGATCTTCCGCTTCGGAAAATTTGGTCCAAAACGCCGTTTTCGGCAGCATTTTTTGCAACATATTCTGCATTTATCAAGGAATTGACAATCACGGCACCTTGTATAGTTTCTAAATAAGATAATTTTAAAGTTTTTTACATTTGAGAGCCAAAATAAATCTAAAAATAAATCTGAAAAAAGGCAGTTTGGATCGGAATACACCCTTAACCCGAATCTGCAATAAAATATTATTTCGCCTTTGCATTTTTATTTCCTTTACAATTTTTTCGATATAATTGAGGAAATGTTAACAAGTCTGATAGAGGAATGGTAACAAGCCTGAAAGCACGCTTGAACTTTATTTTGCTCAGTAAGAAAAATTCGAAATAAATTCAAACGCTGAAAAATTGTTCAGATACCTCTTGGCTTACAACGTAACAGTTAAGATGAAAAATAGACGGATGAATCACGTTTCACAGTGTAGAGACAATATTATTTTTCTTTTTATTTTTGGTAAACACAAGTATCATTTCAAGCATACTTCGCACATGATTTGTCAAATAGCGAAATTTATATACATGCGCGCATGACAGAGGAAAAGGAATGCCAAACATTGGGATATTCCATATTTTGGAATTTAATAATTTTAGAATTATAAAATGATTTTAATAATAATTTTGTACTTTCATAAAAATAGATAACATACTTAAAAAATACTATTTTCATGTAAAGACTAAGTTACAATTAAAAAATTATTGCGATATTAAAAGACAACCCCCCTCCCAGAGACAACTTACGATATCATATGCTAGACCACCCTCCCCTCTAAATGATAACATTATATATGTATTCTGCAAACGACAGAGATAGATTTAAAAAATATATGTTTGAAAATTATTTTTTAAAACCATTAAAGAGATGAGTGAATTGCGTTGAAATTTTCAAATAACAATACAGTTTTCGAATTGAAGTTGCGCGTTTCATAACAGCATAAGTCAACTGTATAGGGCTGTGGAAATATAACGTAATCATTTTAGGGGGGAGGGGTCAAGTATATGCTATCGTAAGTTATCGCTAGGGGGAGGAGGGTTTGTCCTTTGATATCGATATCATTTTGATTTAGACATTTATTTTTGTTATTAGTTGTAACTTTTTTTTTCAATTTTCAAAATAATATATTATTGCTTTTTAGTCTGTAATATGTTTTTATAGAAATACAAAGTTTTTATTAAAATCTCTAAATTATTATAAACGTACTTATAACAATAGAAAAAGTATTTAATTCTAAAATATGGAATAATACCCCAACATTTGACTTTATTTTTCTTCTTCATGTGTGCATGCATACACAATCACTGTTGGAGAAACTCTATGTGAAATATATTTGAAATGAAGCTTGTGTTTACTAATTAATAATAGAGAACGAGAAAGAATGTTGCCAACTTGTTTTCTTGAAAATAACTTCTATTTCTCCACCCCCTTCCTTTATTCGGGGCAAGTGCAACAAGACATTATTATTATTGAATGCATTATCTAAGAGAAGGCGTTTGTAAAATAGTTTTAAATAATAATTTCTTTTAGGAGTTATACCATACAAAGTACTATTTTACCGACTACTCTTCATTTGAATCAATAAAGTATGTGAAAAATAAATGTAACCAGTTTTGTATATCACTCCAAACAAAAGAGATAAATTCTAAAGATGAAAAAAAATTAGACATTGATAACGATATCATTAATGGGGGGGGGGGGGATTCAGGAATTGATAACGTATGATATCGGAAGGGGGTCCTAAATTACCAAAAAGTTGATAATTTTATTTATGCACAGCTCCTATGAGTTATGTAACAAAAAAAAAAAAAAAAAAAAAAATAAGGAGACCATTAAATAAATAAACAAATAGATAAATGAAAAAGAAAATGACACTATCCCATTTAGGGCCAGCATCTTTTACATGAATTTTATTCGGCTGACACCACTTTTTGTCAAATAATTAAATTTAGATTGTCAATCAAGAAAATGGTTTAATTAATTAAGACAAATTTAACTTTTATTTTTAGTGGTATCAAAAACAAGTTTTTAAACATCTTTTGAGGATGCATATATGCAATGCACCCATGATCCCCAAGGGTTTAAAAATACAAAAAATGATGATCGGAGCCGATCCTTTCTGGTTTATAAAAAATAGGTGAAAAATACTTTTTTTCTTTCTTTCTTTCTTTTATAATTTAATACTTTTTTTTTTTTTTTTTTTTTTTTTTTTACTTTTTATGTATTTTTTGGATTACTCTTTACTAAAATCAAAAAGACTTTTTGTATGAAAATAGCAATAATGTATTGAAATAAAGTTTTTAAACTTAAAAAAAAAGCTATATTTTCACATCACACACATGACATTTGTGAACAGCAAAATATATCTTCAAAGATTTCGCAATTTACATCAGGGCCTTTTCGATTCTGATAATTTCAGTGGTTTAAGCGCGTTACAGCGCTGTTAAATCGGTATGTGTGTGCTTTATTTATGCTATCATTTATTTATTTTATTTTATTTATTTACAGGGGAATTCTAAATTAATTATAGAACATCAGTCAGAAAGAAATGCTGAACTATTTATATTGCTTTAAGAGCAAACGGATTAATCTTTCGTAGTCGTCTGAGATAACAGATTTTAACGCATCATACTTAACAATTAGTTTAAAATCTATAAACAAATACATAAATTTCACGGAGTTTTCAGACAAGTTGGATTTGAAAATAGCTTTTCTTTATTCGACGGTGTAAAAATTGAAAATCCGCGATATTTAGAAACATTAAAAAATTGCAATTAAATCGAAATTAAATCATAAGGGGTTGTCCATAAATCATGTCACACTTTGTTGCAATATTTTTTACCCCCCCCTCCCCCCTATGTCACAAAGAATCACACTTCACCAAACCCCCTCCCTCCCCCTTGTCACATGTCACGCTATATTCCACACACACACACACACACATATATATATATATATATATACTAGTATTAAAAAATGCTCTGACGAGCACCAAAAAAGGTTAATATGTTTTAAAGTATGAAAAAGTGTTTGACAAGAGCTTCTAATTGAGAATGAGAAAGGACAAGGGGTCCCTTCTGGGCTGCAATTCACTGTCAATGCCAAATTTGAAAAAATCATATTTGCGCTTTTTCCATATAAAATAAATTTGCGTAAAACTTTCTATCTTTACTTTTTAGTAAAACTTTCAATCGTGCTTTACATGTTAACTGCATTGTTGATTCTGCACTGCAACTGAGTTTTCTGTGGTGTTTTACACTGCGACAGTTTATGGTGGGACTGCGTGAATATGATACGCTGCAGGCAGTGTTGAATGCAGGAGGTGGGCCGGGGGGACATTCCCTCCCGAAGGTATCAAATGCTCCTCCCCCCCACACACACGCACACACCAATAAAATTTGAGATTTTGTGTTTTTAATGGTAAAAAAGTATAATCCCCTTAGAACTCTATTGTGTCCCCCCCCCCCCCCGAAGCCACAGAAGACCCTCCCGGAGAAAAGTGTCTGAATTCAACACTGGCTGCGGGAACTATGGTTTTTGGCCCTATTTTGCTTTATATTCATGTTTAATCACGCTGTGTCTTTTCTAATTATACCTTTACACTAAACAATTTTATCGTAACAGTGACTGATTTATTTTATATGGAAAAAGCGCAAATATGATTTTTTCAAATTTGGCATTGACAGTGAATTGCAGCCCAGAAGGGACCCCTTGTCCTTTCTCATTCTCAATTAGAAGCTCTTGTCAAACACTTTTTCATACTTTAAAACATATTAACCTTTTTTGGTGCTCGTCAGAGCATTTTTTAATACTAGTCATTTAAATTTTTTGATAATTATATATTGAATATAAGAAAACCTCAGTTGTTTTTAAATATTCCCAGTACTTTTTCTTATTTCACTCAATATTGAACTATTTAATAAATGGACAAAAAATGTGAAAAAACGAAATTAATTTTAATTTATTCGTACAGAAATTGACAGATTCAATTAATTTTAGATCATATTTTGTAGAAAAATAATGCGAATAGAAATTTTTATTCTTTTCGCATAGGATTCGTGGCATTCTTATCTACTTGTTTTAAAAATCAGATGTTATAAATATGAAATATTCCCGCCATTAGCGCGATTTTTGTGATCATGGCACCCAAAGGTCGCTAAACATAATTTTATTGTCAATGCCACATAAAAACGAATTTTCCCATTTAAATTAAAAAAAATTAAGTAAAATATTTTTATTTCTCCTTCCTGATACTTATTGGAATATCTTATTCCAATTATTGAATAATATTCTAGGACATTTTGAAAAAAATTATTGGTTAAATTATCTTCCTTGGAGAAAATCCCTCGAAATACAGCCTTAATAGATTTATGTCAAACAAGGATGAAAATATACTGAAAATTCATTTCTAGTATTATTTGTAAAATTGACATTGAAATCACCAGCTGTAATTAAATTTTTATATAATATACAGTGGAACCTCAGTTCACGATCATAATCCATTCTTGTATCTGACTTTCTGTATGTGATATAAATTTTTTGGGTGCTCTATCTCAAGAACTAATGCATGGGATTAAAAATATATATATTCTGGAAATCTCTGATATAAATTAATGCTATTTACATTTTGATTTAAATCGTTCAACATCAGATGGCTTAACCGTGTTGCATTTTTTCATTATTTTCGCAATAGTTCTATCTAGAGAATTAACGCACGGATTTTCATCAAACTTCAAATTCAGTTATTCTTTATATGAATTGGCTTTGTTTACGTTTTGGTTTCAATAACCAAACACATGGCGCTGCTAGGCTGAATTGTTCCGATTACCACAATATCTCTATCGCAGGAATTAATGCACAAATTTTCATCAAACTTGAGATTTAGGCACACTTTGATTTATACTATTGCTCATTGCGTGTTTTGGGTAAATCTCCCAACAAGTGTCGCATATATGCTGTATTTTCCCCGATATCCGCAACAGTCCTATTTCAAAAACTAACGTTCGGAATTTCATGTCTTTAGAATCCTCACGGTGAGCATATGATTGTCATTTGATTTTGGCATTGTAATAATGAATTTTGACGCATTAAATGCATGAGATAGAAAATAGTTTTGGGGTTGCCACATCCGACTAGGTCTTTATAATCGGAGTAATCGATAGTTCATCTACACCGTATTGTTTAGCTATTTTGATTACACTATCATCGTTCTTAAGTTTTGTCACTACTTTTTTACTTTCTTCTATCTTTACAAGAAGAAAGTATTGGATTCATGAAAATTTTCGACTTCCGGTTTTCGACGGATTTATACGTTTTAGAAGGTCCTGAACATGTTTTGACTATTTTTAGAAAATGTCTGTCTGTGAGTCTGTCCGTCTGTCTGTGAGTCTGTGTGTCTGTCTGTGAGTCTGTCTGTCTGTATGTGACAAAAAATTTGTGGGCGCTCTATCTCAAGAACTAATGCTCAAAATTTAATAAAATTTTATATTCTGTTAGATCTTGATATGAATTAGTGCCTATTGGTTTTTGGTGAAAATTGGCCTGCAGGTGGCGCTGCTATACTACGTTTTTCATGATTTTCAAGATTTTTATATCTCAAGAACTAATGCACAGAATTTTACCAAACTTCAGATTCTGTAACCCCTTGATATAAATAAACGCTGATTAAGTTTTGGTGTAAATTGGCCAGCAGATAGCGCTGCTATGCCACGTTCTTCATGATTTTCATGATAGCTATATCTCAAGAACTAATGCACAGAATTTCACCAAACTTCAGATTCCGCGATACCTTGAGATACATAGCCGCTGATAAGGTTTTGGTGTGAACTGCCCTATAGATGGCGCTGCTATGCTACATTTTGCACGATTTTTGCGATAGCTATATCTCAAGAACTAATGCAGAGAACTTCATCAAATTTTAGTTTCTTTTACACTAGAATATATAGCATAGTTAGACGCTGATTACATTTTGGTATTAACCTTGCAACAGGTGGAGCAACTATGCTGCATTTTGCACGATTTTTCCGATAGCTATATCTCAACAACCAACGCACAGAATTTCATCAAACTTCAGATTTTCTTACAAAATGACATATAACATAATTAAACGATGATTACGTTTTGTTATAAATTCTTCAACTGATGGTGCTGCTGTGCTATATTTTACACGCTATTTTTTTTTTTGCTATGTGCTATATTTTTTTTAACTAGCTATATCTCAAGAACTAATGCACAGAATTTTATCAAACTTCAGATTCTTTTACACCATAACATAATTAGACGCTTTTTTACGTTTTGGCATAAATTGTCCAAGATATAGTGTTGCTGTGCTACATTTTGCAAATTTTTTGTTATAACTATATCTCAAGAACTAATGGACGAAATTCCATCAAATTTCAGATTCTGTTAGGTCTTGACTTCAATAGATGCTTATTAGGTTTTAGTATAAATTACCCAACATGAGGCACTACTAAGCTCATTTTCTCAGAATATTAATTAAATTTTGCGTTTTAGGCTTTTCGGATACCAGCATCTCATTAGGCTAGGTCAAATGTTCGAGGAAATTCGATAGTGGGTAACTTTGGGGTCACCACGTTCTTTTTATATAGTAAAATGTACTTATGAGATAGAAGAAAGTTTCGGGATTGACACATCCAACTAGTTTCATAATTGATCAGTAATTCGCTTAAGCTTTTTACTACTGCTATCATTAAACGATTTTTCATTCTTAAAGTCATAATAAAGGCTAAAATTTTCGCAAAACTGATTAAAATTAAAACAATAAGTTAAATTTTTTACCGTACTGAAGGTCACAAAGCACTCTGATACGAGCACTTTACTCCAAACTTGACTTATAACAAGAGTTATGTGACGGTTGTCAACTGAACTATTCGACAGCTTTGGTCGCGAATCGAGTTATTCTACGCCAACCGAGTAAAATTTTGATCACTGGAGTTGGTCATAAACCGAACTTGTCAAAAACAGAGGCGGCCGTAAACCAAGGTTCCACTGTTTTTTGGCAGATAAGTTTGCAAATATGGCATTATTTATATATTCAGTGGCGATGATCATTATGCAACTTGGCGATTTAGTCGATTAAATTTGCGATTTTAAAGTAGCGTTTGTTAATAACGGAAAATTGAGAATTTCTCTTAGAAAAATTAGGATAATTATTATAATTTTTATGCACGGTTTTAAGTAAACTTGGATTTTTTCCATAATTTTAAATTTAGTACATTTGGAAATGTAAGAGAGAGGGAAAGTATATCTTTGCAATGCTTTTTCGACAATATCTCAAGCAAAAATACTTTTGAATGCCAATAATTGCTGATCGTAAATGTTACATTCACTTCACACCATCACAAAAGTTTTTTGCATCACCATGTGTTTATTCATTTGATGCTTTCTTGGCGCAGATGCCATATATGCACGATATTGTGCGATATTCTTCTGACGCCAATTTCGCAAGAGCTTAGTTTTCAAACTTCAATTACATAAATATATATTAAGGTACTACTTAGTTATCCCGTCGACCAATTTCGTCAAACTATTCAAATTGCCAAACTCATAGCAAAATTATACATATAGACATAATTTTCATTTTAAATAACACAAAAAGATAATTTGTAGAATCTTAATAAAAAATACAAATAAAAAGTCGAAATAAAAATCCCTTAATGGCGTTTTAAACACGTGCATTAGGGTGGAGCGAAAAAAAAATTTTTTTGAAAATCAAAAACGGGTAGGTGCCAAAAGTTGCCTTTATACTAGTACATCAACTGTGTTAAATTTTACCGCTGAAAAAAAATGGCTCGAGTCTGCGCTTTTGCTCCAAAAATCGAAATTTTGGGTAAAATTTGTCATTTTTTGACATTTTTTCAAAAAAATTTAAAAATTCCTACAGAGCTGGTTAGTATTTAAAAGTGTTGCTTAGACCTTTATATTTATCTGCTTAACATATTTAAACTATAAAGCAATATGTTTATTCCTTATAGCTGGAGCAAAACAGACAACTTTTAGTAAGAAAACAGCATTACCACTCTATTGGGTCATACAACGAATTATTGTTTTTAATACAGCTTTTGTTTTCAAAACTACCTTGGACATGCGTCGTGGAGATGGCTATATTTCCTATAGCACCCGGCCCAACAATTCGATCATCTTAGTACAGTGTTTTATTTATACATTGATTTGTCATTTTCTTTATAAGAATTTGGCATGTTTTCGATGCTTCCATCTTGTTCATCTGTTCTTTGCATCCACATGCTGCTGTAACTATCTTCATGTATATTTTTACAGTTTATATAAAAAAAAATGACAAGCAGAGTAATGCACAGGAATATTATTAAAGGGATCTATTCGGCCATCTATTATATTTATCAAACTTACATTCAGTTGATGAATAGTGATTGGAAGTTCTGTTACCACAACAATTTTTCAGTCAATTGTATTTTTTTTTACGTAATGATTTGCTTCAAAGATGATTTCAGATATTTCAACTATAAGTATGCCATCATTTATTCTACTTTTGCATTTTTTATATGTTGAGAAGCGAGCTGTTTCATGTGATGGTGATAGTCAGAGAGAATTGCAATGAAAATTTGTTCTCCATGTGTAAAGCAACCGCTGTTGTAAATAACTTTTTTTTTTTTGCATTAGTTTTATGCCGTTTTCTAAGTGTTTTCGTATCTAGGTAATTTCCTATTAACTTTTAGATCCCCTTTTTATGAGCGGACAACATTTGATGGTGAAATGTTCTGGGCATAAACTTATAATGCATTAGTACTTTATGAGCGAATGTACGGATTCTAATCGACTATAAGTGCTCATTTAAAATTAGGAGAATTTTATTTGTCATTGTGAACCATTTTGCATGGGGTAAGCTTAGAATTGTGTATAATATTGAATCATTCTCTACTTCAACTCCAGTGAATTTCCTCTGCGTCAATTATTTTAGAAGGCGATATAAAACGTTCTAAGCTACATGGATTCACCGGATCAATAAGGAAAATCTTTGTCTGCGTACTATTCACTTCCTATTGCAATTTTTTTTTTATAAAATAGAGAATAATTTGGAAAAATTATTTTCTCAAATTGAGAAAAAGATACTCAGAACAGACTAGAAATGTCTGTCGGAGATTGCAAAGCTAATTCATAAGGAAAGCTATTTCTCAGAAAGAATGGAGAATAGGAATTTAGAAAACATCTCACACAAAAGACAGCTCATAAAGTTAATAAAATTTTCCGCTTTATATAAGCACAGATTGTCAATCAGCGTTTATATGTTCACTCACAAAATGTATAATCCAAGTTTATACCGCGGGATGTTTTATACCAAATGTACTACACACCTAAATAATAGATCTAAAATCTTATTAGAAATTACTAGACTACGAAACAACACAGGAAACGACATAAAGCATACTAATACTTCTTTAGAAATATTGTTGTTTTACAACAAGTAGTTTTTGCAAATTTTGTTTGCAATCCTCTGTGACAATCGTTATAATATTAAACAGCTAGCTTCTCAGCATATATTCAATGTAATAGGTTCAATAAATGATGACATACTAGAAATTTAATTCATAAAATCAATTTTTAGGCAAATCATTGCATATAAAATGTAATTGATTGAAAGAATGCTGTGATAACAAAACTTCCAATCATAATGTACTAATTGCATGAAATTTTAAAGAAGATAATAGACTGCTGAATAGGTTCAATTAAGAACATACCCAATACATTATTCAGCTTCTCTTCTGTTATACATGGTATAAAAATATACGTGCAGCAGGTCACACCAGCATGATCCAAATCATCCAAAGTCAGTGAATATAAAGAAGAGATAAATTACTTTGATATATAGAAAACTTATACTCGTCTTCGGGAAAAAAAGAACAATTCATACATAAATAAAACACTGGGCCTGGATGATTAGATGGTTGAGACGGGTGGGATATGCAACCACCTCTATGAGTTATATACATAGTAGTTTTGAAAGCAACTAGGTAAGAAATGCATTCAAAATAATATTTCGTTGTATGCTCCAATAGAGAGGTTAACGCTGATTTTTCACAAAAAGTTGTCAGTTTTGCTCCAATTATACAGACTACAGATATTGTTTTATAGTTTAAATATGTTAAGCAGATAAATATAAAGATCTAAGCAACACTTTTAAATACTAACCAGCTCTGTAGGAATTTTTTAATTTTTTTGAAAAAATGTCAAAAAATGACAAATTTTACTCAAAATTTTGATTTTTGGAGCAAAAGCGCAGACTCAAGCCATTTTTTTTCAGCGGCAAAATTTCACACAGTTGATGTACTAGTATAAAGGCAACTTTTGGCACCTACCCGTTTTTGATTTTCAAAAAAAATTTTTTTTCGCTCCACCCTAACGTGCATCGTATTTAATGTCATTGGATGCGACATTCACGATCATTCATCATTGGCATACAATATTATAGTTTGGCGATGGTTTTTTGGTCGATGGGATAACTAAGTAGTATCTCTATTAACTATTTTCTATTATTTTCAAAAGAAAAAAATAACGAATAAAAACCGGTGATAATTGATTATCCCTTCGACCAAAAAATTATCTGACAACACAAATATACACTTAACTGTACATAAATTGCTTAAAAGGTGCACTAGAGTACTTATAAAAACTTTAAAAATACATTTAAAGTTCTCTAAAATGTTCAAAGTTCAGAACGTTTTCTACAGCAAACTAACTCGGCCTTCGTCAGTGAGAGAAACTACAAAATGACAGGTCTTACTGCTGGCGTTCTCAGGCTCGTCCGGAACAGTCCATTTTTACATCGAGGGAGGAAAGACGGGGAGTGAAGGGAACGGGACAAAATGAATAGAATAAACTGCTGAAATATATCAAAAGCACAAGCTCATCTATTATTAATAAAGTTTTTCCATATTGCGTGTATATCGTAGGAAAGTGCATCATTATAAGCTATTTCTTTACTGGATATTATTTCGATGGATTCTCTAATGATAGCTTCTATGTGACTAGTAGTATGAAAGATAATTTTTGAACTATTGAAATCTATTTCTATAGGGTGCGTTTGTGCAAACCTTGAAAGTGCAGTATGGGGTTTGCCCAATCTTAAATCTGCGTCATGTTCTTTCAACCTCTTTTGAAGTTTCCTTAATGTCATACCTATGTAAACATATTCTTTACTATCCGTCTTGAAAGGAATACTGTATACACCTGATTTATTAATGTCTTGAATAGGATCAATCTTTATGTTCAGCACAACTCTTAATTTGGGGGGAGGGACTGCTATTAGTGCAATATCATACTTAGCTAGTGCGTGCCTTATGCTTTCGAAAAACTTCGGAATATAATTAACTTTACAAAATTTTTTTACACTTTTTATGGGATCTTTAACTTGCATATCTTGATCTTTCGTTTTAAACTTGCTTATCATTCTTTCAATAAAATGAAGGGGGATGGAATTTTCAACGGCTATTTTTCTTATTAGATTTAGTTCTCCGCTCAGAAAATGAATTGAGCAAACTTGAAAAGCCCTTTTATGTAAAAATTAAAAGGTGCTAGTTTGAAATTAATAGGAGAACTGCAAGCAAACGGGATTGTAAAATTAGACCTGTTAATTTTCCTAAAAACTTTACGATCCAAGCTCTGATTAGTTTTATTTCTGATTAGTAAGACATCTAAAAAGGCAAGTTTTTGATTCTGTTCAACTTCTAGGGTGAATTTTATTCTGCTATCAAGGCTATTGATTTTATCCAGAGAAGAAACTTTATTAATAATAGATGAGCTTGTGCTTTTGATATATTTCAGCAGTTTATTCTACTCATTTTGTCCCGTTCCCTTCACTCCCCGTCTTTCTTCCCTCGATGTAAAAATGGACTGTTCCGGACGAGCCTGAGAACGCCAGCAGTAAGACCTGTCATTTTGTAGTTTCTCTCACTGACGAAGGCCGAGTTAGTTTGCGGTTGAAAACGTTCTGAACTTTGAACATTTTAGAGAACTTTAAATGTATTTTTAAAGTTTTTATAAGTACTCTAGTGCACATTTTAAGCAATTTATGTACAGTTAAGTGTATATTTGTGTTGTCAAATTAGTAAATAAGGTGAATTTTGCACTGTTTTTGTTTTTAATTCCAAAAAATTATCGTCAAACTATAAAATTAAATGCCAATAAAGCATTATCATAAATGTTACACTCAGTTTACATTAAATAGGTTACCCATTTTTGTCATACCATAATGTGATTTTGAATTCAATTTTTTATTTGTACTTTTATTGATGTTTTACTAATTTATTTCTTTTTTCGTTTTTTAAGATAAAAATTATGCCAATATGAATTACATGGTGAATAAATTGATGATTTGTACAATTTGGCGAAATTGGTCGACGGGATAATCAAGTGGTATTGAAAAGTTTAATTAATAACTACAGAATGAAATGATTTATAAAATTTAACAAAATTAAATAAAGGTAAATATATAAATATTTTTTTAATAAACAGTAGCCCGGTTATCATATCAGACAAAATAACAAAATTTTCGTGCCAATTAGGTACCCTAATGCGTATTTGACATGACATTCCTATTTAAAATGCTATTTAAGGTATGGACAGAATGTGAAGTTTTGTTTTACTCTATATATTTTCCTTATGTAAATTAGGACATTATAAGATCATAATTAAAAAATCTTACGTTTAGCCCCTGAAGAGAAATTTTGGTTTTCCCAGATACTTTTTTCCCGATATACTTCTTTTTTTCCCATTTTTTTCTACTACTAAAATTTAAAATGTTAGAACACTCGAGAAAATCATCCCATGGTCATATAAAATGCATGTTATTTGAAAAAATAACCATGGATTCGGAAAAAAAAAAAAAAAAAAAAAAAAACACTGCGTTTACAACTTTATTATTTAAAGAACTGAAACTAAAAGCTTCGCAATAAAAACAAATAACCATGTTTTTCACGTGATTTGTTTAATTTGAATGAATTATGATGCATACATGACAATTTTTATATTAAATTTGGTGGCAATGAATTAAAAAAAACTACAATCGCAACAGCAAAAGACAATATTCAACTGGAGGTTTAAGACATAAATTCGATTTTCTCAGAAACCGCCAAACATACAAAGATGAAAAAAACTAGTTGGATGTGTCAATCCCAAAACTTTCTTCTATCTCATAAGTACATTTTAATATTTAAAAAAAAACGTGGTGACCCCAAAGTTACCCACTATCGAATTTCCTCGAACATTTGACCTAGCCTAATGAGATTCTGGTATCCGAAAAGCCTAAAACGCAAAATTTAATTAATATTTTGAGAAAATGAGCTTAGTAGTGCCTCATGTTGGTTAATTTATACTAAAACCGAATAAGCATCTATTTATGTCAAGACCTAACAGAATCTGAAATTTGATGGAATTTGGTCCATTAGTTCTTGAGATATAGTTATCACAAAAAAAATGCAAAACGTAGCACAGCAACACCATATCTTGGACAATTTATACCAAAACGTAAAAAAGCGTCTAATTATGTTATGGTGTAAAAGAATCTGAAGTTTGATGAAATTCTGTGCATTAGTTCTTGAGATATAGCTAGTTAAAAAAAACGTGTAAAATATAGCACACCAGCACCATCAGTTGAAGGATTTATAACAAAACGTAATCATCGTGTAATTATATGTCATTTTGTAACAAAATCTGAAGTTTGATGAAATTCTGTGCGTTGGTTGTTGAGATATAGCTATCGGAAAAATCGTGCAAAATGCAGCATAGCTGCACCTCCTATTGCAAGGTTAATACCAAAATGTAATCAGCGTCTAATTATGTTATACGTTCTAGTGTAACAGAATTTAAAATTTGATCAAGTTCTCTGCATTAGTTCTTGAGATATAGCTATCACAAAAATCGTGCAAAATGTAGCATAGCAGCGCCACCTATAGGGCAGTTCACACCAAAACTTTATCAGCGGCTATGTATCTCAAGGTATCGCGGAATCTGAAGTTTGGTGAAATTCTGTGCATTAGTTCTTGAGATATAGCTATCATGAAAATCATGAAAAACGTGGCATAGCAGCGCCACCTGCTGGCCAATTCACACCAAAACTTAATCAGCGTCTATGTATATCAAGGGGTCACAGAATCTGAAGTTTGGTGAAATTCTGTGCATTAGTTCTTGAGATATAGCAATCTTGAAAATCATAAAAAACGTAGTATAGCAGCGCCACCTGCAGGCCAATTTTCACCAAAAACCAATAGGCACTAATTTATATTAAGGTCTAACTGAATATAAGATTTTATTAAATTTCGAGCATTAGTTCTTGAGATAGAGCGCCCACAAATTTTTTGTCACATACAGACAGACAGACTCACAGACAGACACACAGACTCACAGACAGACGGACAGACTCACAGACAGACATTTTCTAAAAATAGTCAAAACGTGTTCAGGACCTTCTAAAACGTATAAATCCGTCGAAAACCGGAAGTCGAAAATTTTCATGAATCCAATACTTTCTTCTTGTAAAGATAGAAGAAAGTAAAAACTGTTCTAAGTTTTATCAAGACGATAAAAATAAACCAAAAACGAAGTTAATCCATTCATAATAACGTTAGCTATTGCTTGTTGAACTTTTCGTCTTAAAATTTTCCTTAAAAATTAAATAAAAAACTACAATAAACTGCGATAATTTTTTGAATGCTATCATTTTATTCGTCTCGTCGAGTTCTATCTTTTGAAAACAAAATCACTGTCGTACGTCAACTGGTTCGCCAGAAATTTCAAAAAGACGTTCGCATTTTCTATTTCTTAAACATATTATACCAAACGCTACCGCGTTTGCTATGATATATATATATATATATACACTTTTAAAGGTACTTGTAGATTTTATTCCAAATTTTATTTTTAAACTTTAACTATGTGTTTTAATGACATTCATGAGTATAACAATAAAAATTATTAGTATGAACCAATTTTGTATGAAATAAGATTAAGGTTTACAATAAAAACCTTAATATACAATAATAATAAAATATTACTATGAAACAGCAATTGAAAATAGCAGTACTTTGGAATTTGGAATGAAACTTATACCATTTGACTTTAAATTTTATTTTTACTTTATGAACACAAATTACTTTAATTTCAAAATAATTGTAATAATAAAAATAATTTAATCTGCTGATTTTTTTCAATATTGTTTTAATTATAATGTGTGATGTCACATTTCTTCTTACCCCCTCCCACGATCTTTTCACAAACTGTCACAATTTTCCGAACTTCCCCCCCTTGGAATCGTGACATCATTTATGGATGGCCCCTGATGTGTTATTAACGTCTATATCACCGTTACTGATGAATACATTTTTCCCGTATAATAAAAATTTTCTAGCAATCTTTTAAATTAAGTTTACCATACAGCTAACCATTCAATATAAAAAGAACATTCGTCAAATCAATTATAATCAATTATAGCAATCTTAACATTGTTAAATATTTTTAGGATGTTTAACATTCTCCAATTTCATTCACCATAAACTGTACTACAGCGTTTCGAACAAGCTGGTCTATTTCCAAGAGTTAAACCCGGAAATGTTTTCAAAATGCATTCTACATTTGATAAAAAATAATGTATAAAATATATGCAAGCAAGAATTGAAACAAGTTATCATTTTAAGATACAAAAAATAATATCTATCTGATTTCGAAATTATTTACATTATGACTAAATTTTCAAAATTCAGTAGTGTGATAACACCCAGTTAAAAAAGAAAGTAAAGATTAAAGAACGTGTGTTACGAGCGAATATTGCGCAAATACTATAAACAAAATCTTTTAAAGTTCACTTCAATTCTTAGATTTTATAATATTATCATTAGTTTTTCGTATTTTTTAACATTGTTAAAAATATGACTATACTATACAATCAATCGATATTTTTTATAGAAAACCGTAACATAGTTTTAGTTAAAATTTATTCTGACCATAATATAGTGTTCAATAATATAATCAGACACGCATAATAACATGCAAAAGTAATCTTTAAAAACGGTTAAGTACCCGAAATCATTCTTAGCTTCACCTATTCTAAGAGTTTTAATGTTATGATTTGTTTTTCTCTTGTTTTTAGAATTCTTTTACTTTGATAAAAACATGACATATACCTTACAGTTATTCGACAGTTTTTACATTAAATTGTTTTTGCATAATTTTAACTTATTCTGACTACAATATGGTGTCAGTAATAAGGTCAGAGAAGCGCAATATTACCAAATAAAAGTTATCTTTAAAACGGTCAAGTACATGAAATCATTCTAGCTTCACTTATTCTAGGAATTTTAATATTATCATTTGTTTTTCGCATGTTTTTACACTGATAAAAGTACGACATATACTATATAGTTATTCGATAATTTTTGTATTAAACTGTTACATAACCTTAATTTATTCTGAATATAATATGGTGTCAATAATATGGTCAGATACGCATAATAATATGACCAAGTAAAAATTATCTTTAAAAACAGTTAAATACAAGAAACCATACACATTTCATCTAAATTCCTTGAATTGTAATATTATCATTAACTTTTCACTTCTTTTTAGCACGTTTTACACTCATAAAAAATATGACATATTCTATACAGTCCTTGGACAGTTTTTATTAAAAATTCTTACACACCTTAATTAAAATTTATTCTGACAATCATGCCGTGTCAATAAAATGGCCAGATACATATAATAATATTACAGTCAAGTAAAAATTATATTTAAAAATGGTCAAATACACAACATCATTCAAAACATTACTTAAATTCTAAGAGTTGTTAATAGTATCATTAGATTTTTCATTTGTTTTCTAGTATATTAATACATTGATAAAAATAGAATGACTACACAGTCATTCCACACTTTTTATAGAGAAATGTTGCATCAGCTTAATTAAAATTTATTCTGATCAAGTTTCAATGATATGATCAGACATGCATAATAACATAGTCAAGTAAAAATTATTTTAAAAAACAGTTAAATGACGGACAGTTTGGCGAATATTTTGAAGCAACATTTCAGCTCTTTTCAAATGAAAAAATTATTTTTTTTTTCTTTAACCCTTTGGAGACGAGCGACACGTATACGTGTCGTATACGTGCCGCAAAAAGGCCTTTCCGGCACACTGTGCCCGGTCTGGGATACGTAATTTTAATTCCAAATTTGCAAAAGGCACCAATAATATTTTAGTAAAATTCTGCTTTTAAACTAAAAGTTTAAATTAGGGGTTTTTCAAAATATCTAAAAAATTCGTTCGTGAATTCCGGTGTCAGTCGATAATTTCTCATTTTACTAACAGATTTTGACCGTGCCGGAAAGGGTTAAGAATCCTTGTTTATTCCCCCCAGTAAAATGTCACTGTAAAATTTGAATTATATAATCGGAGCATTTTCTCGATTTAAGGCCCCGCTCTAGGCACAGGAAAAGACCCGGATGATAATGTAAAGTCTATGGGGGCGTTCTTTTCAAATATCTCGCTCAAATTTTAATATTTTTACATGATTTTTTTTTTCATATGATAGCTGAGGACGTTCTACAACCGACATAGTTTTTACTTTTTCAATTTTGGTTTCAGATTAAAAAAAAAAAAAAAAAAAAAAACTTTAAATTTCAAAACCAGTTTAAACCGAAATTGAAACTATCATCTGAATCATATTCTGAAATTGAAACTATCATCATATAAAAAATCTATAAGTAAAGACTTGAAGCAAAATCGAAAAAGTAAAAACTAGGCTGGTCGTAAATCGTCCGCAGCTATCCTATGCAAAAAAAATCATGTAAAAATACTAAAATTTGAGCAAGATATTTGAAAAGAACGCCCCCATAGACTTTGCATTATCATCCGGGTTTTTGTTTCTGTGCCTAGTGTGTGGACTTAATAAGACACACATTTCTGTTTTTAAAAACCGATAACAAAACATTAAAATTTTCGTAAAAGGCTCCCGTCGCGAAGGGGTTAAAAAAGAAAAGTCCATTTGTTTATTTAGTGGGCGATATGGGTCGACCGCATAGGCAAAGAGATTTTTGCTAGAGAGCACCAGCTATTACTATTAAAATTCAAGACCATTTTCTTGCATTATCGTGGTCAAACTTATTTTTTTTAAATCTCCGTAAATAAATGCGAATACAAGACGTGAGTTTTAATAATGCTCTAATTTATGAATTAATTCTAGAAATCAAGTCATAATTTCTCGCAATTCAAACGATTCATAATATAATGTATCGTCTAATCACCTAGAAAATTATAGACAAGAAATTTTCGATTATTTTGCTTATTCAGCTTGTTTGTTTATCTTATTCACATAGATCAGAAATCTACATTTCATGTTTAGGGATTAATAAAATGACTATAACAATAGAAAGGCATAAAAATGATATGGAAATATTTTTCATGGAATTAGAATTTTTGTTCTAGATATAATTGATGGATTAATCATTGATTCAGTAATCATAGTAAATTCAATAAGATCCCGAATGAAAAAAAAATTAATTTAACAAATTATAACAACTATTTGGAAAATGAAATTCTAATCAATTTGACATGTTAGATTCAGATTCAGATGACGGAAGTTTACCCGATTTCAGTTTACCGGATTCAGATTCGAATTTATCCAATGCAAATGGTCAGCTAATGGTTTTACAATAATAAGTTCGATGCAGGAAGTCTTTCGGTAGCTTTAGAGTCCCGAGACCCCCCCCCCTTTCCGTTTTTCGGTGTCTTTGACTTAATAATTTTTTCTTTTAAATTTGTCCGATTTTAATTTTTGATTTTTCACCCCCAACCTGGTTTCCGCTAGACTCTGCTATTCCGGGAAGTGGGTCGGGATCTTTGAACCTGGTTTCCGCTAGGGAGTCACAATAAGAGAAGAAAAACTGAAGGATCATGTATGTTAAAAGAAGAAAAACTAAAAGACAGGTTTTTAAAAAATGCGGACACTTCTCGACCGAAAACAAACATCTATTTTCCAAATGGAAAAAAAAAATATCCGCCGATTTTTAAATTTTCAAAACTTTCGATACAGAATCTTCGAATTGAAACAGAAAAAAAAAAAAAAAAAAAAAAAAAAACAATACGACTACCGAAAATGTTTCTTATTTCTAAAACATTTCACATTATTTCTGCACGCCAATAGACACGCAAAGAAGAAAATTTGTTTTTCAAAAGTTGCAATTTTAAAAGTAAGGAAAATACTTTTTGATGATTATGCTGACAGAGGTAATACGGAATTTTTCTAAAATAAATATGTGAAATGATATGATAGATTTTTAAAAGTGTCGTAAAATATGTACCTATATTCCAATTTCGAAACCAGTCACATTTTCTAATAGGTAAGCGTTTCATTCTGTTACTGGCTTAAAATGTTGTGATGTGTTTTGATTTTGTTATTCTGTTGTCTTACTAGGACAAGAAAACCAGAGAAAACAAATTCAAGTTAAACACTTTAATGCATGATTTTTTATTTTTTTTTTTTTTGGGGGGGGGGGGGAATCATTATATTTAAGTCGATTTTGTTAGTTATCCGTTGAAAAAATAGTGAAAAATTATGTTTATGTTGGACAAAATGTTACTCCAGAGATACATAACAATAAATGGCTAAAACAAAATGATAATTTTAAGTGATATATTTACTTTAAAGTTTTTACACAGCACAATAAACATTATTCAACCATGCAATTTTTTTTATTGCTTTTAATAGTTTGAAGAACTAATAATGATTACTTTATAATGGTAGAGAAAAAAACGTCTATTAAGCACACTGCAAGTAATATCAGCAAAAGATGTTACAAAATCTCCGTGATAACAATACAGAATAAACATAGACTTCACGATCGTAAAGCATGATATCACGCATAACAGTTCACTAAAAACCAAGAAAAAGCCGAAAATTGAAAAAAAAAGCGCCGCATTTTTATTTTTCATTTTTTTTTGGGGGGGGGGGGGAGGTGGATATTTAGCAAAACCTTGGAGGTTATTTAATCTATATACTATTTCATACATAACCTTATGCAGCACACTTTATGAATCAATAGAACATTTACAATTTTTAAATATAAACGTATGTTATTGTTTCTAAATTCGAAAATAAGATAATTCCGTGGCTTATTTACATTATTTAAAATGTAAAATGCATGCAATAACAGTTCGATTGTTCTCTGACGTTTCATATCTGTATATATGTATATGTTATTTCACGATGTCTGTGAGACATGTACGAAGAAAATTTTAATAATTGTCATGATTTAAATATTTTCTGTCTTAAACAAGACGCCACAAAAATCTTTCTTAGTATCATTCCAACATTTTTTTTGTTTTAAATCATTTGTCGATTAAAGATCTTCTTAAAATCTAGAATATAACATTTTATTTCAAGTTAAAATAAAATAAAACTATGGAAATTCAATAGAACAGAATTTTTTCATTCAATAAAATACTGCCAACTCAATACAATAAAATTCCAATTTGTTACATTTAAAGACTTTGTCAAAAAGAGTCTTTCGATATTAGTCTTGAATGAATAGTTTCTCAAACTAAGATTTCTTTTCTTTTTCTTTCTTTCTTTTCTTACTTTTTCTTCCTTTATTCTCTGAAGTCTCAAATTTTAGTCCAAGTCACAAAATTAAAACACTATTTATATATACAATAAAAAAATTTAATTCAAAAGATATAAAAAACAGACGCGTTGAAAAAACAAATAAGTTTAAACAAGTCGCTTAAAAAAAAATCTAATTCGAAAGATATAAAAAAAAACAGACGCGTTGAAAAAACAAATAAGCAAAAACAAGCCGCTTAAGAAAAAAAAAAAAATCTAATTCAAAAGATATAAAAAACAGAAGCGTTGAAAAAACAAATAAGTAAAAAGAAACCGATTTAAAAAAAATCTAATTCAAAAGATATAAAAAACAGACGCGTTGAAAAAACAAATAAGCAAAAACAAGCCACTTAAAAAAATCTAATTCAGAAGATATAAGAAACAGGCGCGTTGAAAAAACAAATAAGCAAAATCAAGCCGCTTAAAAAAAAGAAAAATATCTAATTCAAAAGATATAAAAAACATACGCGTTGAAAAAACAAGCGAAAACAAACCGCTCTAAAAAAATCTAATTCAAAAGATATAAAAAACAGACGCGTTGAAAAATCAAATAAGCAAAAACAAGCCGCTTAAAAAAAATCTAATTCAAAAGACATAAAAAACAGACACGTTGAAAAAACAAAAAAGCAAAAACAAGCCGCTTAAAAAATATATATCTAATTCATAAAATATAAAAAACAGACGCGTTGAAAAAACAAATAAGTAAAAACAAGCCGCTTAAAAAAATCTAATTCAAAAGATATAAAAAACAGACGCGTTGAAAAAATGAAGAAGCAAAAACAAGCCGCTTTAGAAAAAAAAATCTAATTCAAAAGATATAAAATACAGACGCGTTGAAAAAACAAATAAGCAAAAACAAGCCGATTAAAAGAAAAAAAATAATTCAAAAGATATAAAAAACAGACGCGTTGAAAAAACAAATAAACAACAAAAACCGCTTAAAAAAAAACTAACGTTCAACTTAAAATTCCATATCAGCACATTAAAAAAAGTATGTAAAAAAAGAATTTTTCCCATTTGGCAAAAAAAAAAAAAAAAAAAAAAAGTCAACTTAGTCTAAAATTCGATTTTAACAGATATAATGGAGTTGAATAATGATAATAATAATAACTCACGAACAAAGAACTTCTAACTTGTACAGAAAAGAATAAAAATAATCCAGATCATACAGTTGTGATTGTCAAAGACTTATAGTTTTAGAATTGAAACATATCCATTAATCTTACTTCGTTCAATTTACGTGATTTTACAGATGGAGTGGGATAAGTCATTTCTATTCAATTTCATATTTCCTGAATAAAAACTCTAGCCAATTCATGCATTTAAGATTCGTTTTGACTTGAATTCTTTTTGGTTCCGATAAAATAATAATAATAAAAAAAATACAGTGTAAATACACCTGAAAGATCGCAATCTGAATAAAATGAAATTTATTTGGTCCCGCGTTATTCCATTTTTGCAGGTTTGATTGTATTCGAAATATGCTACCTATTTTGACAAAAATCTGTTTAAAACGGAAAACTTTCGGCCATTTGAGGTTTCGTATGTTTTACTCCATATAACGCGTCGCAATTATCTCTGACGCTGACGATCACTCTGTTGGGGTTACTCTATGACAAAGAGATCCATCAGGTACGAAGCGTTGATTGGTTCAGCAAATGTCGGACTTGTTTGTGATTAATCCCCACAACATAGAAGTGGCAGATTATCATCATTGTTAAAATGCTAATACTTAGATTTAAATGCTGAATATAGATGCCGACCGCCCATCCTGTTTAATGGCGTGTCTGTGACAATCAGTTCATCAATATCTCAGAAATGTTTCTCACGCTTAACGTGTACGAGTTTTGACATTAATATATCGAAATATATGCAATATGTGAACAGTTTATAATCTAAATGTATAATAATGAGTGAACTCGATTAATAGGTCGTTAATGTTGGTAATACATTAAAAATCAAATAAAAGAGCCGAAATATTAAATAATTATAAATATATATTTAACTGATTTTAGTCGAAGAATTTAGTCACAATTTGGCACATTGGCTAGCGACGGCGAGAACACTGAGCATAGCCCACGTATGTTTGTGAAGATGTCAACGCTTCATTCTTGGTAACTTTTCTCAATAGCCTTCTGATAGTAACGTTACATTCTTATTTCTCTAAGGGGCCGTCCATAAATTATGTCAAGCTTGGATGGGGGGGGGGGGGAGAGGGTTCGTAAAATTGTGACAGTTTGTGACATGGGAGTGGGAGGAGGTAAGAAGAAGAGTGACATCACACATTTTGATTAATATCAAAGCATTGAAATTCAGCCAATCAAATTATGAAATTTGTATTCATAAAGATAAGACTTAAAACCAAATATATTAAAAAGTTTATTAAATCCAATTGATTTTTTAAATCACCAGATTTTAAAACATTCACCTTTTATATAAACATTTTTTTAAAAATTTTAATTTTACTTAAAAAAGGTGTTAAAAATTACATGTTTCGGAACCGTCAAATAAGCTCCATAATCATAATATAAATAAAAATAAAATTTCAAAATATTTCACGGTCAATACAAATGATACGCAACAATGAGATATAAATAACAAAACACACAAAAAACACGCGCTCTGTTGTAAAAAATTAAAATAAAATATAGACCATGATCTAAAATCAAAATAAAATTTCAAAATTTCTTAAATAAAATTAAAAATTTTTATTAAAAAAACAAATACACTGGTATCCAAAAGTTAAGCATAATTGGTAATTAAGTAATTATTTTTAAGTAATGAAAGAAATATGAATCGGAATGTGCTGAAACTCCAGGTGTGTAAACAAAATAGTATGCGTCACATATTTTCGCGAAGAGTTTTCCCCGAAATCGAACAGGGGACCGTCAACAAATTGAAAAAAAACGAAGATCTTTTGGATAACACTGTCAAAACTAATGTAGCAAAAGCGTTCAAACTGCACATTATGATTAATTGGCTTATTGTAATGTACTGTGTTAATTTCTACAAGGATAGCATGTATACTCGTAGAGAAATTAAGGTTTTTAAAAAAACAGTCCTAAATTTTTCCAAGTTTTTTGCTTATAATTTGCAGAGTTATTATTATAAAATAATGTTCTTTTCTGAAAATATGACAAACATCATTGTACACAATACCCTGTCATCAGAATTTAAAAATAATAAAAATTGTATGAAAAATGAGTATGTTTAGTAAATAATTTTTCATTGCGCATGCGTCAACGATATCAAAATGTCATTTGCATATTGTGTTAGCTAAATGTATAGAGCAACTTCTGTAAAAGTTTCAAAAACATAGCTTGAAAATTCTGAAAATGGGAGCCTATAGAATCAACTCAAAATCCTTTATTCCCTAAATGAAGCAAAAAGATGAGGGGCTGTATCCATATTCCATTGTTTAGTGCCTACACAAGATTGCACGTACAACTATATTTAGGTAAAACCCCTGATTTTTTTGCTTCCTTTAGGAATAACGGATTTTGAGTTGATTCTATAGGCTCCCATTTTCAGAATTTTCAAGCTATGTTTTTTGAAACTTTTACAGAAGTTGCTCAATACATTTAGCTAACACAATATGCAAATGACATTTTGATATCGTTGACGCATGCGCAATGAAAAATTATTTACTAAACATACTCATTTTTCATACAATTTTTATTATTTTTAAATTCTGATGACAGGGTATTGTGTACAATGATGTTTGTCATATTTTCAGAAAAGAACATTATTTTATAATAAGAACTCTGCAAATTATAAGCAAAAAACTTGGAAAAATTTAGGACTGTTTTTATAAAAACCTTAATTTCTCTACGAGTATACATGCTATTCTTGTAAAAATTAACACAGTACATTACAATAAGCCAATTAATCATAATGTGCAGTTTGAACGCTTTTGCTACATTAGTTTTGAATGGGTTATCCAAAAGATCTTCGTTCTTTTTCAATATGTTGACGGTCCCCTGTTCAATTTCGGGGAAAACTCTTCGCGAAAATATGTGACGCGTACTATTTTGTTTACACACCTGGAGTTTCAGCACATTCCGATTCATATTTCTTTCATTACTTAAAAATAATTACTTAATTACCAATTATGCTTACCTTTTCGACACCAGTGTATATTAAATTCCATTTTAATTTCCAAAATACTACTATTTTCTATTTCTTTTTCATATTGATGTTTTATTATTATTTTATGTTAATTATGCTTTTTGTTGAAAACCTTAATCTTATAAAATAAGCATACGAATAATTTTTATTGTTATGCTCACAAATGTAATTAAAACACATAAAGTTTAAAAAAAAAATTTTGAAATAGGATCTATAACGTAGTGCTTTGTTGCTGAACTATAAGATATTTTTATGTAATATAAAGTGACATGTGACAAGAGGGGGAGGGGGGGAGTGGAGGTATGATGAAGTGTGACACTTTGTGACAAAGGGGGACAAAGGAAGTCAAAAATATTGAAAAAATGTGTGTCATCATTTATAGACGACCCCTAATGACGTTTTCTTTTCCTTTTCAATTTGTTAATAAATTAATATGTATTTTTTTTTTATTTGAGCTTTAGCCTGTTTCAAGCTAAAAAGCAAGGAAATAATGTCAGCCATCACTGGTCCTAATTTTAATGGGAAGGAATTTGTGTTGGAACAGTTGAATTAAAGAGATTTAAGAATTTAGTTGTTGAGAAAAAAGCTGTTTAATCGCACAAGAGACCATCTTTGGCCGGTGTAGTTAGATGGGTAAAAAGATAGCAGTTTCTTTGAATCCGAATATTTAAAAAATATATTGCTAATGTGCTCATGGTATTTGAGAGGGGGAAGAAGGTATTCTGGCACTAGATTTTTTTTTTTTTTTTTTTTTTTTTTCTGATCAAATGTTTATAATTTGATCAGATTAAGATTTTGTCAATTTTGCTTGTTAGAAAATGGGAACTGAAAAACATTATTTATGCAATGTTATTTTACAGAAAAAGAAAAGAAAAGAAAATAGCATTGTATGGAGAATTAATTTTAGTACAATTGTAATTAATTTGAAAAACGTACGTACGAAATTTGTTTAGATCATAGGTTCCCAACGGGGGCGGTACCGCCCCCCAGTGGGCGCTGGAGCCTTCTAAGGGGGCGGTAGCGGGTCTGGAGAAAAATGGGGGGGGCGTTAGGACAGTCCAAGGGGGCGGTCTTGGCTTACTTGCATACATAGGAATTATATAATGAAAATAGTTGATCTCCTTTGCATTGTCCGGTCCGTGACGAAAACCTTAACTTCATCTTTAAATGGAAATCTATGCAGACGAACCTAGATCTGGGGGTTAAATTTATTTTACTAGTGTAAAAAAAATCGCATTGGAAAGCGAAAAAGGGCTAAAATTGCGGAGAACAAAATTTTATTATATCAGGCTAAAAACATTGTAGTTGCAGTTCTTTCATGAATGTCAAAATATCACAGCGGAACACGGAAAATCACTATAACTCACATTAAAAATCATTATGAATTCAAAAATTGTAGAGTACAATATTCGCGATAATTGGTTGTCTGAAAGTTTTAAACAGAATTCTTTTTTAATTAACCTGTATTTCAAAAAATTCTGAAATATGACTACATATGTCTGAAAAGATTTTTAAACGAACCCTTGATATGAATTAATTCAAGAAATTTGTTTTTTTCTTAGTAGAAGTCATAAAAATCATTATACCTATAAGTATGTTCAAATTTAAATTTATTTGAACTTAAATAGGGAAAAATATATTCCAAAATACCTTAATCGAAGAGAAAATGGCTGCAGTACAGTATTCAGTATTTGAAATATGGATCTACGCCCTTTCGTACAAATCACCCGTTGCCTATGTGCTTAATTTGTCAAAAAAAAAAAAATGTTTTTTTCAAATGAAGCAATGAAGCCTTGTAGGCAACAGAGGCATTTGAATAAATGCGTGCTGAAAGAAAAGCAGAGCTGCCAAGTCTCCCGCTTTTAGTACACAGCTATTATCTTACTGAAGATATGATTATTTTAAATCGCCCAAATGTTAAAATTAAATAAAGAAACATTTTCTGAATTAAAATATTGGTATCGAAAAAAGCCGGAGGCTTGGCAGTTCTGGAAAAGATATGTCCTATTTTTCAAAGATTAGAAAAGAAAAATTTTAAACTGTCAACTATATCAAACTTTTCTGCCGTCTTCTAAACAAAATGAAGGACTACGAGCCTCATATAATATATTGTTGATCGCAAAAGTATGAAAACCGCACACAAATGGCGAGAAAATAATCTTGCCGGCAGTCAGAAAGATTAAAAAATTTTCATCATAAGAAATCGCCAGATATCATCAGAAAAAATACTCAGTAATATTTCGGTGTAAACAAGAATAGACGGCTAAAGGCATTGAAATGTCATCATGCTATTACTTAAAGACCTGCAAAATTTCCATTCAACTCGATGAATCAGCGTTACCAAATAACAAAAACTCATTTAAAAAAATGTCAAGAGTTATTAGTTACTAAAAATTTGGAAACTAATCTGAAAAATCGATATTTAATACCATGAAGTTAATCCAAGAGAAATTTCTTTTCATAATATCTTGCTACTGATGTTGCTCCAGCAACGACGGGAAAACATAAGGGTTTCATTAACACATTTGAAACAAACAGTACTAAATGTACTCTTTGAGCATTCTGTTACACATCATTAGCATTTGGTTTTAAAATTGTTGAATGAACATGTGTACACGTCGTTTCATTACAGTATTAGAGCAGTCAATATGAATGGAAGCAATTTATTTAATGATAGGATATTTAGCCAACTTTATAGTGAAAACAAAGTGAAATAATTGTTTCACTTTGTAGTGCACTTGTCACCATCACTTTACGTCAGACTTGAAAATGATTACAATTGTTTGCTGCTGCACACAGAAGTTCGTTGTCTTTGAAAAGATATTTGTCTGAATTGTTTTTCATTATTTGATTCAGTATTATACTTAATTGAAAATAGAGGTGTAAAATTACGCTAAAATCTGATTACATTAAAATGGTGATACCGATTATTTAACAGATCTGTTTAAAATTTTTAATTAAATTAATTCCAACTTTCTAAATATTTTTAATAAGGCATCAGATGATTGCAAGATGATGAGTTGAATTTAATTAAAACAAAAAACCTCATAGCTGCTTCTGTGGGTAAACTTTTTTTGTTCAAACGAAATCTAAGTAGATGAGAATACAGCTACTTTGCCATATTATTTGCTGTTTGTGAAAACAGGAATAATAACTTCGTAAATGCAGATACAGCAGCAGCGTTCGAAATCCTTGGTGGTCCGCTGGTCCGAGACCACCGGTAATTCAATCGGACCACTAATCTGAAAAATTTAGTGGTCCGCAGGACCAGTGCCTTTGCAGGCCCTGAGAAAACAGCAACCTATCGCACCTAAGACTTTTTTTTTAGCGATGCCGCGGACGCGCTATAGCGCGTAAAATATGCAAAAAATCGGCGATGGGGCGCAAAAAAATAGTTTTTACGCTTCCCACAAGACGCGTAATTTCGTTAAAGGATCGCGAAAAAACGGCAAATTTCGTTAAAAAATCGCGAAATAACGACCAATTTCCGGCAAATTTTGTTAAACAATTCTCGAAAAAATGGCTGATTTCATTTCAAACCCGAAACATAAAGCAGATTTCTTCAAAAAACCGCGAAAAAACGGCAAATTTCGCCCCAAAAAATCGCGAAAAACGGCAGATTTTTTTCAAAAAATAGCGAAATAAGAGCAGATTCCTTCAAAAAACTGCAAAAAAAAAAGATTTCTTCAAAAAATCATGAAAATATGACAAATTTTGCCCGAAAATCGCGATAAAACGGCAAAATTTAAAAAAAAAATCGCAAAAAACGACAAATTTTGTTAAATAAGCACTAAATAATGACTAATTTCCGGCAAATATCGTCAAAAAATCTCGAAAAAACGGCTAATTTCATCCTAAAACCCCAGAAACGGTAGATTTCTTCAAAAGATTGCGAAAAAACGGCAAATTTCGTCAAAAAATCGCGATAAAACGGGAAATTTTAAAACAAAATATCGCGAAAAACGGTTTATTTCGCCAATAAATCCCGAAAAAACAAAAGATTTCGTCAAAATAACGCGAAAAGAAGGAAATTTCGACAAAAAAGAACGGGGGAAAAAAATAAGTGAATGCCAGGAGAGAATTTTTCTGTTTTAAAAACTAATTTTCCTGCTTAAAAATTGTTGTTGCTGCTCCAAAAACTGATTTTCCTCCTTCCCAATCGGATTTTTATTGCTCCAAATCTTTCTGAGTGAATGTGACTCCTGAAAGCACCATTTCATTAAGCAAAGTACCCATTTACTCAACAAAAATATCCCTTTTTTCAGCAAAATTGTCTTTTTCAATAAACCTGTCTTGCCCCATTTTAAAAGAAATGCAAACAATAGTGGTACTTGTTATCTTCTACACTTAAATAAGCATTATTTTATAATTAAATTTGTATCTTGCACGTTTATTCTTTAAAAAGTACAGAAAATTTCTCTTTTTAATTTTTAGCAAATTATAATTTTACATTGTATTATGCTGAAAAATTTGGATTAATGCAAAGTAAGATTGGTTTATTTTCCAAGGAGGCGGGGGGGGGGGGGGGGAAAGGCCACTGTAAGTGTTAAAATTATTTAATAGAATTTTATATACTGGACCAGTGATGATGTCTCCGGACCAGTAAATTCTCATGCTTACTGGTCCTTAGGACCAGTGACTTTTTTTTAGGAATTCTAACGCTGAGCAGTATCATCAGATTTAGATGAGGAAATCGTGGAACTAGGACTAAAAGTAAAATTCAGAAATGGATACTAAGAGTTTAACTTAAAAAGCCAATACAGTTACCAAACCTTGATTGTGAGCGAGATTACATAAAATTTTAATTGCTTTTCCTTCACCAGATTTTCTGAGAGTGGGTTCCGTGCAGTAGCTAATTTACAGAAAGGAAATATACATCTTTGCACCTGACAATTTGTGAATTATATTAAAGATATTGGTATCCGACATGAACAAATTGTTAAAATTCCATCAGCCTCAACCATTTCCGTATTTTTCTAAAATTCTTATTGGTTTTGTGTTTATTTTCAGTTTTTAATAAACAATTTTTTACTACATTTGATGGTCGTTTTAATTAACTTCTACTTTGTGATTCTTAAAAAATAGATAGATAGATAGGTAGATAAAATGTAGTTAATATGCAATAATATTTTAACATTTTGTATAATTAACTATTATGGATTAGGGGGGAGTTTACATTTTTTCTCTCGCAAAGGGGGCGGTGGTCCAGAAAAGGTTGGGAACCTATGGTTTAGATGAATGGCATTTGATTAAAAATGTAGCATAATATTTCGTGTTTTTTTTTTGGATAAACTTTGAAAATACATTGGTAGGTATGGAGGGAGTCAAAGTCTAATTTGGGGCAAGTCAAACTTTAAGCAGTATTGAAGTGAGACACTTTTATCCGGGAAGGATTTCTGTGACTCAGGGGGGACATTATAGAGATCCGTGGGGGGAAGTTGTGCTTTTTGACTATTGAAAACAAAAATTTCGAATCTTCTGGAGGTGGGGGGGGGGGGGGTACCTCATTATCACGGCGATGGGTAATATCCCCCTCCCAGATTTATTTATTTTTTTCTGCAGGATATATCTTAATATCGTTTACAAAAAGTTGATTTCTAAACCGTTACTTTTAATGGCATATTACTAAATGCAAAAATGTTTCAAATTTTCTTCTGCGTCATATAAAATTCCATTTACATCAAAATAACCTTTTTTAAATAGTTAAGAAATTAAAAATTTTATACCATGTTCTATAAATTATACAATTTCTTATAACTTTATTTAGAAAAAACTCCATGTATTTTAACAAGAAAAATATCGAAAAAATTATTCTTTTACGGCAATACTTACTAAGTTATGATACTTGTGAATTTTCAACGGGGAAAAACAAGTTTTTAGTGCAAGAAAATGCTGACAATGCGCTAAATGCAAAATATCAAACCTAGGTAAATTTTCGCCTTACAAAAATTACATTTTTAACCATAAGCTGATTTTAATGGGTGTAGATTTATCTCAACTAAAACAGCCTATATAGTTATGTCAAGATATCTTGCTTAAACGCCTTATATTTAAAATATCTGTGACAGCATACTCATCGATTAGTTATACATTACTAAAATGACATGTTGCTGAAACCTGTTACCTGTGCAAAGATCTAATCTATAAACTAAAAGTAACTCTATTTCCCATCTATACTATGTACTAACGTGTCATTGACATAAATTCATCAATATCTCAAAAATGTTTGTCAGGATTTAACATGGCAGCAATACATCAAAATGCATTTAAAAGATGAATAATTATTTATATAATAATTCGACTTGGTTAGTAGACGATTGATGCTATCAAGAATCTCTCTATTCTAAATAAAGTAACAAATTTGCTAGCGTCGCTGTTGACTTAATTGGATTTCTGTGACTTTTTCGACTTTCCCAGTAAATAAAAAATAAAAAATAAATAAAACTACGGCTTATGATAGCTTGAAAATAAATTGTTTTATTTTTTATAAATCTATGATAAATACACTGAAGCAAGGAAATTTTAAATCGAAAAACTAGTTATATAGCGTTATTTAATGTTGGTATTGGTCAAAGTAGCTTAATTAAATAAATTTTACAAAATCAAATAAAACGCATAGCAATTTAATAATCTTTTGAATGCACTTAAGGGACTAAGTTGAGGTGTGCAGTGTTCATTGAGTTTTTTAAATTTGCCTATTTTTTCTATTTTTTTTTTTTTTTTTTTTAAATGTTCCTTATCTTAATAGAGATTTAATTTATATTTGAAATTTCTCATTTTCGCTTATAGTTCAGAATTTTAAAGAGCCCAAGTAAAATTATTTACAAACACTTTCAATTTTCAATCAAAAAATATATTTATTTGTGAAAATTAATAATAGAAAGAAAATCTTAAAACAATTACATAAATAAATTAAAACATTGGAGGGGAAAATTCCGTTACAAATTAAAACGATCTTTTTTATGAACAAAATTAATGTAACTTCAAAGTAGGAATCAAAGTTGCAGTTAATGCATTTATTTATGTATTTCAACACTTGATACAGCATAAATACCGATAAACGTAACATAAAATACTTTAGATTTATCTTATACGAATTATACTATTCGATAAATATACAATATAAAAATTCATACATAATTATTAAAATAAACAGTTGTCATTTTATAAATACCATTAAAAAATATATGAAGTTGTATTACAATAGAAAAAATAATCCATGTAAAAGCTATAATTGCTTTTGAAAAAGTTTTAAACTCGATATAAACATCATACAAAAAACTGGTGGAACCAGAGAGAAAAGTAGAGCTCGATTTAAAAAAAATCTTACAGTAAAATTTGGGAAATATTTTCAATGTGCGCGCAAAAGAAAGGGAATCAGATGATCTGTAAAGCTTGTGAAATAACCCAAATTTTTGTTAGCTGAAAATGTGGACTTAGCTGTACTGGTGCCTTAATATTCAGAATTATACTATTATCTACTCAAAATGATTACTGAGGAAAGTAGTCAATAGAATATATTGTTATGTTGTCTCAAATCGGTCAAGCCCCACAATGCTAAACAAATATAAACTATGATGTGATAATTAAAGTATAATATTAATATAATCAAGTTGTTGATGAATTGATGTAGATAAGTATGTTTGAACACAAATACAGGGTGACAAGAAATAACTTGGACACACATGATACATTATAACTTTAACGCCAATGAAAATATTACGACCAAACTTCAAAATAAATATGAATACATTATTTCGTCTAATATATTTACAAATTTTCAAAGTGGCTACCTTTGGCCTTAATACAGAGCTTTAAACGTGTCACAAAATTTTCGGCTATGGGCCGCAACTCACTTTCTGATATTTTATTCCATTCCTTGCATAAGGATTTCTTCAGGGATGCCAAAGTTTTATGAGGTTTAGCACACACCCTTGTCTCCAAGATGAACCAAACAGAATAATCCATTGGGTTCAAATCTGGGGAATACGGTGGCCATTCTTGAGCTGATGATGAAGTCAGGAAAATGTGTCTTGCAACAATATTGAGTGCCTTCAGCTCTGTGTGCAGGTGCGGAATCCTGTTGGAAGGTCCATCTTTTGTTTCCAAAGAACTTTTGTGACCAAGGTAAGACAACATCTTCCAAAATGAGTTTGCGATATGTTTGTTGATTAATCTTTATCCCTTGATCAACAAAAACAAGTGGTGTTTTCCCACTAGCACATATCCCACCCCAAACCATTACAGATTTGGGTCGTTGACGCCGTTCAACAATGCAAGAAGGTCCAGGTGCTTCTGCTGACCAAACTCTATCATTATGGCTATTGTGTGCTTGTTCAATCGAAAACAGTTTCTCATCTGTGAAGACAAATGTTTGCCATCGATCACCTGCGGCCCGCTTTAACAGTTCTTTACATCTTTGAAGTCTTATGCGTTTGTTCTCTGCTGTTAGCTTTTGAGCCTCTTTCATTTTGTAAGGGTGAAGACCAAGCTCTACTCTTGCCATCAAACGTGCGGTTTCTCTGTTGATCTTCATCTCTCTAGCAACCTTTCTCATTGAAATCCTAGGATTTCGGTGAACTCGCTTTTGATAACTGCACGGTTTCTTGATGTGTTAACCGTGCGCTTTCTTACTCTTCCTGGCCTGTCACCATCATGTCCGAGTTCTTTAAATCTTTTGATTGTGTATGAAACCGTCTGCTTAGGCACTTTCAATCGTTGAACAATTTCACATTGTTTCATCCCTTGCTTATGTAATTCAAGTATGGCAGATCGTTTGTTAACCATAATGGTTATCACAACTAACTTCCTTACACCTGTTTATTAACTTTCTAGAATCAATTCCCTATGACAATAACTTTATAATTTTAGTGGTAGTTACAGATTTTTGGTTTCAAACTTCGTCCAAGTTATTTCTTGTCACCCTGTATTTAGTACATGATTGAATCGTATCTATTCAAGGTTTTGAGTTTACTTGCTTTGATCTTCCAGTTATCAAAACAGCTGACATGGAATTGTGTTCACACTTTGTACAGAACGAACCGTTCTCATACTTCATTACATCAGCCTGTAACATATAATTATGAACCCAAATTTTTTAAACTGGTTATGGATGATTGAAATACGGAAAGAGTTAAAAATGCCTCTTTTTTCCTGATTGATTTTAAAGCACCAGTAAAGCTCAGTCCTCATTTTCAGCTAACAAAAATTTGGGTTATTTCATAAGCTTTACAGATCATCTGATTCCCTTTCTTTTGCAAGCACATTGAAAATATTTCCCAAATTTTACTGTAAGATTTTTTTTTTTTAAATCGAGCTCTACTTTTCTCTCTGGTTCCACCAGCTTTTTGTATGATTTCATAGCTTTTTCAGATCCTTTCAGCAACTTTATCTATCACCTTCAACTACAAATCTAAACTATTATTAGTATTAGTTTAAAATTATTAGTAGGCATATTAGTTTGGCGAAATACTTGAAATGACGCCAAGTTGGCTTTAATTTTGGCGAGTAATTTTGGACACCAGATTTGGCGATATATCGCCAAGTTGGCGAAAAACTTGGCGACAGAACCGCCCCCTCCCAGATGGCAGTCCTACTGCAGTTTCTCGGTATCTACGTAGATTTTCTTATGACGATAGGTATCTACACAGGTTTTCATAGCTTCCTTTTCAAATAGTTATTTTTATAAATATAGAAGAATTTTTTTTTCCTAATTATCCCTTTTTAATTGAAATATCTATATTGTAGTAACTGTTTTACTTCGAAAACACTGAAATAAAGGTGCGATGTTGTTTTAACACATATTTAATTACAGTTTATATATATGTTTATGAAAAACATGTACTTTCTGTTTCGAATGACGTCAATTTCAAAGGTTCAAAACTATCAGGAGAATCAGAATTTTTATTGATCCATAAAAAAAAGAACACGTGTTATCGTTTCTTTTTTAAATTATTGAATTGTTTTTTAGTTGGTGGCAATTCGAAAGCAACATTTGAATTAGCAATTAAAAAGGAGATATTTCTATAATATTAAATTATGAAAGGAATAGCGTTATATAAATTTTAAATGGGTGCCATTTCCTTAATTTTTGATATTTTTTTTACCAGACCTTCGAAAGGCACATCCCTAAATTAAAAGCTTTCGAACAAGCTATTACACGTCGCTGAATGTTTCCTGGTTCGGTTATAATTGAGTTGCTTCTCTTTTTATTTGTTGTTTCACGAGCAAAAAGTGCCAAAACAGGGGTTCTGGATCTCCGAAACTAATCGGTGGATCTGGATGAATTTTTGTAAACTTTGAGATCTAGGGTAGGACACTCCCCCTTTTCAATTTCGTCGCGATCCGATGATTGAGTCCAAAGTTATTAAGAGGCAAACTTTGGACTTTAACATTAGAGATGCAGCTGAGCTCTACTATACAGCAGTATCGTGCTGTATGATAAAATATAAGGCTAAATCTTCTAAAGAGAGTACTTTCAATGGAGTGATTCCGAGTTTAATTCGATAACACACAAATTTTCGCAGCCTTGAACCCAACTGCAGGATATTGTGCACTGTGACGTTATAAAAGTCCGAGAGGCTGAGACATATTTTATTTAACCCCTTCGAGACTGGAGTCTTTTACGAAGTTTTTAATGTTTTGTCACCGGTTTTTAAAAACAGAAATTTGTTCCTTATTAAATCGAGAAAATGTTCCGATTCAATAAAGCAAATTTTACTGGTGGGGATTTTTCTTTTGCTGCACGTATACGTGTCGCTCATCCTCAAGTGGTTAAACATTTTATACAAACAGATTTTTAAATGCGCAAATGATCTAACATATCATTTAGGAAAACAGCATAAAATTTTTATGACCAGTAAGATAAAACGTGAGAATCAGCAAGTGCCATAGTTAATTAAAATGATGATAATAAAAAATACGGGTACTTTTCCGGTGTAAGGTCTTTGCTTACAAAAGAAAAGAAACCTCGGCGCAGTTTAAGTTTTATATAGAGAAATTTGGTACCAGATGAACACGAACAGCTATAGAAATAAATCTTACGAACTTTTTTCTACTGTGTAGAAATACACGCAGACACACATACAGGTGTTATATATATATGAATTGTATATGAATATCCCAACTTTACAGGGCCAACAAAAGAAAACGATAAAAAAAGTAATACCCTGTTGTTTTCATATCTTTAATGATCGACCCCGATGAGAGCTTTTGAAAAAAGAGGAGAAACGTCCAAGAAATCGAACTTCATTTATTTATTTATTTAGTGAAAGATTTTAAAGATTTTAATTTGTATTATTGAAAGATTTTAATTTGCATTTTTATACGACTGGTATGTTCAAAATTAAAAAGCATGAAACTTAAGAATATATATATTTTTTTACTGTAACCTTATTTCAAACGGCTCAGTTGACGCACGTTGCGAAGGCGGAGAGAAAAATATCACAACACCTCTTTAGGGTTTCGTTCATCTGATGAAAGCCTATTTGTCTCAATTCTCTGTCTATCTGTACGTCACAGAGTCCGTACACAAAAACTGTATAAGCTTGAAACTTCAGATTTTGTCCACTTATAGCTGAATGCCTCGTGACATACGGCAAATCATAAAATTTGGAAAAAGATTGTTATCTTAACCGTTTAAACGCCAATGTTGCCAAATGGGAACATTGCATTATTTATAATACAAAACATATAATTTTCCAACATAATAACGATGTCCTTATATTTCCTATAAAATATAGCATTCATTTGAACTTTTGAAAAAAAAAAAATTATCTATGTTTAAGCATTTATCGCAGGTGTAAGGGAAATGTAAACTCATTAATTTGCATTAAAAAAATATTTGCTTTGATTGTTTTCTCCATATTATTTACATTTGACCGCTAGGAATGTAAGTGTCTTTGGAATTCGAGAAAATACTCAAGAACAATATACAATAGCATATAGCGGGAAATAATTTGTTATATTTGCATAGGTTGTCAATCAATAATCGTGTTCCAAAATGCGAACACTGAAACGAAAACAGGCAAAAAAAAAAAAAAAACTGCAGAAATATTTTTTGTTGTATTTTATAAATTTGTAAGCATAAATTAAAACATTTGAAGCTGTAATATAGGAAAAATAAAGTTATAATTACATTACGATATTAATGTACGGCGTGTAAACGGTTAATTAAACCAATTTAATCAATGCCATCCGTTCATTTTTGCAATTTTAATTTGAAGATAGAACCTTAACTTGAACGTGTTGCGTGTAGATATCATAGCTTGGAAGTTAAGCGTCTCGCTGACAAAATGAACGTTCTTAATTCGATCCCCGGTGTTGGAAGTTGAAATTTTCCTATTAATATGGATTTAATGTAAAAAAATCGTAGTTTTTATCAATTTAATGGTTTATATTATTAGGATTTCTTTCATCTGACATTCATAATATTTTCTGAAATTCAATTTTCTTGCTATTTTAAAAACTGTTGTGGTTAAATAATGATGCAGCATTTTAAATTTCGTTAAAAAAAAATTTTTTTCGTTTTTAGAAGGCTAACATTTCATATATCTCCGTTAGTTTTTTCTAAATTTTAGATTTAAAAAAAATGGAATTTTGGATTTTATTTAAACAATTTGATTTGAACGTTTTTAATTTCATTTAAATAAACAAGTTCCTTTTATATATTTTTTCTAATTAAATTTGTTGATGCTACTATCCATGTAAGGACTTAATAATTATAAAATAACAAATTATTAACAGATTATAATTATAAATTAATAATTAAAGTCATTTGTTTTTAATGTGCTTTGTGACATCTTTCTTAAGTAATATGTTTTGTATATTAAAATGTTTATGCAAAGTTCTGAAAGTCTAATGGATTAAATAAACTTTTTATTGTAAATTAACACTTTTGATTATTTAAATTCTCAGCTGAAAGATTTGTGGAAACGTCTAAACTGTGCAAGTACGCGCACGATCGAAAATGCTTTTTAGGTGAACTTATGTTTTGGTTTATAATTCATAGTTACGCTAAAAAGTTAAAGAAAACTGGTTGGATGTGCCAATCCCAAAACTTTCTTCTATCTCAAACGTACATTTTAATATTTTTTAAAAAATGGTTACTCATTTTAATGTTTTAATAATTTTAATTCAATATCATACCAACTTTGATTTTCATCTAAAATTTCTGCTTCAGTCAATTAATCGGAGTAAAAACGAATTCCGTCCCTGTACGAGCCGATGGACAATAGAATGATAGGCAGATTTTTTTTTTTCAAATTCAGGGAGGACCTACTTGTCTTACCAAAAATAATGATATACAAAAAATTTAGTTCAGTTCTAGAACTGACTTGATACACTTTTAGGTGGTGCAATATTGAAAATGGCATAAAATTCGCTATTGCAGCACCCCCTTCCGGCAGATTTTTTTTCAAATTCAGGGAGGAACAACCAGCCATAGCCATACACTTACAAAAAAATTTGGTTCAATTCGATGCATAACTTCATATACTTTTGGTGGGTACAATATTGAAAATAACACAAAAATCGTGATTACAACGCCCCCTTTCGGCGGATTTTTTTCAAAATCACGGAGAACTAACTAGCCATAGTCATACATTTACACAAAAAATTTGGTTCAATTCGATGCTTAATTTCACATACTTTTGGTCGGTACAATATTGAAAATGGCACAAACATCGCGATTGCAGCGACTCTTTCCGGTGGAATATTTCAAAACTGAAGGAAGACCTGCTTGCCACAGTCAAAAACATCCACAAAAAAATTGGTTCAATTCTATGCATATCTTCATGTACTGTTTGATGGTAGAATGGCGACATACGGACACACACACAGACAGACAGACAGACATTTTGTAAAAACATGATTTTTGGAATATCTTTCCCCTAAAACGTGTAAATCCGTCGAAAACCGGAAGTGGAAAAAAAATTCGATAACAATACTTTCTTCTATTGAAGTTAGAAGAAAGTAAAAAAACTAAAAAGGGAAATAGGAAATAAAGAATCTGTGTCTCGGATGTATCAGGACCTTCTTTGGTCTATCTTCATTCGAATTTTTTATGTGCGATGCGGTAGATTTCGTTAACCATTCCGGACATATACACAGACTAACATCTTTCACTTATTAATATGAATATGGGAGTCAAACTGATTCCTTCATACAGATGATATTGATTACACTTTTCTGCAAGTTGTAAAAAATTATGCAGATAAAAGGAACAGCGTTAATTTAAGAGAACACAGCACCTTTGAAACCATCTCTTCCATTTCGAATAGTATGTGGTGGCACAATGATTAAAATATAACTTAAAAAATGTAAAAAAAAAAATTATTATTTTTTTAAATTAATTTTTTTAAAAATTCTACTATTTCTTTAAATATGAATATTTTTGCTTCGAAATTTTTTTCTCTCGTTCATTAAAATGTACTACATATAACTGTGTATGGATATTTAGATGCATCGGATTTTACATTCAATTTGACTTTTTTTCCTCTCCTTTTCGTGTATACAGGGTGAGTCATAAATATCGAAACAATAGGCTATCTCCTAAAATATTGCCCCTAGACCCATACTTCCAATTCCAAAGTTTCATCAAAAAAGGTAAATTTTTTGATAAGATAAGTTGCAACTCCATGGGGGGTCTATTTTAAAAAATACGAAAATTAAATTTTTATACGACCCCCAGAGAATAAAACTTCCAATTAGAAAAATTTTCCTTATCCTCTTCTGAATCGAACAAAAAAAAATTCATCTCGATATCTGCAAATCCCTGCATGATATTAAAGTCCAAAATTTTTCAAAATTCGTGACTTACACCACTTTAGCATACATCTGAGTGCAGCGATATCAGTTCATTTGAAATACAATTTAGGGATCGACCATTAATTTACGCATTGTTAAATGTAGACCCAAGACAATACTTTAACTTTTAAATATAAAATAAAAGCGTATAGCTTTTTGCTTTAAACTTCCTTGACATATGCTAGATGTCTGCAATATCTCGAGCTTGGCACCAGGCTCGTAATTGGCACGACCCATTGGCCGGACCGTCTTATTAAACACTTATTAAAAGAGTTATTAAATTAAGTGATATTAATTAAACTCTCATTAACCGTGTCTTTAAAACTTATTGCCGCAGGCAATAAGTTTAGTAAAAATAGTAATAGCGATAATGACCCTTCTATTAACTGGATCACATGGAATATATTTTAATGTTATTGTAAATTTTAATGTTAATGGAAATATATTTTAATAAATTACTTAGAATTTTTTTTTTTTTCAAAAATCTAGTTTGTACTATTCAGCTTCAAAATTTATGTGGTTTTAAACATATTTTTACTTTTTTCTATCTTTACAAGAGAAAAGTATTGGATTCATGAAAATTTTGAATTCCGGTTTTCGACGGATTCACACGTTTTAGGGCTCAGAGATACCGAAAAACATGTTTTTACAAAATGTCTGTCTGTGAGTCACTGCTTCTGTATCTCTGTATATGATATACATTTTGTGAGCGCGCTATCTCAAGAACTAATACACAAAATTTAATAAAAAATTATATTTACTTAGTTCTTGATATACATTGATGCTTATTAGTTTTTGGTGGGAATCGCTTAACAGGTGACCCTACTGTAAAGGCTTTTGTGAGATTTCCGCGATCGCTGTATCTCCAGAATGCAGGGAATATCATCAATCTTCAGATTCAGTTATTCCTTGACATGAATTGATGTTATTTATATTTTGTTGTATATGGCTCCACGAGAGGCGCTGCAACACTGAATTTGTTACGATTTCTGCAATAGCTCTACTTTAAGAACTAATGCAGGAATTTCCATAAAAAAGTCAGATGCAGTTACTTCTTGACATGAATTGGTTTTGTTTACGTTTTTGTATCAATCATCTTTCGGATGGCGTTTTCATAATGAATTTTTATAGTTTACACGATTTCAGTGATATCTTGTACTAATACACGGAATTTCGTATCTTTAGAGTCCTCCGATTGCTACATCCGAGTCGTTTATTTATTCCAAACGGCATTAAAAAAATATTTATTCGAATGTTAAAGTCGAAGAGCATAACGTTTCTGTTGCGTATTTTTTTTATGCTAAGCTCCCACTAATATTTCATTCTAAGTGTATTTAATTGATCAAGGTTTAATGCGTTCGAACCAAACATCATTTAAGAAATTCAATTGAATAATTTCAACTTAAAACGTTTAAATGAAATATGCCGAAGATTCATTAAACACCTGTTCTTGTTTTTAAAAGATAACTGATTCGCAAGTTAAACAAAATTTAAAATGTATTTATATTTGAACTGAAAACTGTATGTTAAACTCGAAAAAATGAAAAAAAAAAAAAAAAAAAAAAAAAAAAGAGCAGCGGCCTTTGAGTCCGCTCACAGCGGTTAACACGTTGGGGATTTTTTTTTTTTTTAATTCCGGCCAATTATTTGCAATAGGAAATACAGGGTTCGAAAAAACCCACGGAAAACTTCGAACGGTTAGGCCGATGGTTGCGATTGGGTTCGAATCCAGTACCTACCGTCTACCAGTTTGGAGGCCCGTAATTAGAGGCATCTTTTACGCATCGTGTAGTGGCAATTTTAACAAGAAAAATATGAAGTTGACAGGGATAAAACAATGAAAAAAATTGAAGTCGGCGTGATAAAATAAGAAGTTTAAATAAGCTGACTCATTTAAATAGTAATTAAAGAAGGCGAAAATGGCAAAACTTAAACAAAATCTGAAATCAAAACTACACAAGAAGGAGTTAATCACCTAGACACTTTTAAAAGGCATTTAAACGTTAGGAGCCAATCTTTGTTTAAAACTAAATGCACTTTTCTTCATCAGATGTTTTTATTTCAGTATTTCTCATTTTTAAACTTACATCATAAGTCAGTAACCGTTGGTTACGGTAACAATTCAATAGTTTTTTAACACCTCAATTTAAAAAAAAAATAAATAAAAAAAATAAATAAAAAAAATTGCCGAAAGATGTTTTTACCTCAGAAAATTTACTTTTAAAAATATGATTTGTTCACAAAAAATTGCATCTTTTTTTTAAATTGCTATTTTAAATACTTTTATTTTTTAAAAATATTATTTAAAATGCTGAATTAAATTGAAAATTAAACATTTTCATTCAATTAAAAGAAAAAAATTCAACGCGACAAATAATATTTTGAGTTATGACAATTTTAATTTACTCTAAATTTTTTGGAAAAAAAAAATTATTAAGAAAGCTTATGATGTGATAGTGCTTACAAATTATGTGGTTAACCATCACAAAACATTCAAAATTCAAACTGTATAAATAAATAAATAAAATAAATGTTTCCTGGACAACATACAGCAACATTGTTTCTTCAATTACACGCATTTCAATTTGTGTCTGATCCCTTGAAACCTCACGATTTATTAAAATTGTCATAACTCTCTGAGTTTTGGAGATATCAAGATGGAATTTTTTTTGTTCAATTCAGGAATGGATAAGGAAAATTTTTCTAATTGGAAGTTTTATCCTCTGGGGGCCGTATAAAAATTTAATTTTTGTATTTTTTAAAATAGACCCCCCATGGAGTTGCAACTTATCTTATCAAAAAATTTACCTTTTTTGGTGAAACTTTGCAATTGGAAGTATGGGTCTAGGGGCAATATTTAAGGAGATAGCCTATTGTTTCGATATTTATGACTCACCCTGTATATAAAAAATGAAGGAAATTCAACACATTCTCAATTTAAATATATATATATATAAATAACTATAAACTTGAATGTTAAATACATACACAAAAATATTAAATATTTGACAGAAAACAAGTAAAAAAAAAAAAAAAAAAATCAAACTTTTATTTTAATTAGAAAAAAAGCCCCACTGTTTACCTAACAATCAAGTCATAAAAATATAAACAAGGAGAAAAATCAGTTTAAAATATTCATTTATATAAGTAATTGCGCTGGGTGAATTAACAAAATTTACAATATCATGCGATATAATTGTCGTTTAATAAAAATATGATGTCGTGTACTAGGTAAAAATGAGATGTGCAAATATTCACAATTAGAGAAGCTTCCAGTTCATACTAAAAAAAAAAAAAAAAAAAAAAAAAATCGATATTTTGACCAATTTCAAGGCACTGCGTTCCCTTAAATCTAAAATTAAAATGTCGGAAAAACAGTTTTATTGCCATCAAATGCAGAAAAACATACAACGCATACGGATTTTTCTTTTGCTGCACGTATACGTGTCGCTCATCCTCAAGTGGTTAAACATTTTATACAAACTGATTTTTAAATGCGCAAATGATCTAACTTATCATTTAGGAAAACAGCATAAAACTTTTATGACCAGTAAGATAAAACGTGAGAATCAGCAAGTGCCATAGTTAATTAAAATGATAATAATAAAAAATACGGGTACTTTTCCTCTGTAAGGTCTTTGCTTACAAAAGAAAAGAAACCTCGGCGCAGTTTAAGTTTTATATCGAGAAATTTGGTACCAGATGAACACGAACAACTATAGAAATAAATCTTACGAACTTTTTTCTACTGTGTAGTAATACACGCAGACACACATACAGGTGTTATATATATGAATTATATATGAATATCCCAACTTTACAGGGCTAACAAAAGAAAACAAAAGCATACTGCTAAATGACGGTTGTCGTAAATTTTAGACGATTCAAGGTTACCTCGAATAGACTTTTTCCAGGAAAAACCTCCGATAAAAGAAATCTGTTAGTCTATTTAGTAAATGTCAGAGGAAACATTTAAGAATAAAAGATATTTGAAAATCTGTTTCTAAAAGTAGAAACATTAAACTAAAATGTCATAATAAAATACAAAGCTATAGAAAAGTCCTTTTTTCCTCGGCAGTTATATAATTTCTGCACAATACTTATTCATCGATGAAAAAAAAAAAAAAAAAAAAAAAAAAAAAAAAAAGCCTAAACAAAATAAATGTACTTAGTATTTTAAGTAAATTCATAGATTAATATGAACTGGGTCAATCCATTTCAAGTGGTCCAGCACTGGTCGCTCGATCATTTTTAAAAAATCTGAAATTTTTTGTACAACAACCTTAACATGTCATTAACATGACATGTCCGACCAGGTCGGATAAAACCGGGAACTGGGAAAAATAATTAAAAGCACATTATAATTTTGCAATAATACTATTTATTAAAGGAAAATTGACATATTATACTTATAGAATGTGAATGCATATCAAATCTACATAAAATAAAAACAAGTTATACTTCAAGAGTTAAAATTGTTAGGCACAATAAATCACAAATGAAAGTTCAATCTTGTTCATTTGCACTGCTACATGCTTCGTGTGCTCACCCTCTGCATTGAATGCACTGTATCCAACTCCCCTTAGGTTTAGATTGTCCATGAAAGCCGTTGTAAAAGATGCATGTTACATTTTCATCTTCCTCCTCGTTTGATGTCAAGAGGTTTTTTTCTTAGAACTTTCCTTTTTCACATCAGTTTTCTACTTTTCTTTTCTGTCATATGGAAAGCTTCGCTTTAGGGATACGTTCTTCTTGTCTTGTTTATTCCATATTTTCTTTTTCTTCTTGTTCGAGTTCTAATTTTTAAGGGATTGACATAAGGACAGACGTTGCAATAGAAATGACTAAAAACAATCTTCTATACAGCAATTTAATTTAAATAATATTTTTATATAGTTTTTAAATATTCCTAGATCGTCAAACAATGCATAAACAAATTAATTCTATTTCAATAACGAAAATAAATGAGTTGTCTAAAACCGGAAACTTCCCGGTTGTGTCCAAACGCGCCATTTTGATGAAATGTTATTCTAGCGTTGTTCAGATAACTCGTAGACACCAATACACAACGTTAAAATAACGAGTAAATAATAGACTATCATACGTTATACTTAACCAATCTAAATCCTTTGGTATTTAGGATTGGTAACGTAATATTGCAGACGTCGAATTTTTAACATTCTCACGTGAAATCTTTAAAAAAAAAAACCACCACTGCAAAATGAGTTCGTTTATACGACTTCTGGTTACTGGCAGCTAGCATGCCGCCCTTCTAAAAATAATTCTAAAAGTTTCGGCTAGATACCGCCACAAATAAAGCCATAAAGCCTGCTTCCCTGTTTTATCCAACTTTCCTCTACTAATCTTTTGTAAATTAGTTAATAATACGAATATTAAAATGTCGTTACTCTTAAAGTGTATTATAACTATTAATATAAAGTATCCCTATTGAAACACGGTTGGTGTCAATTGCAATTTTATTTAATGCTATTTTATTTATTTTATTGCATCATATATATATATATATATTGTATTATTGGTATTATTGTATAAATTTTTATTGTATGAATGGTTTTTGCTTATGTTTTGTATCTCAGTTTTATGTTGTGTAACTCAGGAAACCCGGGTTGGATCCTGGGATAATATTAACCCTTTCAGGTCTGATGTGCTATTAATAGTACTTGTCTCTTAACTGAGTATTACTTTGTTTTAACAAATACTTTTGTTACTGTTTATATCCAGTAATGTTAGTAAGTGTCTATGCGTTCACTATATGACTTCAATAACGTCTAGGCATTTAGTAGTAGTAGAAGTGTAGTAGTAGTAGTAATGGTAGTAGTAATAATAATAAACATTTGCTTATTTCTCTTTGCGCGGTTTGCGATTCTTTTATTTTAAATGTGCATTTTGCTCTTTAAATTTGAAATGAAAATTACTTTTCTGAAAGTATCATATGTAATAAAGCGCAAAAAAGTATTAGAAAATTCTAATATCACATAAAACTTGTTGTTATATATCGTTATGTTTCAGAAATGAAATATACATTAAACTTCAATTAATCTATTTGGATATTCGTGTTCTTAACGTAAAAGAAATTTTTTTCTAAAAATAGAGAAAAAGTCGGACCCGAAAGGGTTATACTTATCGGATGTACCCCAATATTAAAATAAACTAAAATACTTTGTAAAATCACCATTAAATAAAAATAAATCAGGACGTGTTTCGAGCTACAACAATAACAGCTCGTCATCAGCTAAACAAACACGTGTCAGTTGATGACGAGCTATTTACTATGCTTAAGGTGATTTTACAAAGTGTTTTAGTTTATTTATCAATTTATCGCCACTTTTTACGGTGTTTTTTCTTCCAATATTAGAATTCCAGTTAACCCCTTGCGGCGCTGTGGTTTCATAGATATACCACTTAATTTTAATTCTCAAACGCCACATTGGCACCGGAATTTTGTTTAAAAAAATTACGGTTTATTGAATGCGTGAAATATAGCGTTTTCTTATTTACAAATAAAGTTGTTTTCAAATTCCGGTGTCAGTCATTAATTTCATTACTTAAGCAACGAATTCGCCCTGCGCCGCAAAGGCGAATTCATTGCCTTTGCGGCACAATGGAAAACCCAATAACATTTATTGGGTTAAATGTTAACGAACTCAATGAATAACAGATTTAAGCCTGAAGTTTAATGCATTAAATTTAGATTACCACAATTATTTATTGACTTTATAAAACTAGCGTAAAAATACATGCATGTAAGCATCTGTTAACAAAATACAAGATAAATAGATCCCATCGCTGGAAGAAAAAACGCACTATGCATGGATATTGCAATGAAATTTCGCGCAATGCAGCACGTAACACTATAAATTATTTTAACACCCAAAGCACGTAACGTTAATATCTTTCGATAGCAACGAGTTTCTAGAAATTACGATAACACAATTTTTAAAAAAATTCTTAGATCTAAAAAATAACTAAAATATTTCTTAATGAATAAAAATGCCACAATACCGTATTCCAAGTTTATAATATTGTTCAAAGATTATGTTACCAAAATAAATTTTTTATTTTGGCTTATCCGATATACAAAGGATTTTGGTTTATTATTTTCAAAATATTATCAGTAACTTGATCAGCTTTACATAATAAATTATTTTAAAATTATATGAAATAGTTTCAAAGTTTTTATCGAGTTTCTGACAAACAATGGAAAAAGTTTCGCCGTTTCATTAAAGAAAGAAAAAAAATTTAAAATACTTATTGATACTCAGCGAAATACTAATAAATGAAAATTCTGAAAAATAAATTAGACGTTGTTAGATCTAGCATCAAAGGAATGCATAATTTTTTTATTAATTTACTTTGTTGACAGAAAAAAAAATGAATCACATCGAGGGACTAAAAAATAAAAAGTTTTGAACAATTTTGCATTTCACACATTCGATACTTATAAATCAAGCCAAGCAAGAAAGAATCAATTCTAATGGGCGTAATAGTTTTAATCCCTAGGTAAAAATATATGAAAAGCAATGAGATAATAACAAGTAGCAATAATTACAAATGATTAATTCTTAATTAAAAAGCTCTTTAGCCAAAAGAAAACAAGTTGGAAATTGCACGTGAAGCGTAGCAAATGAGGTGCGTTCGTACTATAACGAAGCTTTAAAATATTCAGATCTTGCTGATATAGTAGAGCGGACTTTGGATACAGTATAGTGGTCGAAATCTATGTGTTCCTCTAAATATGCAGGGAGTAATTTTTATTATACTTCATTAACGTATATCTTATTCATAAAATGTGAAGTAGTTTAATATAATTAAAACATGCCCCAAACAATGTTTCCCGATATAACATTATTTAGTGGAATACATTTGTGTGGCCCTGTAAATAAATAATAAATATTCTTTACATCCCAGATTGTACAGAATGTATATTGTAGTACGTACTTCACAGAATCATGTCAATTCTATTAATTCAAATGAGTGTAACACCAATAAAATGCATTTGAAACTTTTTTTTCCCCATTGATCGCAATGTAACGGAATACTTTTGATTGCCCATGTAATTGATCTATGCAACCGATTTTCATAACATTTGAAATGACTCGACAATATTATGTAATAATTATACGTTTTAAATTTCAAACGATTAAAATGCATTTAAAACTTTTTCCCCATTGACCGTAATGTAACGGAATCCTTTTGATTATCCCTGTAATTGATCTATCCATCCGATTTTCATAAAATTTGAAATGACTCGACAAAATTATGCAATAATTATGTATTTTAAATTTCAAACGATTAAAATGCATTTGAAACTTTTTTCCCCATTGACCGTAATGTAACGGAATCCTTTTAATAGTCCCTGTAATTGATTTATCCATCCGATCTTTATAAAGTTTGAAATGACTCGACAAAATTATGTAATAATTATGTATTTTAAATTTCAAACGATTCGGTTGGGTAGTTTTTGCGTTGTTATATGCGGACAGACGGACAGACAGACAGACTGACGGACTGAGCGACAACAATAGGTGCTACGTATTTACATAATTACGAACGCATCTAAAAAACATTGATGATCTTTTGGTTATCTACATAACTTTGAATTTTTAAAGTAATAGTTGAATGTTGGAATTAAATGGCTGATGGAAAAAGAAAAGGGAAAAAGAAATAAATATTTTTTTAAGTGTTTCAAATAAGTGACAAAAGTCTGTAGCAAGGGTAGTGGATGAATGGTTCTGTTTATGGCGACCAATTATCAGCACGAGGAATTTAGGTCCTAAAGAGGGGGCCTTAATTAAAAAAAAAAAAAAACTCTATCGAAAAAAAAAGAAATTGATGATTTTTTAATTCTTGACATAACTTTGGATTTTTTAAAGTAATAGTTGAATGTTGGAATTAAATGGCTCGTGGTAAAAAAATAAAAAGAATATTGCCCAGTTAAACTGATGGCATTGAGTTCACAGGCTACGCATACTAATTGTACATTACAGCCTTATATTTTCAAGGGTTAATTCTGTTCGAAAAACAAATTAAGTAGGGGAAACAGCTCTCCCCTTTCTCCTTTTTTATACTTAATCATTGAACCTCCTAAACTATCAAGGACAAGCTTTATCATAAAAAAAATCTATATCCAAAATTCAGAGCAAATCGGATAATTCTTAATAAAACCCCATTTAGCATTTATATAATTTAAGAGGAGTTATTCCCCTCTTTTATACTTAACAGGGCTTGAAGTTCAATTTTTCGAAGGAGGGGAGTCTCCCTACCAACATTTATAAATGGAGGGGAGTTTGGCTGTTTGGGAGGGAGAAAAAATGTTTAAAACCCGCCATTATTTTATGTGCTATTTAAAGAATTACCCGAATACAGACATAAAAAAATATCACTGAAGCAATTTTTATCAACAATTCAGAATAATTATGCAAAATGTGTAAAAAATCTTTTATATTGTCTAGTTTTTACTGGCGGTAAATTCCCTCCCGGTGCTAATTATTTTTGTCACAGGTCTAATTATTGTCTTAATAATAATTAATAAAACTTCTAATTAATTTAATAAATTTATATTTATAATTAATTGTTATAACCAATGTTATTTTTCTGTATATTAAATGTGCAAGATACAAATTTAACCATAAAATACTTATTTGAGTGTAGAAAATAAGAAGTATCACTATTTGCATTTCTTTAAAAAGGGGGCAAGTCAAATTCATTGAAAGAGACTTTCTTAAAAAATGAATACTTTGTTGAGTAAAGGGATACTTTTTGTTTAATGAATGGCTGCTTTCAGGAATTGCACTCACTCAGAAAGATCTGGAGCTGTCAGAAACTGATTTTAGAGCAGCAAAGAAAAAAAAATATATTGAAGCAGAAAAATTAGTTTGTTGAACAGAAAAATGAACTTCCCGTATTATTATTATTATTATTATTATTTGGGGGGGGGGGAGGGAAGACAGGTTCCCTTTGACGAAAGTTGCATTTTTTCGCTATCTTTTCATGAAATCTGTCGTTTTTTACGATCTTTTCACGGAATCTGCTGTTTTTTCGGGATTTTTTAACGAAATTTGCCGTTTTTTCGTAAATTTTATGAGGAAATTTGCCGTTTTTTCGCGATCTTTTGGATAAATCTGATGTTTTATCGCGATTTTTTTTACGAAAATTGCCGTTTTTTGCGATATTTTCGGGAAATTTGTTGTTTATAGTGAATCTTTTGTTGAAATCTGTCGTTTTTCGTAAATTTTTCGACGAAATTTGACCTTTTTTTTTCGTGAATTTTTTGAGGAAATTAGTCGTTTTTTCGCGATATTTTAATGAAATCTGATGTTTTATCGCGATTTTTTTACGAAAATTGCTGTTTTTCGTGATATTTTGGGGAAATTTGTCGTTTATAGTGAATCTTTTGTCGAAATTTGTCGTTTTTCGCGATTTTTGGACGAAATTTGACGTTTTTTCGTGAATTTTCTGAGAAAATTTGCCGTTTTTTTGCGATCTTTTGATGAAATCTGGTGTTTTATCGCGATTTTTTTTACGAAAATTGCCGTTTGTCGCGATTTTTGGACGAAATTTGACGTTTTTTCGCGACCTTTTTGACGAAAACTGCCGTTTTACAGAATTCTGTCACGAAATTAGGCATTCTTTCGAGAATCTTTTGACGAAATTTGCCGGAAATTAGTCGTCTTTTTGCGATCTTTTAACAATATTTGCCGTTTTTTAGCAAACTTTTACGAAATCACGCGTCTTGTGAAACGGGTAATAGCTGTTTCTTTTGGGTGTCATCTCCGATTTTTAGCGTAATTTACGCGCAATAGCGCGTCCGCGGCATCACTGTTTCATAATTTTTGGAATTGAATGCGATATATTTTTTGTGGGGGGAGGGGAAATTCCGAGCAGAATCACCTCTATTTCGCCGCGGAAAATAGAACGAAACTCGTCAATCGATTGCAGGAAAAAGTTGCGAAATTTGTCAATAAGCCGCGGAAAAAATCGTGATTTTCAATGATATTTCGCTGTAAAAATCTGTCGATTACTCGCACGGAAATATCATAAAATTCGCAAAACGGTCGTAGGAGGTGATCATAGTTTCAAAATGCAAAATTGTTTCGGCGGGAGCCTCCCGTCCACGTTATTCTTTTGGGTGGGATTTCAAAATTTTGGGCGCGAATCCCGCCATCCCGCCCTGAAATTCAAGCCCTGCTTAACCATTAAACTTCCAAAACTATTCAGATAGTCTAAGAGCTAGCAACGTCAAAAATCACGTCATTTTATCAAGGCTCATTTTTTAATATGTTTTTCGCTTTTACGGTAGAATACATTTGCAAGCGGTCTGGCAGTCGGGAGACGTTGCGTTTACCTGGGGCAGAAGGGGTTATGCAGGTCAAAAAACTTCAAAATCACGTCATTTTATCAAGGCTCATTTTTTAATATGTTTTTCCCTTTTATAGTAGAATACGTTTGCAAGCGGTCTGGCAGTCGGGAGACGTTGCGTTTACATGTGGCAGGAGGGGTTATGCAGGTCAAAAAGCTTCAAAATCACGTCATTTTATCAAGGCCCATTTTTTAATATGTTTTTCCCTTTTATGGTAGAAAACGTTTGCAAGCGCAATTAAAGTGCCAGACAAAAGTTCGGTTGCAAAGTTAATGCCAGACGGCTTTAAATATTGCAACGAAAGTGCCTGTTCCAAGGGCGGTTCATAATTTAAAAATTATAAGACCTCTTTACGTCATTTTATCAAGCTTAAATATTACAAGATATTACTCTATGGATAGCAGACAACCTAAAATTAATTTGCCAGACACAAATTCGGTTGCAAAGTTAATGCCAGACGACTTTAAATATCGCAACGAAAGTGCCTGTTCCAAGAGCGGTTTATAATTTAGAAATTATAAGACCTCTTTACGTCATTTTATCAAGCTTAAAAATTACAAGATATTACTCTTTGGATAGCAGACAACTTATAATTAATTTGCCAGACACAAATGCGGTTGCAAACTTAATGCCAGATGGTTTTAAATATGGCAACGAAAGTGCCTGTTCCTAAAGTGGTTTATAATTTAAAAATTATAAGATCTCTTTACATCATTTTATCAAGCTTAAAAATTACAAGATATTACTCTTAGGATAGCAGACAATCTACAATTAATTTGCCAGACACAAATTCGGTTGCAAAGTTAATGCCAGACAACTTTGAATATCGCAACGAAAGTGCCTGTTCCAAGAGCGGTTTATAATTTAAAAATTATAAGACCTCTTTACGTAATTTTATCAAGCTTAAAAATTACAAGATATTACTCTTTGGATAGCAGACAACCTACAATTAATTTGCCAGACACAAATTCGGTTGCAAAGTTAATGCCAGACGGCTTTAAATATGGCAACGAAAGTGCCTGTTCCTAAAGTGGTTTATAATTAAAATATCATAAGACCTTTTTATGTCATTTTATCAAACTTAAAAATTACAAGATATTGCTCTTTAAATAACAGACAACCTATACTTAACAGACCTATAATTAATACAACTATACAACAGACCTATAATTAATTAATTATTTAATTAATTATTAATTGGTCTTATAATATTTAATATATAAAACGCTCTTGGAACAGGCACTTTCGTTGCCATATTTAAAGCCGTCTGGGATTAACTTTTCAACCGAATTTGTGTCTGGCAAATTAATTGTAGATTGTTTGTTATCCAAAGAGTAATATCTTGTAATTTTTAATCTTGATAAAATGACGTAAAGAGGTCTTATAATTTTTAAATTATAAACCGCTCTTGGAACAGGCACTTTCGTTGCCATATTTAAAGCCGTCTGGCATTAACTTTGCAACCGAATTTGCGTCTGGCAAATTAATTATAGGTTGTCTGCTATCCAAAGTGTAATATCTTGTAATTTTTAAGCTTGATAAAATGACGTAAAGAGGTCTTATAATTTTTAAATTATAAACCGCTCTTGGAACAGGCACTTTCGTTGCCATATTTAAAGCCGTCTGGCATTAACTTTGAAACCGAATTTGTGTCTGGCAAATTAATCATAGGTTGTCTTCTATCCAAAGTGTAATATCTTGTATTTTTTAAGTTTGATAAAATGACGTAAAGAGGTCTTATAATTTTTATATTATAAACCACTTTAGGAACATGCACTTTTGTAGCCATATTTAAAGCCGTCTGGCATTAATTTTGAAACCGAATTCGTGTCTGGCAAATTAATTATAGGTTGTCTGCTATCCAAAGAATAATATCTTGTAATTTTTAAGCTTGATAAAATGACGTAAATGGGTCTTATAATTTTTAAATTATAAACCGCTCTTGGAACAGGCACTTTCGTTGCCATATTTAAAGCCGTCTGGCATTAACTTTGCAACCGAATTTGTGTCTGGCAAATTAATTGTAGGTTGTCTGCTATCCAAAGAGTAATAGCTTGTAATTTTTAAGCTTGATAAAATGACGTAAAGAGTTCTTATAATTTTTTAATTATAAACAGCTCTTGGAACAGGCACTTTCGTTGCCATATTTAAAGCCGTCTGGCATTAACTTTGCAACCGAATTTGTGTCTGGAATATTAATTATAGGTTGTCTGCTATCCAAAGTGTAATATCTTGTAATTTAAAGCTTGATAAAAACATATTAAAAAATGAGCCTTTATAAAATGACGTGATTTTGAAGCTTTTTGACCTGCATAACCCGTTCTGCCATAGGTAAACGCAACGTCTCCCGACTGCCAGACCGCTTGCAAACGTATTCTACCATAAAAGGGAAAAACATATTAAAAAATGAGCCTTGATAAAATGACGTTATTTTGAAGCTTTTTGACCTGCATAACCCCTTCTGCCACATGTAAACGCAACGTCTCCCGACTGCCAGACCGCTTGCAAACGTATTCTACCATAAAAGGGAATAACATGTTAAAAAATGAGCTTTGATAAAATGACGTGATTTTGAAGCTTTTTGACCTGCATAACCTCTTCTGCCACAGGTAAATGCAACGTCTCCCGACTGCCAGACCGCTAGCAAACGTATTCTACCATAAAAGGGAAAAACATATTAAAAAATGAGCCTTGATAAAATCAGGTGACGAAAACGTTGCTAGCTCTTAGACTAAGAGATTTGAACGAAATCTGACAATTCTGCTTGAAAAATCCATTTATACAAGTTAAGGGGAGGGCGTTAGAACCCCCGTTCCCCCTGTTTATACTTATTCAATGAACACCTAATAACAGCCGCGGACACGCCTCATCAGAATGATCTTATATCTAAATTTTGAACGAGAACTGTTAATTCTGCATGAAAATCCCGTTTATATCAATTAAGAGTAGGGGCATGAGCCCCCCCCCCGTTACCCCTGTTTATACTTATTTAATGAACACCTAATAACAGTCATGGAATCGCCTCATCAGAATGATCCTATATCTAAATTTTGAGCGAAAACTGTTAATTCTGCATGAAAATCCCATTTATATCAATGAAGGGGAGGGGCATGAGCCACCCATTTCCCCTCTTATACATATCGAATGAACTCCAAAAACTAATCAGGGAAGCGCCTTATCGGTATATACGTATATACAAAATTTCAAGTGGATCCGATATTTTTATTATGAGTTATCGCGTTACGCACGTACGAACGTACATACAGAACGGACGGGCACATAAGCTCTCAGGCTATGATAGCCTGTGAGCTAAAAAGGGAAAAAAACTTTATTTTAAGTGTTTCAAATAAGTGACTAACGTCTGTAGCAAGGGTAGTGGTTGGTTGCTTGTGCTTATGACGGCCAATTATCAGCACGAGGGATGTAGGCCTTAAAAGGGGGGGGGACTGAGTGCCCTCCGTGAGGGTCTTTCTAAGGGATCTTAACTCGTATTTACGCAAGGAAATTCAACGTACCAAGAAAACCACGGAAAAATCCAAACGATTTGGACAACAGCAGGGCCGTAACTACCGCCAGGGCAACTGGTGCTCTGCCCGGGGCCTCCAAGCCTGAGGGACCCCAAACTGAAGTTAAAAAACTGTTGATTTTAGTTTTTAGTCCAAATTCCTATAAAATGCCCAACAACTAGCTACAAGTTAGTAATTAAAAAAATCAAAGTGCTGGAGTAAATGTTTTTATGTGTCTGTCGATATACACCATACGCTTCGCATACAAAAGCAACTCTAGAGCAGACAGCAGAATGTCGAGTTGAATGTGTCATGTCGCGCCAGCATGTTTGTCGATCCCACTGAAGCTAGCATAAAGAAGAAAATATGGGCTTCTGATCGGTTAAATAATGTAAAAAGCATCTAAAAAAAATCTAGAAAATCTTTCTTCTTATCAATTAAAAAGTACATAAAATCGAAAAAAAAAAAATCAAAAGCCATCTGTCAAAAGGTTTTTAAACAGAAACGTATGATTAAGTGACATAAACTCAAAAATAAACCTAAACGAAACGCTTTTTAAAGTATTCCACCAATCAGAAGTCTTATACCCTGTTCACACAATGGATAGTTAAGACATCTCAGGCCTGGAACTCTCTCAGAGAGTTTCAACTTGCTCAGGCTAGATACAGGAATAACAACTCTCTCTCATTGGCTATAAAGCTTCGCTTTTACTGATTGGCTGTTGCGGCCGTCTTTATTTCAAGCGCATGAGCATACGTTACATTTGTTCAGTTCAGAGATACAATGGCATTCGCTAAGATATCTTAGGTAAGTTTTTCAATGTGAACAGCATCCAATTCCGGGAGGGTACCACTTCAAACACGACTATATTAAGATATCTTATGTTTGTAGTGCGAACAGGGTATTACCTATCATATTTTCTCCTATGCTAGCTTAAAAGGGATCAGCAAAAATTGCGTCGTCGCCAGGTTCCTGCCGAGTAGGGTTGCCAAATTCTCCATTTTTTAGTCCGTTTTGGGCTTACCATACTGTGTACGTTTAAACAGCGGCGTGCGAAAAAAAAAAACTGCGCCCTTGCCGAGGCAAAGTTTCAATTTGCTCCGGCGCGAGGGGCCTCACTAGTTTGCCCCGGGTCCTCCAAGTTTATAATTACGACCCTGGACAACAGACAAGATTGGGTTCAAACCCGCACCTCTCGATTACCATCTTCGAGGGCAAACAAGGGTAGTGAAAAAAATTTTAGTGCAGCGATGCTTTAAGCTTTTCACAAGTTGGGCGAAAACCAATTTTTTAAGACTTTTTATATTTTTTTCTATAGTTTTATAAAAATCCACAATATCTAATGTAAATAATTACATTTTGAATTTTTAGACAACGTGTGCAAGATTTCTATATAAAAAAAAAAAAAAAAAAAAAAAAAAAGAGCTTCTCTATCTATACAGTGTTTTATCATACTATCTGTTGTAAATAAAATCCTAATATACTCATTCACACTAAAAAAATAAAATAAAATAAAATACAGTGATTGTTTCATTCTTTATATCTTTGGCAGATTAAAGAAAATCGTTATCCTTTGTATTTACCGTTTTTTTAAGAGTAGAATTGTATAAATTCATATGTTGAATCCTTAATAGTTATGTAACCCGGCGAATACAAATACACTCAGCTAAAGCCAATTGTATAAATTAGAGATGCAATCATTCAAATAACAGAGACGTTCAAACGCGACCATGATAATACATAAGTTGGATAAAATGATTTAAAGAAGAGATTTTCTTAAACTTTTATATTTTAGGGACCATTTGATTACTCCGCACTTTGTCAGATGACTTATTATATTTTCATTGAAACAAAGTCAGAAACTATATCTTCTGAATACACAATATTTTTTTGGAACAAAACAATTTAGATAATCATATTTTGTCAACAGGTTTTTCAAAAATTTGTCTTATTATCATAAGTTTCTCATAATTAAAATTATTATTTGCTACATATTTTATTTTGATTTATATTGAGTTAATGCCAAACAAGGTGCACTGTTAAAATTTATTAGCTGATGTACATGTAAAGTTTCTCTCGAAGTAAACTTCTTTTCTTACCAAGTTTACATATAACAAAAATATTATAGGCATAACAAATCATTGAATTATATATAGTTAAAAGTTCAGGGAGCAAAATCAATCTGCTTGAAACAAGCAATTAGCAGTTAACTGAATACGTGATTGAATTAAAAACAAGAACAACAACAAAAAAAGAAACCCTTAAAAATATCTTGATCATTGTGTTTCAATAATTGGTGAATGTGTAATTATCTTGAAAGAGAATCGATATTGAAAGAGAAGAAAGAAACAAAAGGTGTACGAAAAACAAGTTCGAACGCATAATCAATAATAATCAAATCAAATAAACAATAGTCGTATATTTCAATAGTAAAAAATGATATGCGACTATTAATGAGATGCTGCCAATCACAAACTTAATTCTTGCATAATAATCATGAAAATTACTTTAATGAAAATTCCATTCTCCACATATGAACTAATTTAAAAATAGATTAATTTAAAAATTAGCTAATCTTAATTACTTATGCCTTAATCGATCTCTACGGAAAATGTGATTCACATTTATAGTGTCACGAGATAATATCAAACGCTAGAATGTATAGGAAAGTAACGGCGGTGACTGATATGAAAACACATATAAGCAGTGTTCTAAAAATTAATAAAACTTTACTATAGAAGAGTGCTATCTCATTTTTGCCTGAATAGGCAGCGTTTAATACCGAAAAGTGCACTGTGTCATTTTAAAGCAGCGGTTCCTAACCTGGATACGTGGCGGGCCTGCTGTGGATACCTGATAATAATATCTGTAATGACGAAAATCATGAAAATGATTAATAAAGTCAGAAAAATGTTAGAAATGACAATATAATTTGTACCGATTTATTACGAGGGGGAGTCTGAAAATAAGTTTCCCTTGGCTTCTGTGGACAGAGGTATGAAAGTGAAAAAATATAATGAGACCTGAAAGATACGACACAACTTTATTTATCAACATTATGTACCAAGTAGAGACATTTGTCATACCGCTTGATAAGCTACAAAAAGCTCTCAGGAAAACGTCAGGGCTTTGTATATGGGAAAGCTGGTAAACGCTTTTTCCGTATGCAAAAAACCCTGGGAATGTTTATAATGATAGAGAAAGTATAAAACCTACTATCCCATTCCTCCCACTGCCCAACTGCACCTATTCTCCCCTACATAAAAAAAAAAATTGACCTGCAGTTGTTCTAATCTATTTCCAGGATTGTTTCCACATATTTTTCGAAAGTTGAACAACAATAGCAAATATCACTCCCTTCTGAACTTATTTTTTTCCATCTTTCTTTTTCAAAATTCATTCATACAAAATTTCACATCCTGGAAAAAAAAAAAAAAACACCCTTCCAAAAACAGCAAGATAAATTTAAATTTAGAACATAATCTTTATAATAAAACCCCAAATAAAACGGCCGTCTTAACGAGACGAACCCGAGGTTGACCGCTCCACATCTCATGAGGCAGTTGGCCATTTATCTCGAAATTAAGACCTTTTTATTTATGTATGGAAAAGTCTACGTGAATCACATACTTGCAGAAAGAGCGTTTGAAATTATGAAATTTTTGTAAGATTACCTGTTTACGAATATGTAGTATATTTCTTTAGAAGTCGCCTTTCAAAATTTCTAAATTCTTAGCTTTTGACATGTCACGAATTCATGAGGGTTTTTTTTTTTTTTTTTTTTTTTTTTTCCACCAGACTAAAGAGCTGTAATCAAAACTATTAGTTTATTATCGTTCACGCGGAAAGGGATTCATCGCACAAGGTATAATATCAGAAAAAAAAAACATTTGTTATGTAGGAACTTTTGTTATACGTGGAATCTTGGAGAAAAAGGGAAACTGATTTTAATAAATAATCTCTCTCTCTCTTTTTTTTTTTTTTTTTGTATGTAAAGTTCTGCATTCTTTTAATGGTTTTGACGAAAAAATTCCTAATTCAGCTTATTTCATGTCAATACATGGTTCCCCTCCGTAGATTTCCAATTTTATTAACTACATTTTATTTTTATCTGATGAATAATTAAAAAAAATCACTTTTTATTATTTAAATTAAGACTTTTAAATGTTAATAAATTATTAAATTTATTAAAATCCTAATAACGTTGTTTATAAAACATGATTCCTTTTTGTTTTTGGTCTAGTTAGATAAAAAAATTTTGAAAGGTTATTTTTAACCCATGCATGGGAATTTTCTAATTTAATTCCTTAAATTTTCTTTTTATCTGATGATTTTGAAAAAAAAAACTGTATAAGATGTATTTTTTAATGAAGTTTTTGAGATTTTAAGGTAATAAATTTATTGAAATCCTGATGATGTTGGTTTTATAACATAGCATTATTTTCCTATGTATTTAAATTATATCTCTGATACATTATTTGCGATAAAAAATGATTAAATTATTTTACATTTTAAGATACAATTCTGTAGGGTGACATTTCTTTAATATATGTACGAGTAAAACGATTCTTAATTAAAAATTTGACTCTTCCAGATGGACGAATCCCAGTTTTATACTGCCAAAAGAATAGCGGGGTCTCCGAAGAGGCTATCTTGACACGCGAAAGCTGGATAGTTGTGGATATAGTTACTACAATTTATCAATTTGGAATTTTATAGTTTATTGTATTCTTATTAAAAAATAAAAATAAAAGTATCCAAGTTAAATTCGTTTGTTAAACTGATGGCATTGAGCTAATAGACTATTCGCCCTAATTGTACGTTATGCTTTTATTACATAATAATTCATAATGTTCCTTGAAAAAAAAAAATGATTAAAAAAACATTTAGCTAAACTAATGGAGATCCCCTAGTTTATAATTAACCAATGAACCTCCAAATCTAATCAGAAAAGCACCTTATCATAATAAATCGGTATATCAAATTTGAAGCTAATTCGATGATTCTGCAATTAAAAAGATATTAATCTGTAGTATGGGATATTATTCTCCTGTTCTCCCCCCTTAAACTTAACCAATAAATCCAGAAAACTAATCAGGAAAGCGCCTTATCAGAATGAACCGGTATACCAAATTTGAAGCAAATCGGGTAATTAATTCTGTATGAAAAAAAAAAAAAAAACATTTATCTAAACTAACGGGGGAGGGAATGCATCCCCTGCCTTTTATATTTCACCAATCAACCCCCAAAACTAATAGGGAAGTGCCTGAACCTATATCGAAAACTTGAAGCAAATCGGATATTTCTCATCAAGGGTCATCGTATTACATACATACACATGTACATACATACATACATACATACATACATACAGAATCTACGGGCACATCAACTCTCAGGCTTTGATAGCCAATGAGTTAAAAGGAGTAATTCTACCCTTTAAGTTATATAAAAGCTTTCCGACACATGGCCTGCAGGCCACAAGAGAGCCAGTGTTATTGTGAATGCAGTTTGGCAGAGAATAGAAAATCCACTGAATTAAACTTAATTTCTCGAGAATAGCTTTTTAGGATATTAAAATGAATTAAATATAAAAGCGTTTTTAAAATTATTTACTGTACAAATTAGTGACATATTTCATACAATAGCTACAAATTTATCTAATTTTGTTTTTGTAAAAACAAATAAATTAAAGATGGAACGTAATATTCTAAAGAGTAAATGCATTAAATAAAGATGGAGATAGAAAAAGCATATATATCTACTAAGTATTCAAGTGAAAAAAAAAAAAAAAAAAAAAAAAAAACTAACCTTATTCCGGGTTTAGAATTATTGTTGACAACACGAATAACATAAGGGTCAAAGTATAAAATTCGTGTTACAATCCATTAAGAATCACGTAAAAATAAATAGTACAGAAACTTTAGATTCATAACCGGAAAATGCCAATGCCGTTTAGACATAAAGTTTCACACAATCATGCTACACGATCACAGCTTGATAATAATGATCCAAAACATCTATGTGTGTACCATAATTCTCGATATACTTAAAATAAGCTAATAAATTAGTTAATTTTTCATTTATTAAACAAAAACTAAAAAATAATTTTCTTTCTCTTTTTGTGTAATCAGTTTTTGATCACATATAATGCATAGATATGTAAAACTCTGAAAATTTTGTGTTTAGATTTGATTGGCAAAAAACTGAAGCGAAATATTTAATCGAAACAAAAAAGAATTAAAAACAACCATTACATTTTGCATAAACTCTGAATAAATTAAGGTACTTCTAAAATTTTCTGCTTAACATTGCGAAACATTCTGGCAAATTTTCTGTGTCGTTTTGAACTGTAAAGACACAAAACTGACAGGTCGGCCTATTGAAGCGATTTAAAACCGAATTGTGTTTTCCATTTTGTGATAAATAAATTTCTTATCCAGTAATAAACGATTCTTGTCACGTGAGCACATGTTTTTATACTTTTTGTGTTATTGTGTTCAGAAATTCGATTCAAAACGCCGCATTTCACAACATTTTACGAACGATGTTTTGAATTTATTAAATTAAAAGAGATATTCCACTATATAGTTTTTGAATAAATACGCGTGCTAATTTTGTTCGTTTCCGAATAAAAATGAATTTAAAAATGTGTCAGAAAGTAGCTTTGAATTTAAGAACAGCCTTAATAAACTACAGAGATATATTTACAAAAATCTATTTTTATAATATCGCTTCGAAAGATATGCTTTTAACTCTTGGCAATCGATTGTCTCCGCTGCAGAGACATCATCTTTCTTTCCAAAATTTGTCTCTGGCACCAGTAATAAAGAAAAAAAATCCCTGTCGGCTGGGCCTATAGGCGGAGGTAGATTTCGAAGAGTGCTCATTTCAACAAAAAATATATGATTAGAGATAAACCTAGTTTAATAACTTCATTTGGCCGTTTATGAAAAATTTTTAATTTCATTTTTCTGCAAAAACTGGTTTTATCAGAATCATCTTAAGAAAAATTCAGCTCAAATGCCCATTTTGACAACATATTTTGAAATAGATTCTGAATTTATTAAAAAATCGACCAAAACAGTACATTATACAGTTCCTAAATAACAGAAAACTGTCAGTTGAATTCATCTGAGAAAAAAATTGAATTTAAAAATGAGTCATAAAATAACCGATTTGTTGTTTGAATACATCCTTAATTCTTTAATCATGATTGCTTAGGGAAATTTTGTGCGAAATACTCACTTTGACAGCATTTTAAAAAATATATTCTATCTTTATCAAAAAACTGGCCAATGCGTCACAGTATATAGTTCCTAAATAAGAGGATCTGTAAACTGGATGCGTTTGAGAGCGAAAATGGATTTTAAAACGAGTCATAAAAAAAGCAATTTGCTATGTGAAAACTTACTTAAATTTTCAAATCACGAAGACTTCGGGAAATTCTGTTTAAAATACCCTTTTTGGTAGCCTTTTTCAAAATATATTCTGTCTTTATCAAAAAACCGATCAATGCATCACATTATATAATTCCTAAATAAGAGGATCTGTAAATTGGGTGCATTTGAGAGCAAAAATGGATTTAAAAACGAGTCAGAAAAAAACGCAATTTCTTATTTGAACACTTCCTTAAATTTTCTGTCACGATGATTTCGGAAAATTCTGTTCAAAATACCCTTTTTGGTAGCCTTTTTTGAAATATATTCCGTCTTTATCAAAAAACTGACCAATGCATCACATTATATAGTTCCTAAATAAGAGGATCTGTAAATTGGATGCGTTTGAGAACAAAAATTGATTTAAAAACGAGTCAGAAAAAAACGCAATTTCTTATTTGAATACTTCCTTCAATTTTCAGTCCCGATGACTTTCGGAAATTCTGTTCAAAATACCCTTTTTGGTAGCCTTTTTTGAAATATATTCTGTCTTTATCAGAAAATTGACCAATGCGTCACTTTATACAGTTTCTAAATAAGAGGATCTACCATTTGGATGCGTTTAAAATCAAAAATGAATTTAAAAATGAGTCAGAATATAAGCAATTTGGATTTGAGGTTTTTTTTTCTCCAACTCCTATTTTTGTTTAATTTCTTTTTGCTATACGAATTGGTCCTATGAAAAACTTGTCAATATAAAAGTTGTAGATATTTTTGAGGAGATGTAAAATAAATTTAATCAGATTTGATATCTTAAAAATTGGCGGAGTTATGGATTTTTCTCTTTTTTCAGCGCCCTTTTTCTTTTCGTTTTTAATTTTTTTCATCGGTAAAAGTTTGTCCTGTCAAAAACTTGTAAATACAAAAGTTTTAGATAATTTTAAGAACATTTACAAAAAATTTAGTTGGACTTGATATCTTGAAAATTGACGAAGTTATGAAATTTTTTCTCTCAAAATACCTGTTTTTTTCGCCCCTTGAGCCCACTTCTAAATTTATCAAAAATCTGTCATGCGTATACTTTTAGCCCATTTTTAAGAAGTAATATAAACTTTAAACCGATTCGATATCTACTTTAATTAAGAAGTTATAGCGTTTTTTCGGTTTTCACAAAAACGCTTCCTATTCCGACCCCCTTGGTCCGATTTTGCCCATTAACGAACTTAGCCAAGATTTTAACCTCTTTGACTTTATGTACCAGTTTGGTGAAGATTGGTGAAGAATTATCGAAGTTATCGTGTCCATAAAAAAGTGAGATATATATATATATATATAAACTGGTGCGATTGCAATAGGTAGTATTTCTTACGAAATCTACCTAATAGTCGTTGGGGACCACCGTAATACTTATCCATCATGGATATGTATATGAAAATAAAACATGTGAAAGCTATTTATACAACGCATTGCAATTCATAAACAACATTTATATATTGTTAATATACATAGTAATGCTATATTAAAGAATTGCTGATTACCAATTTCGACAAATTATATAAAACGCCAAACTACTCAAGTAGTACCGAACTGCGTAAAAGAAACATCCTTATAACTCCAAAAATAATAATTCTATTAACTAACAATTAACTGCGTCGAATTAAGCGTCTCATTTACAATTAAAATATACCTCTGAATTGAGATTTGAATGAAATAAAGGGTCATGAAAAATCGAAGAATGCGGAAAACAGGATTACAAATATCTCGGCAACTAATAATCCGATCGACTTCGTTCTATATGCAAAATGTGTGTTATTTTATTGCCTTTTATGTCCATTCCTTAGAGCAAAAAAATTCGAAAATTTTTATATACCTTTCATCAGAACGAATTTTTCGAGAGTCCGAAAAAAATAGTTCCGGATAATCGAGGTTGCTTATATTAAATAGGCTTTGTCCCATTTTTACATACTAACTACATACGAAATTTCAAGTCTCTATCTCAATTTGTTCGCGAGATAGAGCGTTTACAGAGCGACTGACAGACGGACGGCAAATTTTTTTTTTTTTCTAAAAATATGTTTTTCGGAATCTTCGCTATCTAAAACGTGTAAATCCGTCAAAAAAAATTTTCCGATTTTCAAAACGATTGCAAGACTTACCCTATACTGCGTATGATGGGTAAATAATAAAATTTTCCTTATTTAATCAGAATTTTTTTTTGAAATTGTCTACTTCAAGGATAGTTCTTTTAAAAAATTGGTGCTAATCGAATAAAATTTGTATAAGAGTAACCGGAGTCCGTCCGAAGGTTTAAACCACTTTTTTTTTTCCCTAAACTACATGAATTTTGTTAATGAATCTTTAATTGAATGCTAAAAAGTTTAAAAGTCTATATAATCATTAATGTTGCTATGGTATTTTCTGTATCCATTCTTTAACACTAGAACCACTGGAAATTTTACCCAAGTGTTATGAAAATATTTTATAACAGAAATTTTATCTAAACTATTTAACTTTTTTTTTTTTTTTTCTGTGGTACATTTTAAGCTTATTTCTCAGGGGATCACATTTAACTTATTTCAGCTTTTTTCTGTTTCGAATCGAAATATTTTCATTTTTTGCCGGTCAAAATGACAGATGCGGTGGTTCTAGTGTTAAAAAAATCTCATTTATGAGAAAAAAAAAATCGGAATTTTTCGATGAAATTGAATTAAGTCGGACTGGGCCGGATCTGACTTAATTGATTTTTGCACAGGCTGACCTGTTTCCATTTATTTCTACACAAGCAGTGTTGTGAATAGTGAAAATATAAAAGGGTTGGTCCGGACTTTTTGGGCCGGGCCTGGAAATGCTTACTACTGCAGAAATCTAGTGAATTGTTAAAATAGAAAATATATGTGATTATGAATAGCTTGAAAAATGGACGGCTTTATTGCCATGGCCCGATTAACTTCTGAAGATATGGGAAGCACAGAGTCGATTCGGGCCGCCCCCCCCCCTTTTCATTCCAGGAATATTTTCTAAGCTTGACATATCTGAAAACTCACCGGTACTGCATATATTATTCCTAAGCGTGGTTCAGTTCAAAATGTATTTCATAAAGAACTTTTTTATATTCTCCAATATATATGAATAATTGGGTATAATTGGGTACGATAAATAAAAATACGGAAAAATGATTTTGCACAATATTGGCGTAAAAAAGCAAGTTGGATAAGAAGTTTGAATTTAGCATGCATAAAATATTAATATTTTGAAATATTTTTTGCCATTTTAGCAATAGTCTAAATTATTAATATTTAATATTGTGCATACACACCAAACTTTAAAAGTATTTATATTCAGTATATAAAATAAACAAAATCTAACATTACAATTAATTCAATTAAAAAATTAGGGCCCCCCGTTATCTCAATTTCCGGCCCCTTCAAAATTTTCTAAAGGAAGCACATGCTTTTCGTGCTTATTCGGTAATCAAGGCCTCTTTATTGAATGTTACACACTGTAATTTTGCAGATGTTAAGTTACAGAAATCTGTATTCTTATTAGAATTTTATTTATACACTGTGCAAAATAATAATAAAAAAAGATGTATATCTACAAAACTAGTTTTCGTAAAGCAACAGAAGTCTGTAACTTTACAAAAGAATTTACTAAAATTACAATAATCTTACTAAAATTTTACCTGTAACCGGGGTTGCAGTTACATAAATAGTTCTAGGTATCCGAGTCTCTAAAAAAATATCTTAGTAACATTAGATTGTTTAATTTACAGCGTAAACGTGTATCTGTTACATGCATCTTTGTTGTTATCGTTATATAAGAAGTTCTATGAATACCAGTTTCCTAAAAAAAATTTACTAACTTTATTATAGTACTAGCATATATGCATGTATATAAAGACCTAGGCATAAGTTAAAGTTTAAATTTTTTTTGTGGTAACATTTTGTATATCGTATTGTGTTTTATATATATCATATATAACTCGTAATTTTTACAAACATATAGTTATTCTTATTTTATAAGTGTATATTTTGCTTGTGCTTTGTACATAGATTCCCAACACTTTACATTTTTTATAAGAAAAAATATTTTTTTTTCTTCGCCAAAAAAAATATTTTTGGTGGTCCTTCGAGTTATAATATGTGATGTAACACATTTTCTATTATATATATTTCTATTAATTTTTCAAATGTTAGTTCCCCCCCCCCCTCTTTTAAAATTTAATTTTAAAAGAAAAGCATTTTTAATAGGTATTTTTATTGTGTGTTCGTCTTCAAGTGCATATAAAATAATAATAATAAATAAAAAAACAAATAATAAATTAGTTTTAAAATATCATTCCATTTCTAGATTTTTCTTTCTTGTTTTTCAGTTGATTAAATATGAAACGACTGTTTTAAATAACTGCTATTTTTATTTCCCAATCAATTCATTTTGTCTTGTATAAAGAACTTAATTTGTTACCGGTTGTGTAATTTCGTTTAGGATTGCCAGGTGTTGCACGTTCTCGCCACGAGCGATAATTGCTGTATTCTTGACAACACTCATTTTTAAAATTTCCCCTTTGCTTATCATGTAACGGTCCTTTTTACCTGTACATTTTTTGCTCGGATTGGGAATCTATTCTATGCCAAAAGACTTTTTTTTGGCGTTTGTGAAATGTGAAATTTTTGTCAGTTTTACGTTTTGTCTTGGTGAAGAAAACACGCTCTCTCGCTGCTGTCAAATTGACAAATATTTTCATTATTATGTTCTATGCATGCTGCACTAGTGCACATTTGAGTGAATATGCTATATTACTGATGTTTGATATGCTCATATTTCAAGTGTTCTTCAAAAATAAAGACAATTTTAGTCAAGTTGCTTGTGAACTGAGTTCTCTTCATCAGAAAAATGCCTTCAACACTTCGTTCCAGAAAAAAAGTATAGCATAAACCTGGGGCTGTCTACGATATTGCAATACGATCCGGCTAATCTCAAAAAGGTGGCTTTATTCTCACACTTTCCCATCACAGTATCTGAATACATTAAAATAATCAATCTTTTTAAATTTTATGTATTAGTTTGGAAGAAATTTGAGCAGAGTTATGCAAGTTATCGTGTCCATAAAAAAGTATATATATATATATATATATATATATATATATATATATATATAGATAGATAGATAGATAGATAGATAGATAGATAGATGAATTTTTTTCGATGAAAAAGGGAAACAATCTGTTGTGTTACTGTACTGTGGCCTGTTCTTTGAAATTACTAATCCTTTAGAGCAGGCATGTCAAACTCGTCAACCACCGGGGGCCAAATTTAGCAAAGTACACAAAGCCGCGGACCACATTATCGAAAATAAAGATGGAGATTAACTTGATGGCAATCGCACAAAATGAAAACTGTTCGTGAAAAATATAGCATTGTTTTAGAAAACAAACAAGCAAACAAAAATACATACAAAAATTTTTAAACTATTCATTGGAAAAAATGAAAAACGTGCACCATGATTTTTTTCAATATTTATTAAGTAAAAACAAATCTGTAGAAAAAGTATATTACGACAGAGCACTGCCAAATGTAATGAAAATTAAGTTAAAATAAAAATACAAACAAGCTTAAGCACATATTGAACATTTTAAAGTTTAAATCACAATCAAAATTATACAAAAATATGTTAATAATTTTGCAATCCTGATATTTGCATTTTCTTTTATGTTGTCATTGCTACTTTTTATAAAACCAATCATTGGTAGAACACAATTATTTACAATATAATATTATGAAATAATCATAATTGATTAAAATATATTAGCTATGAACATTGATTTGGCATAGGAATAATTTCCTATGCCGGACTCTCCTCATTTATTTTTAAGTACATATTGTGTCTGCGAAAAGGAAAAAAAAACATACAGAGTAAAATTTATTTCACTTATATTTTCAGAATCATAAAGTTAAAGGACAAAATAAATGCTAGCCTCCGGCCTCAGGGCCATTAAATGAGAAAAGTGGTTATTAAAAGAATATTTGTTGTTGGCTATTGTCTACTAATGAAAATGTCTTAATTTAATGAAAAGTTTCAGTTATAGCAACACATATTGAAGTTATCGATTTCATGCGATTATTGAAATTTCTGGTTATGTCATGAATATTTATAGAAATGCCCCTGCATATTTTTAAAATTTTTAAACTTTTCTGGATATTCTTTATTCTAACTTGAACGATTTCGAGTTGTGTGTTATTGCACCCAATAGTTGTAAGCAGCTGTATTATTTTTAATATGATTCACGAACACACTTTTTTCAACAAAGTTTCAAATTAAAATCTATTTTTTTATCCAAATTATTTCTAGATATTTGTGGGGTTTTCGAAATATTTGTGGGTAAATTCTAAGCAAACTTCAACGAAATTTCTACATATCAAACACAATTTTGCAGTCTTTGAGTATAAAAAAAAAAAAAAAAAAAAAAAAAAAATTCAAATTGACTTTTATGAATCTGATGTTATATCTTCATCATTAAGAAAGATAAAGATCTCACAGGGATAATTTATAATGATACGTTTATTAACCTTTAAGAATGAAACTAATTAATGAGCTTATGTCAAAAATGCTCGCTTTCGACTATGCATGCAGCAAAATAATAAAAACAGATTAACAATTTTTTGTTATTTTTTTATATTTTACAAAATGAGAATTTGTTCACCTTTGCCTTTTAAAGCTATTTATTTCTTTTGATTTCTTATAAACTTTTAATTATAAATTAGCGTCGTTTTTTTAATTGATTTTTCACACATTTGTAATACCTAAAAAATGCCACGCATTATTTTGGAATATCGTAGTGAATCGAAATAGCGCAGTAAAATAATGTATTCGTTTCATCATAAAGCAAATAATAAACTATTAGAAAAAAAATATATATAAAGCTTTTATAATTTTTTTTTTCAGATTAAGATATGCTCTTCTTAACTTCCTTGTTAATAACTTTTGCATACCCTATCTCCTCGAAACAAAATTTTAAAATGAATTAGATTTGACCATATTCAAGACAGTATGTTTGTGTCATTTATGCCAGTGGTGTTGAATCGATGTTGTTTTCATCTCCTATGCCAAACCGTAAAAAAACATTTCATCCAAAATATAACAACCATTAATTAAAAATTTTAAACTTTTCTTTATTTAATTGCGGATCATTAAATTTAATAAATGTCAATATCAGCCGTTAAATATAATGCAGATTAATATTTTGGAATAATGGTAGATATTTTAAATAAAATCATTACCCAATTTTGCAACGCTTTTAGATTTGCAATGCAAAGTGTATTTTCTATATCAACTAAGAACTGAATCAAACATACGAAAATACCAAAGGCTTGGCGGGCCACAGAGAAGTTCCTGGCGGGCCAATTGTGGCCCGCGGGCCACGTGTTTGACATGCCTGTGTGATAATTTAGATTTATCACAGGCTTTTAAAGACATTTTTTTCTGAAAAGAGATTTCACTATGGAACTGAAAACACAAAATGGCTTTCATTCTCAAGATGAAAAGATCGGCGATATAAAGGATCGCTAAATCATCATCGATCAGCGGAAAAGACAGGCGGGCGACACTAACGTGAATAGGAGACCACACGAGTCGCACCTTTGTTAGCACGCCGACGCAAAAACAAAAGCACGGAGATGATCAGAGATCAGACACATTGGCGCCATAGGCGTGTACTTTCAGGTACGAATGATAAGACGATGTTACGAATCTCTTAATGAGAAAAGATCATTAAGGTTGATGATTGGTTCGTGACCTTTAGGGGAGGTCTTGGCTGAGAAGAAAAAGAGGAAGCCAAGGTTTTGCAGGGAGGATTTTTGGTCTCGGAGTGAGAAGAGGAGAGAACAGAGCTCTGAGCTCGGATTTGTTCTCTGAGAAAAGTGGATCAGCTCGGATCGGGAGCTGTAGAGGGTGACGTCACTCAAGTGAGCCGGAAGAAGAGGACTCTCGCTAGGAGAGTGCCGGTGATATGTCTCGTCTTCGGTGTCTAGTTAACGCCGTGTTGCTGATATAGAGAAACTTTACGTCGTTTATGAAACGGAACATTCTATGGACTAAACAGAACTTTGGACTTGGAGCTGGTGGTTTAAGATCCTACGAGTTCTAAAATGATTTATGCTGTATATAAATTTAATACAGAGAATTTTTTATAGTTACAAATAAATAATTGATTCTCCATTAAATTGCCTGGATAATTTGCCGAGCGGCACTTATGCTACCAACCACTTAGCTTTTAATCTATATGAGGCCAAGTTATTACAGCTGGTGGCAGCGGGAGCCACTAGCCCAGGACTATAGTTCGCCGTGCAGTTCCAGAGTTAATCATCGATAGAACCCAGCGCCTCGCTGAGAAGGCATCCAGCCGCCAAGAGAAACCCAGCGCCTCGCTGAGAAGGCATCCAGCCGCTAAGAGAGACCCAGCGCCTCGCTGAGAAGGCATCCAGCCGCTAAGAGAAACCCAGCGCCCGCTGAGAAGGCATCCAGCCGCTAAGAGAAATCCGGCGCCTCGCTGAGAAGGCACCCAGCCGCTAAGAGAAATCCAGCGCCCCGCTAAGAAGGCACCCAACCGTAAAGAGAGACACCGAGCCTAGCTGACGAAGGCACCCAGCCATAACCGGAGATACAACGCCTAACCGACGAAAGGCCACCCAGCCGCAACTTACCCGTATCACCCAACACCCTCCGACGGAAAGATGCCCCAAGAGAGATGCAGACGACGGAAATAGGTAAGCTCATTCTAAATTTTGAGTGGCTCTGTTTCATAATTCTTGCACAAAATTAAATTCAGTGAGGAAATTTATGTACTATGTTTCTATACTTTTATTATTTTAATCTAAAATTAAGAAATTAGTAAAGAGTATTGCAAAAAAAAATTTCCTTCTTTTTTTTAATGATAAAAACATTAAATGTTAAATGCATTTCTTTCCGGACAAAACGGAACAAATTAGAAAGTTTTGAAAAAAAAAAAGTGCTGAATCGGTAAATTGTGTACTTTTCATGTATATATTTTTCATTTCATTCTCATTTACTGTGTTTAAATTGTGTAGTAAAGTGTATGTATAAAATTAACATTGCATATATGCTAGGGTAATTTTATAGATTGTTAGGAAATAAATAGAAATTTCGGTTAGTGCAACTCAGTCTAAAAATGACAGTCATTACTGATTTAAAGCAATGTATAAAAATCGATTTGCAAATGTTAGCAGACGAGTTGGGAATTGATATTGATAAGAGTGATAAAATAGCTGTAATTATACAGAAAATTGAATCAGCTGCAGATTATGATAAAGATCTTACTCTATCGCAGGCTAATTATATTGTACAAGATAGGGAGGCTAACACAGCCGCACAAAAGGAACAGGAAAAATTAGAGGCAGAAAGAGTAAGGGTCGAACGAGAATTAGAGGCAGAAAGAGAAAGGGCGGCACGGGACAGCGAAGAAAAACAGAGAGAAAGGGAATTTCAATTAGAGCAATTGAGACTAACTCAAAATGCGAATAGACGTGAATCTACGTCAAGTAGCGGATCTGAGAGGAGTCAGAAACCCCCTTTAAAAGCGTTAATGCATAAATTCGATCCAGAAAGGTCAGATATTACTCTTTTTTTAAACCTTTTTGAACGGCAATCCTCTCGAGCAGGCATAGAAACAGAAGAGCTTGTGACTCATCTTTTATCGCTGCTCCCGGCAGATATTGCAGAATTAATTTTGCGCGAGCCCCCAGAAAAAATCGACGATTTCACGCACGTGAAATCAATTTTGTTAGCACGCTTTCGGCTAAGTCCTGAAGCGTATCGCTAGAAATTCACAAGGCATTCTCGGATACCAGGCACCCCTTGGAAAGATATCATTTTCGAGTTAAATAGTTATCTAGAAGGGTGGTTAACCGGACTAGAAATTTCAAATTTCGAAGACTTAAAGAAATTATTGGTAACAGACCAAATTAAGCGCCGTACGCCGATAGAATATAAAGAGCATTTTATTGACTCTTGGGCAAATTTCAAAGACCCGTTAGTTCTAGTTAAGTGTTTAGACGAGTTTGAGGCAGTCAAAGGGCCCTCGAAAAAAATCTGGAACCCGAGAAATTTTCCCATAAAATCAGAAAAACCGAGACTCGAAGATAAACCGCGTGTTGAGAAATCGGCCGAAACTAAAACGAATTGGAGAGACAAGGATCCCGATAAAGAAAGAAACCGTGTTTTTGAGCAAAAGAGAGCAAACAAGTGTTTTATTTGCGGAAGTTTTTCGCACTATCGTGCCCAGTGCCCGGAAAAACACAAGAGGGAAAATAACGCCGCGTCAGTAGGGCATTTAAATAAAAATCAAGAATTTGAAAAAGGTTTTTCGCCGTATTTAAGTAAGGCTCGTATTAACGGGGAGGAAATTACGGTATTACGAGATTCTGGTACTTGTGTCGATGTCATTTCCAGTAAATTTATAAACCACAGTCAATTAGATGGGGAATTTATGTGGATAAAACAACCACTCTTAAATGATGTTCGCTGTTTGCCCACCGCTAATATAACGCTTGAAATTGACGAAATAGGAAGTAACTCGACGAAGGCTATAGTAACTGATAGAGACGTAGATATGTCCTATTATATACTAGGGAATGATACGCAGAAGCTCATCGACGAGAGAAAAAAACGCGAAATCAAAACATTGAACGCAGTAATGACGCGCGCGCAGGCGAAAAAAAGCGAAACTAGCTCCGGGAGTGACGGAGGCGAACAAGAAACCGAAACTAACTTAGGGGCAGGGGAAAACGATTTCACGGAACAGGCAGATCCGGAAAGGTCAGATAACGAGTTTTTACCGATAGCAGGGGAAGACTCAGGGACCGGCTTGTCGAGAATTAAAAGGGCAGAATTCATAACCGAACAAGAGACGGGTTCCTCACTACGAGACATTCGCGAAAAAGCAAAACAAAAAAATCAAATTTCGAAATTAAAAAGAATTTAGTAATGAGGAAAGTAACGGATCATCACGGATTCGAAAGAAAACAGTTAGTTGTCCCAACTAAGTACAGGGAAGCGATACTTAGTGCTTGTCACGAAGGTATAGCGGCTCACATGGGCCAATCAAAAACAAAAGATAAAATATTGAGATATTTTTTCTGGCCTAATATTATTAGGGAAATTGAGGATTTTGTCTAGTCATGCCATGCTTGCCAGGTAGTGGGAAAAGCGGGGGAAACTAAGAAAGCCCCATTAAAATTAGTTCCCATAATTTCGGAAGTATTTTCAAAATTATCGTGCGATCTAGTAGGTCCCTTGCCGACGTCAAAAAAAGGGAATAAATATTTACTCACAGCAATCTGTGTTTATTCACATTATCCAGAAGCAATACCGATACCAGATATGCTCTCGGAAACGATCATTGAAGCGATGATCATGATTTTTAGTAGACTTGGTTACCCGTCTAGCATACAAACGGACCTTGGGAGGAGTTTTACTTCGAATTTAACGACAGCCTTCCTAAAAAGGTTTGGGGTAAAACTAAACCATTCAAGTGTATGTCACCCCTCCTCAAACGTTATCGAGAGATGGCACAGGTCAGTAAAAAGGCTTTTAAAAGTGCTATGCGTGGAAAACGGTAGTGACTGGGAAGCTAATCTGCCCCATGCGCTTTTAACCCTTAGGACGGTAACGCATGATTCTACAGGTTTTAGCCCAGCAGAGCTAGTTCATGGGAGAAATCTCCGTACTCCGGAAACCCTACTTTTCGAACAGTGGACGGGAGAAAATGATGAGCATGAATTAGTTACTGAGTACGTCTTCAAACTTATCAACCGACTGAAACGCTGTCAGGAGCTAGCGGTCTAAAACATGACAATTACTAGAGATAAACGGAAAATGTGGTATGATAGAAATGCTAAAGAACGAAAATTTCAACCAGGAGACGAAGTGTTAGTTTTAGCAACTAACAAGAAAAACAAAATGTCTGTAGGTTGGATAGGCCCCGGTAGAGTAGAGTCTAAAATTTCTGAGACGAATTATATTGTGAGTATACCAGGGAGAAGAGAAAAATCGCAAATCTATCATGTAAATCTATTAAAACCCTATATCACCAGAGTAGGTAAAATAAATATTTTGACAAAAGAATTTAATGAGACAGATGAATCTCAGGATTTGGAGATAGCTTTCCCGTTAGCAGATTCAAATAGTTATAACTTTGACGAAGTTATCAAACAAAGTGCATTAAACGAGCGGTGCACAGCAGGCGAAATTCAAATGTTAAAACAGGTATTAGACGAATACAGGGAAGTTTTTTCGAATGACCCGGACTTAACGGACCTGACTATTCATGATATTGAGCTAACTGAGGAAAAACCGAAGAGAATTAGGCCGTATAGGGTATCTCCTAGACAGAATGAAATACTGAAAAAAGAGATAAAGCGCATGCTTGAATTAAATATAATTAAGGAAGGGGAGTCTGATTATAATTCTCCCATGATTTTAGTCGAAACTCCGGGGAGGGAACCTCGGCCATGCATTGATTATCGCCGTTTGAATGCGATAACAAAAACAGAATTTTTTCCGCTTCCGAATATTGAACAAAGGGTCGAAAAGGTGGCGGCGGCAAAATATATTTCTGTTTTAGACCTGACCAAAGGATACTGGCAGATACCTATGACATCAAAAGCACAAAAATTAGCTGCTTTTGTCACAAGCTTTGGTAGTTTCTTACCAATGGCAATGCCTTTTGGATTGTCCAACGCTAGGTATAGGTTTTCCAAATTTATCTCTAAATTACTAAATGGGTTGGAAGAATTTTGTCTTCCATATTTAGATGAACATGGCCATTTTTTCAGATAGCTGGGAAGACCATATTCAGCATCTAAACACGGTACTAAGTCGAATTAAAGAGGCGAAACTTACCGTTAAAATTTCGAAATGCAGATTCGCACAAAAAACGGTTAAATATCTGGGACACATAGTAGGGGAAGGAAAAAGGAAGCCAGCAGAAGCGAAAATCCGCGCCATAACGGAACTCCCAGACCCTAAAAATAAAACGGAAATTAGAAGATGCCTCGGCATGGCAGGGTATTACTCCCGTTATATAGAAAATTATGCGACCATCGTAGAACCGCTCACACGAGCATTAAAAGAAAAAAAAAAGAAAAAATCATATGGACCGATGAAATGAAAGAGGCTTTCGAAACCTTAAAATCTAAACTCACCCAAAAACCCATCCTATATGCGCCAAATTATAATCTAGAATTTGTGGTTCAGACGGACGCGTCAGATAAAGGGATAGGGGTAGTTTTAGCACAAAGACAGGGCTCAGAAGAGCATCCCATTATATATTTGAGCAGAAAATTTTCGGAACAAGAGAAAAGTTATAGCGCCACAGAGAAAGAATGTGCAGCTATAATTTTTGCCATAAAAAAATTACGTCACTACATTGATGGACAAGAGTTCAGTATCGAAACCGATCACAATCCTTTAGTGTTCCTGAAAAACAATGCAGGTAACAATCCCAGGTTGTTAAGATGGTCCTTATCACTGCAACCGTTCCTGTATGCCATAAAACACAGAGCGGGCAAGGATATACCGCACGTTGATTGTCTGAGCAGGGCAATAAAATGAAAAAAAAAAGAGCTCAAAATTTTTTTTTCTCTCTCACATTTGTAAATAGTTTTCTTTTATTGTATACATAAGGTTTTCTTAATGTGTTTATACTGGTTTCAACACCTTTAAATTATTAGAGTTCTCCAAATAAAGCAAAGTCGTTAAAAGAGTTTGAAAACGTTTTTTAAAGTGTCTTTTTAGAATTGTTAACATTTTATTTTGAGTGCAAAGAGCCACCCAAATGAATGAGCTAACCATGTTCTGCTTTTTAGATTTCACGCCTTTCAGACGTTAAATCATCTTAGAGGCGGGGGTAGTTGTGATAATTTAAATTTATCACAGGCTTTTAAAGACATTTTTTCTGAAAAGAGATTTCACTATGGAACTGAAAACACAAAATGGCTTTCATTCTCAAGATGAAAAGATCGGCGATATAAAGGATCGCTAAATCATCATCGATCAGGGGAAAAGACAGGCGGGCGACACTAACGTGAATAGGAGACCACACGAGTCGCACCTTTGTTAGCACGCCGACGCAAAAACGAAAGCACGGAGATGATCAGAGATCAGACACATTGGCGCCATAGGCGTGTACTTTCAGGTACGAATGATAAGACGATGTTACGAATCTCTTAATGAGAAAAGATCATTAAGGTTGATGATTGGTTCGTGACCTTTAGGGGAGGTCTTGGCTGAGAAGAAAAAGAGGAAGCCAAGGTTTTGCAGGGAGGATTTTTGGTCTTGGAGTGAGAAGAGGAGAGAACAGAGCTCGGAGCTCGGATTTGTTCTCTGAGAAAAGTGGATCAGCTCGGATCGGGAGCTGTAGAGGGTGACGTCACTCAAGTGAGCCGGAAGAAGAGGACTCTCGCTAGGAGAGTGCCGGTGATAAGTCTCGTCTTCGGTGTCTAGTTAACGCCGTGTTGCTGATATAGAGAAACTTTACGTCGTTTATGAAACGGAACATTCTATGGACTAAACAGAACTTTGGACTTGGAGCTGGTGGTTTAAGATCCTACGAGTTCTAAAATGATTTATGCTGTATATAAATTTAATACAGAGAATTTATTGTTACAAATAAATAATTGATTCTCCATTAAATTGCCTGGATTATTTGCCGAGCGGCACTTACGCTACCAACCACTTAGCTTTTAATCTATATGAGGCCAAGTTATTACACCTGCTTTAGAGGTTTTGATTACAATACTGTTAAAGAAAATGATATTCAGAAAAGCAAGACTGAATATTTTATATTAATTTTATGATATTAGGTTTATTTCAGCATTGATATAGTTAATACTATCCAATCAACATTGCATGAGTATTAGAATATTGCTCTCAAAACGTTAAGAAAACTTTTCGGAATAGTGGGTGACTCGGATGGTGTTACATTTTCATTCGTGGCTATGTTATGTTTTCATAGATTAAAAAACATTTTTTTTTCTACAAAGTAGAATTTTTTTTTTCTTTTTGGTATAAATTTTCAGAATTTATATATTTAAACAAAGTTTGACTTTTTTTAAGTATTAAGATTTTTTTTTTTTTTTTTGGAGATGAAGATAACTCTTGGTAACTTTTTTTTTTCCTTTTAAATTAATTTTTATGAATTATTAAAACTTTGACAATTTTTTTTTTTAAATAAGATGAAAGTTTATATTACAAAAAAAATCCACAATAGAGAGGTGGAAAAAAAAGATTGCACACATATTCAAGAATACTAGATTTAGAAAATTTTATGACAAAAGTTTATTTTATGTTATTTAATTTTTTTTTTTTTTAAGTGAAGAATTTAAGATAGGAATTTAGGAAAAGAAAAGAAGGTGGTCTATATTTTAAACGATTACATAAAATTTTCATTTTAATTCTATGTTACTGAATACATTTTTAAACAGTGACTTTTTTTATATTATTATTGATGCAAAAAACGGTAAATTTCAGAAATATGTTAAATATTTAACTGACTCAAAATTTGAAAGTAAATTATGATTAATAATTAAATAATGGAAAAAAACTGTTCACATTATGTCCGCAAAACTATATTTGTACAATATTTTTATCAATTTTTTTTAAAAGATTAAACAAAAAGTTTTCACGCAATACAATTTCCAAAGGAATTTTTATACAAATATTAATAACTTTACTAAACATTTCTCTGGAACAAAATTTTAACTTGCAAACTCCTTTCACAGAAAAATAAAAGAAAAAGTGAAAAAAAAAAATATTTAAAATTTCTTTGTAGAGTTTTCCTTTTTAATATAACATTACACATGAAAAGAAATGTGTTACTGCTCAAATATAATTTCAACGTTTAATGACTTCGCCAAGAATTTTTTTCCCAGCGGATTTTAATTTAAAATATAAAAAATGAAATCATTATGATTTGCAATTGATAAAAAATATTTTCTTATATGTATAAATAAAGTATGGATTTGCGTTTAAAATTAAAGTATAACCAAAGACTTAACTGGAATAGTTCATTTTGCTTTCTCACTTAGATTGTTGTTAGAGATTAATTACTGTTTAGTAGACATATGATTGAATAATAAATGAAAAACAAGAGTATTTCGTTATAAAAGAAAAACTTTCAGTTCATTTAGCAAGGTTCGCACACTCCTTGGAATTTCCAAAGACACTGATACCACTATTAAAACAAAGAAAATTTACATTTAATTTTTAAACCACAACATTCGAAATCCCCACCTTTATTCACAGATTTTACGATATTTGTCTGCAGTGCAACACTTCGAAAGTATTCTTAAAATTTAGTGGTAGAACTGTGCAAACCCTGTTTAGATAGTTTTATTAAAGTTAATTATTTAAAAAATGCAACAATATTTCGCATTTTTTTCCTTATTCTTTGTAATCAATCACATTATTTACACTAAAGTACAATTTACTTTTCCAAATGTAAAAGAAAAGGGGGGGAGGAATAGAGTTAATTAATAATAAGTAATGCAACAAAAGCAACTCGTAGAAAGTAAAATTTTATATAATCTATAAGTTATTTTCATTAATAATTATAGTTAACAAACAGTTTTAGTAAATGTTGCAAATACTTTCTATATCATTCATCGAAATAGACACATTATGCAAGCATAAAGAAATTGAATTAAAAGAAAATTAAACCAGTAATCATGCATTTTCAAGTTCTCGAAAATATTGTTCGTTACAATTTGAAATTATTATTATTATTATTATTTTAATATATTACACAAAAAAAAAAACTCTTTTCAAAAAAGAAAAAAAAGTAGGAAAAATGTTACTGAAGGCAGTTTTTCCAAAAAAAGTAGAAATTGAATCTCTCTTAAATTTATTAAAAAGAAAGGCACTTATGAAATATTGCAACTGCAGTCTGGAATAGTTTATTTTTAAAGATGAATAGTAGAGAAATGATTGAATAATAATAACAATAAAAACAAGAATATTTCGTGATAAAAGAAAAACGCTTAGATATTTCAGATAATTTTATTGAAATCAATCATATAAAGAAAGCAACAATATTTCGCGTTTTATTATTTCCTCATTCTTTGTAATTAATCATTGTAATTAATTATTTACATTAAAGCACATTTTACTTTTCACAAACAAACATTTCCTTCAAATGTAAAGAGAAAAAAAAAGAAAAATGAAAATAGGGTTAATTAAATAATCTAAGAACTAGTATAACTTATTTACAAGAAAAGAAGAAGCTTCAATTATGTAAATATAAATTCTCGGGGACACAATCTTCTTTTAATATTTTTTATTACTTCATAGACGGCATTCAACACGTAAAACAGTACACAAACATAAAATATTTACAACTCAGCGCTTTTTACATAATACTAGTTCCACATACTACCAACTCAAGACCTGAACTCACTGCTCACAGCCAACTTTCGGATTATTGAACATACTTTCGGATTATTGAACATAACTTCGAATAGAATGTTTTTAATAGAACTAGTGTTGCCAGATTTTTTTTAAACGAAAAATACTACAGCTACATTATTAATTCAGGTCATCAGAGCTCAGGTCACGTGACGCGAGACAATCTACAGTCGAGACTCTCTATAACGAAACTCAATACATCGAATTTCTCTATATAACGAATTTTTAGTAGGAACGGTCTTTTCGCATGGTTACATTAAAAACAGCCTCTATATAGCGAAATAGCTATCTCCATATAAAGAATTTTTTCATAAATTGGTCTTAATTTATTCAGTTTTAAAAAGCCTCGAAATCATATGGAATCAATTTTCCATCACTTATTTTTGATTTATCGTCTGTGCTGAGTTTTTTTATATTACTTCTCTCCTTGTTCTTTAAATCCAACGAATTCATCTCACCTCCCACACACCTTTCCACATCTTTCTCAAAACAGAGTCAATTGGATTGATACACACGCAAGAGAGGAATCAATGAGAAGCACATAAGAGAGGCCTTCAAATGGAGGAAAATGTTAATGACAATTTTTCATTCCTTGCTAAAAGTTGAGACTTTTTTTTTTTCTTTTTGGTAACAATTGGTCTTTTGGCGTAACAATTTTAAAATCAAAACAACAAAAAATTACAGATTTCTTCGTCTGAAATTAATGCAAGTCTTCCTCATTTGATTTTCATTAAGCTTTCAAATAAATGTCTGTTCTCTTTTTTAAAACAATTTAAATAATTAAGAAATAAAATGTTAGGTTAATATTTACTATTAAATATTTCAAATACTTAATTCAAAAGATAAAAAATAATATTTGTTCAAATTTTACACATTAAATACGATTTTTAACATCATTCTCTATACATCGATTTTCTCTATACAACGAATTTTTTACTGGAATGTGGATTTCGTTATATAGAGACTCGACTGTATATAAGAAAATGTGTCTTCATTCAATGAGTTAAGATTCTTGTTTTTAATTTGAAATTTTTGGTTAAATAAAATTTCCGGTTGAAAATATGTTCATCTCATTATCAGACTCCAGAATAATTAAGAGATGTTGGGATCCATATACAGTGGCGTAGCTAGGATGGGTGACAATTTGGGTGACCCGGGCGGTGTCAATCCTCCCCCTCCCCCCCCCCGCCCCCACACACACACCCGATCCGTCATACTTTGCCAATCACAATTCCACGTTATTCTAACAAATGAAAATACCATTCCTTATTTACCTTTTGTCCTCCTGCATAATAATGATAATAATAATAACAATAATAAACAGGTGCGACTTATTGCCTAACCCATAGTCCGAATATGTCAATGTGATGGCTATATATTGAAGAAAATTATTTTATTTAAAGTTTGCTTTTACTACTCACTCGTTGAATAGGTTGGTTTTTGTTCGCTGGTATATATATCTTATTTAGTTTGGTTAGGTTTATTTGGTGTCGGCCAATTATCTACACTAGGGATATAGCCCCTGGGGGGAGTGCCCTTCGTGGGGGTCTTTCTAAAGGAACCTAACCCGTATTTACACAAGGTTCGAAGAAAATCACAAAAACTCCGAACGGTTAGGCCAACGGCCGCGATTGATTTCGAACCCAACACCTGCCGTCTACCAGTTGAGAGGTCTAAACCTCTCGGCCACTGGCGGGGCTATATCTTATTTAGACACACCAATCTATATAAAATTTCACATTCTCAAAGAAAAGAAAACTAACTTTATTATTTTTTGCGCAAGAAATTTCGTTTTAATTCAAAATTCTTTTCCAAAACTTTTTAAGAATATTTGCAAAAAAAGATTGGATGTCACCCTTTAGAGGGTGACACCCGGGGCGGATTGTCCCCCCCCCCCCCCCCACTAGCTACGCCACCGTCTATATATAATCTACAAATTAGGATATATATAGGATATATTATAGGTTAACCAACAGTTTTATTTCTTTAGTTAATGGCGTAATTTCTTTCTATATCGTTAATCGAAATAGTAACATTATGCAAGTATAAAGAAATTGAATTAAACCAGAAATAGTAATTTCCAAGTTTTCGGAAATATTGTTCGTTACAATTTGAATTTTCCTCCTTTATTTTAATATATTACACAAAAACACTTTTTTCAAAAAAGAGAAAAACAAATGTTAGAAAAATGTTACTGAAGGCAATTCTTCCGAAAAAGTAGAAATTGAATCTCCCTTAAATTTATTAAAAAGAAAATCACTTATGAAATTTTAGAGCTGCAGTCTGGAATTGAGCCAAGTATATTCGCTAAGACGACTTGATTCAGCAATTTTGTTTATCACGACAAGTGAAAAACAATATTTTCTACAGAACAAATGAAAATATAATGCTGCTTAAACATAACAAAAAGTATATTCATTATTTATTTAGCAATTTTCATTTCAAAATTTTAGTGTTTGTTAAATTTTTTTGTTGTATTAAGATGTGTGTAATACACATAAATTTTTTATATATTAATTGTTATAAATGAAACTAGAACAAGCTCGTCGTGTTTTTCGGGGAAAATGTGCCATACATATACCTTAATCTGTTAATCCTTGATAGAAAATTTAATAATACTCGTACATTTGGTCGAAATTGATCGACAGGATAACCAAGTAGCACCTATAATTTGAACTATATGATTGCTAAATTATTATAAACATTGCAAAGTTTTAAAGTGTCAATCTTCGTTCGGCACTTCTTTCGTGTTGGTTTTCACGGTCCGTCTTGTTCGTGTTACCACAATCTCACTCGATCGTAGGAAAACTCCCCGATCACTAATGCTAACCTATGTGAAAACTTTGAAGCGCAATAACTCATTACTTAACATAATTATTAAAATACGATTTCCAGTATGAGAGAATATATTTCAGATGCCAATTATGAAATTAAAAAAAAAAATTAAAAAAAACTGCCTCCTTAAAATTTTTAAGCCTTTCCAAGAAGACGATAAAATTTCATCAAATAGAAATTTCAAAATTTCTAGACATTTTTTTAAATACTTAAAATTGAAGAAGAAAATCTTTAAAGCTGCTCTGTGTGAAAATTTATGTTTAAAAAGTAAAAACTATGTTAAATTTCAAGCTTCTACCCATTTTCGTTTTCGACCGAAAATAGGAAAATCCCCGAAATTCGGTTTCAGTTTCTGTTTCGGTCGATCCCTTTTTACGAGAAGCTAACTTTCAAATTGTGATGTGAGTGGATTTAGGCTCAGCTTGGTTATATTGCCACTTTCGTTTTAAGAGATTATAGAAAATACTTTTAAAACGTTTTTCGCTCATTTCACCCTTTTAATTTTCGAATTTTATAAAATTCGTTCTTAGAGAGAATTCACATCTTATAAGCAGGAATGTACTGTAGTACATACGTGGATATAAGCAGGAATGTACTGTAGTACATACGTGGATATACGCCGTATACCTTCTGGATTTTTTAAAGGAACACTGTATACTCTCTGTTTCTCAATAAAGCTATAGTTTACACACTCTAGGGTTATACCCTCTGTTTAGAGCGTATATCCGTTGTTATTTTTACGACTACACCCCTGCTTATAAGTAACAATTATGCCAAATTTTAAGTTTTTAGTCCCTTCAATATCACAAAAATCGCAATTTTAGAACGTTTTCCCATCTCTACTTTCAGTTACACTAAAAGAGGAATAAATCTATCTTTGAAGAAGCAGTGTTTCTGACGATCGGTAGAACGGGAACAAAAGGTTTTAGTTTTGAACCTCTTTAAATGATTTTTGATGTCCGAAGCCTATTGAATTGACAAAGGAAGGGAAAGTTTATCTCCCCCATCTTCAGTCGTAAAGCTGTCAACTGATTTCGCGTTCGATTTCTCTCTTGAAATTAAAATTCAGTGCACTGAAAAAGTAATTTATACATCAAAAGCGCCGACATGAAAGATCAGAGAGAGCGACGCCTGACCACAAGAAGTTAGTTTGGTGATGACACAGACATAAAATAAGCCCATGCTGAAGCAGAGACTGTCGTTATTAATTTAATCATTTAATTCAGTTTGATAGTTCCAGATGTTATCCCTATAAAGAAACGAACAAATATACGTTACTCATTTATAAACAAATTCATAAACAATGAAGCGGAATGACAGTTTTATATAGTACCTCCCCTTATATAAACTTATTCATAATTATATGCAAATTTATAGTAATATAGCATCACTAATGTCTACATCTAAAAATCCTTATCTGATGTCAGAGAATATATTGACAATATAAGTTTAACTGAGAGAAATTTGCATAGAAATCAGATTTTATTTCCTTTATTTTCATTTAAACGACTTCGAATCTTAACTGGGCGGAAAGAGATAAACCTTTCCGGACCTTTGCTTCTGCAGTACGAATTATTAAAAACCTTGAAATTAATGTCTACATCTAAAAATCCTTATCTGATGTCAGAGAATACATTGACAATATAAGTTTAACTGAGAGAAATTTGCATAGAAATCAGATTTTATTTCCTTTATTTTCATTTAAACGACTTCGAATCTTAACTAGGCGGAAAGAGATAAACGAATACCTTTGCTTCTGCAGTACGAATTATTAAAAACCTTGAAATTGTAGTCGTAAATTTGTCAAAAACTTACATTCCATAATTGTTTCACAAAGAAACGCGAAATGAATAAATAGTAAGTTTTCAAACCAACTGCTATGGTCATTTTTAATGAGAGATGATAGTATCTCCAGCCAGCACAAAGAGCCAGCACAAAGCCCAGTATCAAAGAAAACCGACCCTCTGTGTATACACCTAATTTGAGATTAAATAAACGCAAAAAGCTGCCAAGTAACATTTCAGCAAATATTTTTCATCGGTTCTGAAGTATCTCATGTCATACTTCCGAACTGTGGTGGATAAACTAAAACTAATTGATTGTTTTATATTTTTACTTTACTTCTATATAGCTGGTTGTTTCTTGCATCGAATCAAAACCGTAAAATGGCAACTCTGACACTTATTCCAGCATAAAATAAGTTTTATTATCATCTGAGTTTGCAAAATATATTCCAGACAGAGTGTCAAAGAATATAAGAAATTTTTATAATTAACTTAAAAGCAAAATAAAGAAAAAAAAGGTGAGGATTTATAGATGATTTAATTTAAAAAAGTCATCATTTACTTACTGTGTAATTTAGGTTATCAATATTTAAATGAATATTTTAAAGGTATTAGTCATTTTAGATCCTTATTTGTGAACCTAAATTATCAGTTCTTAAAATATAAATTTCAGAAAAAAGCTTTTTCGGTCATCTATAGAGTTTTTTCAGTCTGTTTGTTTGTGCAAAGTCAATGAATGTGCATTCGCAGCGTTATTTTACCTTTGGTTAGGGTGTCAACGATTAAAATCAGTTGATTTAAATCAGCGATTAAATCGTTATTTAAATCAACTGATTTTTTTTAATCAGTGATTAAAAAAAAAAAAAATTCATTAGAATCAAAAGTATTAAAATCTAAGATTAATTTCAAGTTTTTCTACAGGCATTTTGCTTCAGAAGTAAATGAAAAAAAGAAAGAAAGAAAGAAAGAAAATAAAAGAAAGAAAGAAAAAAAATAGTCTTAAAAATTGTTTCTAAGCTTAATTCCTGAGAATTGTAAAAGAATATGTTCAGTAAATTTGTAACGATACAAAAAGCATTTAATTTAAACATTTTATTTAAATCTAATACAATTTGTGATGTCATTTTTTTTCTTTTTTTTTTTTAGTAATCAAATTATCAATTTTGTTATGTAAAATAAGCATGGCAAGTATAATTAATTTTCGCAAAATAAGAGAACAAATAACCAGAATCTTATTTTCCTCTTCTACATTTGCAACGGTAAATTTATACTAAATATTGGACATAAAAAAAATATTAAAAAAAAAATAGAAGTATAACATCTAATACACAGTTGATGTAAAAGAATATGTAAAAAAAAAAAAAAAAAAAAATCTAACTGGTACGAAGAAAGTTAAGCACAGCAAGAGATCTTGGTTAGCATATACATAAATCCTGTTAAGTTAATATTTAGGCCACATTTTCAAATATTATAAATATAGTTTTATTTTAAGTGCGTTCGTAATTATATAAATACGAAGCACTTGTAGTCGTGGTTCAGTTCGTCTGTCCGTCTGCATGTAACAACGCAAAAACTACGCAACCGAATCGTTTGAATTTTAACATATTTAATTATTGCATAATTTTGTTGAGTAACTTCAAATTTTATGAAAATCGGATGTATAGTTTAATTACAGCGACAAACAAAAGTATTACCTTATATTATAGCCAATGAAAAAATAGTTTCAAGTGCATTTTAATGATGTTACACTCTTTTGAATATGATAAAATTGATATGCATCTATGAAATGTACTAAAATATGCATTCTTTATAATCTGTAGTGCAAAAAATATCCGATATTAATTTACAGGACTGAACAAAGGTATTTCATTACATAATGGTATATAAGAAAATATTATTTGGAACGCGTTTTAATCATATTAAACCAGGGCGCGAAATTTCCACTCGCCAGCTCGCCATTGGCGAGTAAATATTTAAGGTTGGCGAGTAAGTTTCGTCTTTTAAAATGTTGTTCTTCAAATCAAACAATGCATTGCGGTACACGGAAGTATCTCAAAATGAAGCGATGGTATTTATTTTCCAAACCTGAAGTTCTAATAATACAGGAACATATCATTGGTATGTATTTCTGTAACCACTGAAACAATACACAAGCTTATTTTGAGTTAATGTTATTTTTTTCTTTTTGCAGTAAATATGTTTCGTTTTGTTAAATTCTGCCTTTTTCTTACTACATTTATTAATATTTAAAAAAAAATATTCCATATTTTTCATAAATGTAAAATATTCAGGATTTAACAGACAGCTCCTTCTATCAATCGCCAATTTAAATTAAATTTGTCATAAATATTTCAGATTCTGCGCAGGTGTGGGGGCTGACGTTGTAGTCTGAATAAATGTAAAATAGTGGCGAGTAAAAATTTTAGTTTGGCGAGTACCTTTTAAACTGAAATTTCATGTCCTGCATTAAACTATTTCTCATTTCTTGAAATTGCCTACATTACTGAGGTTTATTACAAGTTACTTCCTGCATAATAGAAAGGAGACAGTATTTACAGGACAAAAAAGATTCCGGCTACTATACTGAATTTGAAGTATTGTATACTATAACACCAAGATCTGAATATTCTTAAAACTTCGTTATAGTATGAACGCACGTCATTTGCTACGCTTGACCCGTGCAATTTCCGTCTTATTTATTACTTATTCCCTTTGAGCTTCTTATATTTATAACTGAGCACGCAATCCACTTGATTGAATAGCATGAAAAGTAAAGAAATAATCATGGAAAGAATTATTTTTACTACAGAGAACTGATAAAGCATGCACATATTTAAAGTATAGATATGTGTATGTGCGTGAATGTAAATATAACTTATTTTTCTGCCAGAACTAAAGATATAGAAAAATTCTAAATAAGCTTTTGAGGTTTTTCTACATCTATTTACCATGTGACAACTGAACAGAACGGTGAGAGCTTAAGATTAAAGTCCATCGAATAGATCGCTTTAATTTCAAACTAGCTGCACCCGTCGAGATTCGACGGAAAGGAATATGTATAAGATCAGTATGTTACATTTAAAGCTTATAAATAATAAAAATGAATGAAATAGAAAAAAGTCTACTTAGAAGAAAATATAAATTTTATTCAGTTTTACCTATAATAAGTATGAAATCAGTTTTCATATTGGTTCAATGATAGGTTTTCTTTTCTTTTGGAGGTAAGATTTTAATTTTCTTTTCGAATTAAAGTATTTCCTTATATACCACATTAATTGTTTTGTTGCTTTTTGGAACTATTTGCACTTTCAAATTTTTAAATGAACGTTCGCTAGACATCGCGACATATAACTGACCGTGGCTAAATACTGGCTCAAGTAAATAAATACCAACAGAATCCATTGTCTGTCCTTGTCTATCTATATATTTAAAACACCTGGCTGTTTTTTTTAGTCATCAGCCCTGAGCTTTCTACTGGCCCGATTTTGATGATTATTTTTTTAAATGAAGCTATTTATGTGTAGATTTGCCCATTCTGGCTAATTTTTAGTTTATCTCCATTTTTATATTTTATTTTTAATTTTATAAGCTTTTTCGTGACATTTCATCAAAACACTGGCAATGGGTTAAGCTTTTCTCACTATAATAAAAATTTATTTTGTTTTATTCCTTTTCACCAATCAGGATCTTGATCTCATCGGTGAATGTGTAATTGCATTTCAAAGAAAAAAAATAATGGTTTTCTTAAAATTTAATCCTAATAACAATTTGTTGAGCAAAATTAGATTTAGGACGAAATTTCAAAACATCATAATGACCCGAATCAACATTTCCAGAAAAGAGTAAATTACATATTATATTTCCAGACCCATAATCGAAAGTATTATTGCTAGTATTATTTCTATAAATTCTAAAGGTATAATTCGGAAACAACTGGCTTAAGCAAACTAATTCTACATGACCTGCATATTCACTATCTAATGGCATCAAATTTTCATAATCAACAGAAGTACTTACCGGGATCCTTAAGAGTTATCACCAATTATAAAATTTTCATCCTGTTCCCAATTATCCTTGGCTATTTTCACTACTTGCAATCGAAGTTCACGGTGATATATATCAGTCTTATATACACAATATGATACTGACCGAAATAAACAGTTTCAATCTCTTAAAATAGGGATAACATAACGTTCCATGATAAAGATACACAAACTTCAGAAAAAAAATAAGGAAATAAATTATAAAGTATTATGGTAGCTTAAATTCAGCTACTAATCTCATTATTTGGATGCGAAATTATTCAGGAAATTAGTGTACCTGAGACGACTAATTCAAAATTTCTGTATAGATTATTTTTTTCTCTGTTTAAATATCGCTTGGTAAATGTACCATAATTATACTATCAACAAAACATTTTAATTATAATAGTAACAGGGAGTTAATAAACTGCATTACTGACCCACTACACATTTACGGCATTTGCAATAAATTTAATTTATTTATTGGTTTGTAGCCTCCATGAATTTGTCAAAATTAATCTTATTGTCATGACAACGAAAAGAAAAACGATATCTTTGTTATTAAAAAAGAATAAAAAAATTGTATTTGTTATTGATCTATAGAAAACATTTTATTTATTTTTATTTTATATAACTAGGGGGGCCCCGCCCCCCTGCTCGCTATGCTCGCCAACCCCCCGCGTAATCGCTTCGCGATTCCAAATTATTGTCTACCCCTGCCTGCTGCGCTCGCCAATAACCCATGGTATGAATAAGCAGTTGCAGACCTTTCAAATGATGTGTCACGCAATTAGTGTTGTAAAGAAATTACAAAATGCGCCCCCTCTGAGGGCAGAGGGGGGGGGGGGTACACACAAGGTATCCATAATATGAATAAGCAGTTGCAGACCTCTCAAATGATGTGTCACACAATTGGTGTTGTAAAGAAATTAAAAATGTGCCCCCTGGGGGGCAGAGTGGGGGATGACACACAACACATCCATAATATGAATAAGCAGTTGCAGACCTTTCAAATGATGTGTCACTCAACTGATGTTGTAAAGAAATTAAAAATGTGACCGCCCCCCCCCCCCTGGGGAGAGCAGAGTGTGGGGGTGACACACAAGACATCCATAATATGAATAAGCAGTTGCAGACCTTTCAAATCTTGTGTAACACGACTGGTGTTGTAAAGAAAATAAAAATGTGTCCCCCCTGGGGAGCACAATGGGCAATAACACACAAGATATCCATTATATGAATAAGCAGTTGCAAACCTCTCAAATGATGTATCAAACGACTGGTGTTGTAAAGAAATTAAAAATTTGGCGAAATATTACAGTTATCGCCAAGTTGGCGTCACTTTTGACAACTAATTTTGGTTGCCAAATTTGGCGATATATCGCCAAGTTGGCGACAAACTTGGCGATTGTTGGCGATGGTAACCTTTCCTCTCTTTATGGTAACCCATATGGCGATGCATAGACGGAGCCCTTTCCTGACTGGTCTATTCGACTCATGGAAGCAGTGGACAACCCGGATTCGTTAGTTCCGGAAATCTTCCACATCAGCATCATTCCAAGAGTCATTCCTTTTAAGGCTAGTTTTTTTTTACTATAGAAGGATAACTTAATACTACGGAATGATTTTTAATAATTTTTGATATCATGTAAAATAGAATTATCGTAATACCCGCGCATATCACATATTATATATATATATTTTTTTCTAATATGACATAATTTACACCTTCAGAAACACTAATCTTTTCCGAAATAAAAGCGTGATTTATGTAGTTATTAAAAAGTTTTTTAGTCTCATAAAATATTTATTAAAATTAAATGAAAATGGCGCAATTTATAGAAATATTTTCATTTGTGCATACCAAGGACATTTAAATAAATAAAATAGGTTCTGTTTATTTAGATGAAGGAATAAAAGTCACTGAATATGACATCATCACGGATACAGCTATAACAATCTATATTAGATTCATGGAACAAATTTATCTGGTTCCTGAATGACGACATTTTCTCACCAAAGAAGTTTCACTTTAGATATTTTATTTTATTAAAGTTTATTTACATAATACTTAATAATATTATTCAGTAAAATCTGTGTATTGTTCCGCGATTAGTGAATAATTATGCGCAATCATTTTATTAGGTTTAAATTTTACAAAAACCATCAGTTTCTCTTTCTTTTTTTTTAATGCGATGACACATTCACCGATGAGATCAAGCTGATTGGTGGAAAATAATAAAGTAAAATAAATTTTTATTTTAGCGAGAAAAGCTTAATCTGTTGCCACTGTTTTGAAGAAATGTCACGAAAAAGCTTATAAAATTAAAAATAAAATATAAAAATGGAAATAAACTAAAAATTAGCCAGAATGGGCAAATCTACACATAAACAGCTTTCATTTAAAAAAATAATCATCAAAATCGGGCCAGTAGAAAGCTCAGGGCTGATGACTAAAAAAACAGCCAGGTGTTTTAAATATATAGATTACAAAAATAACCGTTGCCCTGGGATGTCATAGCAACCAGTTTGTTAAACCCAAAGAAAAAGTTTAATCGAAATGCTGTCACGGAATATCGAAAATAACAAGAAATAAAGTACAGTCATTGTAAAATTTCATACAATGTTGAATAAATAAATTAGCAAACATAATTCATGACAAGAAACTCTTGAAAGATATTTTTTTAAAATATTTAATTTAAAACCCTTTCACTGAAAAGCCCTTATTTACTTCCTCCGTCCTGATACCGCCTGGAGGAGCCACTAAATATTACCCTTTAAATTAATTTAAATGCTTATAGAATTGTTAAAGTTACTTTTAGACTTTTATAATAAATGCGTGCATGCCATTTGCATGACATAAGCATTGATTTATAGAGTGACGATCAAATCTGTTTTACAGTCATTTTAAACCGGTTTTTTGTGGTCTCCTAAAATTTTATTCAGGACTGAGGAGGTTAATGTGTTTGTTCACTAGGCTCCGTGTTGCACTGCATTATAAGCATTATTTAAAATAATATAATTCTATTGATTTAATACATTGAACAATGATTATACTGATATTTGCAATTAAGTTATTTTGTAGGACGTTGAAAGACTCTTAGCATTTAAAACAAAATACAGAGAAAAAAAATATTACAGTTTTGTCCTTTTGCAAGACTGTCAGAGGGTTTTAAATGATAAAGCCACAAAATAGGTTTTTAGAACGTTACAGCTAATAAATCAAGCAGTAGTTATTCGAAAGGAGGCTCTTAAATGTGGTATTAAAAATATCTTTTTAATTTTACTATTGTACATGTTGTTTATGACGAACGATTATCTACACGAGGAATATACGACCGAGGGATTTTTCTCAAAGAAAACCTAATCCGTAATTACGCATGGTACAAAATAAGCATGCCCTTCCCTTTTGGAGAATAAAGGATTTTGCATACAAGATGTAAGAAGATTTTTTGTACTGCTCTACCCGTCCTTTATTCCAAAAAGCAATGATAGATAACGCTGAAAGCAATAAGGGCTCAACCCAGGACAAAACCGATATCATCCGGCACAGCAATGATGTGAAGACTGAGAATGTTAAGTCACTTAACTTGAAGTTTTTTTGAAGCGGTCGTACCCGGAATCAAGATTCTCACTTAAGCAAATTTCTGAAACTTGCTCAAGTGAGCTTCCTCTCTTAACTATGAGTTGAGTGGAAATCTGCCTTCTGAATATTTAATTATTATTTCTGATTTTTAGAATATTTAATTCTGATTATTAAATTAATGAATTTGAGTCCTACAAACAATTATAAACTATTTCAAGTTGTTATTTGTTTACTCCAGTTGCTCAACACATGTGTTTGTGGGGTGTTTTTGTAATCAAAGGCCGAAAACGGAAAACGTGGAACCTTTTATTTCCTCCCACAAAAGAAATTAATTTTTTAATTGAAATAAGGCAGGATAATAAGGGAATAAGGCTGTGTAAATAAAAAAGTTAAAAGTTGCAGTTACAAATTTCAGAACTTATGCGCATGCTCAGATGCCAGTTTGGCCAAGTTAAGTCACTCACAATGTTTAGTAACTGCGAACAGGTGAAGCCTAATTCCGGGTATCCCGCTTCAAAAAATTTAAGTGACTTAAAGTTAAGTGACTTAACTATCCCAGTGCGAACAGGGTAGAAGGCGATTGAATATATGCGGTGTGTCTCAATTGCCAATACACTTTCGTCACGTACGCACTCCACGTATTTAACCTCCTTTTTTTTCACATCTATGTGGGTGGTTTCGGTCTTAGTTTAGATTGAGAAGCTATTGGATGGAGCGTCAGATATTGTTGCTATCTGGAACTAAAACTGAAAATCGCTGTAAAAAAACGCCTGACAGTTATATTATACTACTCCATGAATTAATTTTTTTAATAGCTGCCACCATTTGCACGTTATTGAATTTTGAAAACAGGTGTATTTTAGAAAAACCCTTATATTTTTTTACTCAGTCCGATTATGTTATGTTTCTTAAGTTTAAAAATTGGCAAATATGGCGTAGCATTCTTATCTCTTTCTTCATCAAAAAACAATTTCAAGGAAAACTAAATCTAAAAATTAGATAAAATCTAAGTGCTACAATAAAAATAAAGAAAATAATCAAAAATGCCGTGCAATAATAACGATTTTAGTTAATATAAAGAAACACATTGTGAAACTATATTTTTTCTTAAGCATGCAAAAGTAAAATAAAATAAACTTTTTCAAAAAAAAAATATAACCGACTTTAATCAACGCTCTAAAAAGAGTTAAATAATTCTTTAAAATACCCTAATGATGAATTGTTATCTAATAACCACACATCAGATATCATGTACCGACAAAAAAAATGGTTATAAGTTTAATACATAGAACTTAATATCCAGCAAATATGGTTTTTCTAACAGAATATTTTTTACAAGAGATTAATTTACATATTTTTGATTTAATTTATGAATATATACATATAAAAAGTAATGAATTACTTTTTGAAGTTGGTGCCAAACGATCACAATCAATAATGATTTTTACCATTTTATTTATGGTATTAGACATAATATAACCACAATTCTTACTATACTTACAATAGTTTGGCACCAACTTCAAAAAGTAATCCATTACTTTTTATATGTATATATTCATAAATTAAATCAAAAATATGTAAATTAATCTCTTGTAAAAAATATTCTGTTAGAAAAACCATATTTGCTGGATATTAAGTTCTATGTATTAAACTTATAACCATTTTTTTTGTCGGTACATGATATCTGATGTGTGGTTATTAGATAACAATTCATCATTAGGGTATTTTAAAGAATTATTTAACTCTTTTTAGAGCGTTGATTAAAGTCGGTTATATTTTTTTTTTGAAAAAGTTTATTTTATTTCTTACTTTTTAGTTATTTATACCGTAATACTTAGTTTAATCGGTTGGATAGTTGCGGTGTAATCGGTGAACATATATAAAAAAAGTACATATGCGGTCGAATTGATGATAACCTTCTCTCCTTTTTTAAGTCAGTTAAAGAAATAATAATACGGAAAAATACTGTATGTTATATATGGATGTCAGGAATGGGGTTCGAACCCACGATCTATTTCGAGAACCAGAGATTAAATCGCGTGCCTTAGATCGCTCGGCTATCCTGATTGCAATTAAAACGGTGAACAACGCCATATTACTTTTCGCAAGTCAATTATTTTAGCACACTTTCACTGATAAAGTACTGAGTTGCTAAAAGATCTCTGATACTCTGTGCTAAAGGTTAAAAACAAAATATTCTTAATAGCATAATTAGTATTTAATTTGTAAAATATATGTGTAAAAAGAATAATACGGAAAAGGCTTTTGTATATATGTACGTCAGGAGTGGGGTTCGAACCCACGTTCTCTTTCGAGAACCAGAGCTTAAATTAAGCGCATTAGATCGCTCGGCTATCCTGATTGCAATCAACTCAGGGAACTTATTCAAGGTCATGTTATTTTTCGCAAGTCTATTAATTTAGCACTCTTTCACTGATAAAGTATTGAGGAGATAAAGGATATCTGATTCTCTGTGCTAACGGTTAAATACAAAATATTCTTAATAACATAATTAGTATTTAATTTGTAAAATATATGTGTAAAAATTATAATGCTGAAAAAGGTTATTGTATACATGCATGTCAGGAGTGGGGTTCGAACTCCCGCTCTCTTTCGAGAACCAAAGCTTAAATCAGGTGCCTTAGACCGCTCGGCTGTCTTGACTACAATCTATGCGGTGAACTTATTCAACGTCATATTACTTTTCGCAAGTCTATTATTTTAGCACTCTCTCACTGATAAAGTATTGAGTTGGTAAAAGATCTCTGATACTCTGTGCTAACGGTTAAATACAAAATATTCTTAATAACATAATTAGTATTTAATTTGAAAAATATATGTGTAAAAATTATAATACGGAATAGGTTGTTGTATACATGTATGTCGGAAGTGGGGTTCGAACCCACGCTCTCTTTCGAGAACCAGAACTTAAATAAACGCGCCTTAGACCGCTCGGCCATCCTGACTGCACTCCATGGTAGGAACTCATTCAACAGTTTTGATTAGCGAAAAATCACTAATTTTAATAGTTTTTGCCCGTTTACTAAAAAATTACTAAACCAATTTCTATGAAATGGAAGTGGTACCAATCTGAGAGTAAGTTCTTTAATTTAACACCAAAACCAAATTAATCAGTTGGATAGTTTCGGCATAATCGGTGAGCATACATTAAAAAAATACATACGCGATGAATTGATAACCTCCTCTCCTTCTTGAAGTCGGTTAAAATATTATTATTTAAATAAATTAGTATTTAATTTGTAAAATATATATGTAAAAATTATAATACGGAATAGGTTCGGAAACTTATTCAATGTCATGTTACTTTTTGCAAGTCAATTATTTTCGCACTCTTTCACTGATAAAGTATTGAGTTGATAAAAGATCTCTGATACACTGTGCTAACGGTTAAATACAAAATATTCTTAATAGCATAATTAGTATTTAATTTGTAAAATATATGTGTAAAAATTATAATACGGAAAAATATTGTACACACGTATGTGAGGAGTGTGGTTCGAACCCACTGTCACTTTCGAGAACCAGAGCTTAAATCAGGCGCTTTAAACCGCTTGGCCATCCTGACTTCACTCAATTGCAGGAACTAATTCAACAGTTTTAATTACCGAAAAAACACTAATTTTAATAGTTTTTGCTTAATTACTAAAAAACTACTGAACCAGTTTCTATGAAATGGAAGTGGTACCAATCCGAGAATAAGCTCTTTAATTTAACACCAAAACCAAACTAATCGGCTGCATAGTTTCGGAGTAATCGGTGAACATACACTAAAAAAAAAAAAAAAATACATACGCTTCGAATTGATAACCTCCTCTCCTTTTTGAAGTCGGTTAATAACCACACATCAGATATCATGTACCGACAAACAAAAATGGTTGATTGATTGATTTTTGACGTCCGATTATCTGCGCTAGGGATATAGGACCAGGGGGGAATGCCCTTCGTGGGGGTCTTTCTAAGGGAACCTAACCCGTATTTACGCAAGGTTCGAAGAAAACCACGAAAACTCCAAACGGTTAGGCCGACAGCCGCGATTGGGTTCGAACCCAGCACCTGCCGTCTACCAGTTGAGAGGTCCGAACCTCTCGGCCACTGGTGGGGCCAAACAACAATGGTTACGAGTTTAATACATAGAATTTAATATCCAGCAAACATGGTTTTTCGACAGAATATTTTTACAAGAGATTAATTTACATATTTTTGATTTAATTTATGAATATATACATATAAAAGTAATGAATTACTTTTTGAAGTTGATGCCAAACTATTGTAAGTATAGTAAGAATTGTGGTTATATTGTGCCTAATACCATAAATAAAATGGTAAAAATCATTATTGATTGTGATTGTTTGGCACCAACTTCAAAAAGTAATTCATTACTTTTTATATGTATATATTCATAAATTAAATCAAAAATATGTAAATTAATCTCTTGTAAAAATATTCTGTCGAAAAACCATGTTTGTTGGATATTAAATTCTATGTATTAAACTTGTAACCATTTTTTTTTTGTCGGTACATGATATCTGATGTGTGGTTATTAGGTAACAATTCATCATTAGGGTATTTTAAAGAATTATTTAACTCTTTTTAGAGCGTTGATTGAAGTCGGTTATATATATATTTTTTAAAAAGTTCATTTTTTTAAGTCAGTTAAAAAAATTATAATACGGAAAAAATACTGTGTGTTATACATGGATGTCAGGAATGGGATTCGAACCCACGATCTCTTTCGAGAACCAGAGCTTAAATCGGGCGCCTTAGACCGCTCGGCTATCCTAACAGCAATCTAAGCCGTGAACAACGCCATGTTACTTTTCGCAAGTCTAATATTTTAGCACACTTTCACTGATAAAGTACTGAGTTGGTAAAAGATCTGATACTCTGTGCTAACGGTTAAAAACAAAATATTCTTAATAGCATAATTAGTATTTAATTTGTAAAATATATGTGAAAAAAGAATAATACGGAAAAGGTTTTTGTATATATGTATGCCAGGAGTGGGGTTCGATCCCACGTTCTCTTTCGAGAACCAGAGCTTAAATCAAGCGCATTAGACCGCTCGGCTATCCTGATTGCAATCAGCCCAGGGAACTTATTCAAGGTCATGTTATTTTTCGCAAGTCGATAATTTTAGCACTCTTTCACTGATAAAGTATTGAGGAGATAAAAGATCTCTGATTCTGTGTGCTAACGGTTAAATACAAAATATTCTTAATAACATAATTAGTATTTAATTTGTAAAATATATGTGTAAAAATTATAATGCTGAAAAAAGTTATTACATACATGCATGTCAGGAGTGGGGTTCGAACCCCCGCTCTCTTTCGAGAACCAAAGCTTAAATCAGGTGCCTTAGAAAGCTCGGCTATCTTGACTACAATCTACTCCGTGAACTTATTCAACGTCATATTATTTTTCGCAATTCTATTATTTTAGCACTCTTTCACTGATAAAGTATTGAGTTGGTAAAATTTCTCTAATACTCTGTGCTAACGGTTAAATACAAAATATTCTTAATAGCATAATTAGTATTTAATTTGAAAAATATATGTGTAAAGTTATAATACGTAGAAGGTTGTTGTATACATGCATGTCGGAAGTGGGGTTCGAACCCACGCCCTCTTTCGAGAACCAGAACTTAAATAAACGCGCCTTAGACCGCTCGGCCATCCTGACTACACTCCATGGCAGGAACCCATTCAACAGTTTTAATTAGCGAAAAATCACTAATTTTAATAGTTTTTGCCTGTTTACTAAAAAATTACTGAACCAATTTCTATGAAATGGAAGTGGTACCAAACCGAGAGTAAGCTCTTTAATTTAACACCAAAACTAAATTAATCAGTTGGATAGTTCCGGCGTAATCGGTGAATATACATTTAAAAAATACATACGCGATGAATTGGTAACCTCCTCTCCTTCTTGAAGTCGGTTAAAAATATTCTTAATAGCATAGTTAGTATTTAATTTGTAAAATATATATGTAAAAATTATATTACGCAATAGGTTCGGAAACTTATTCAATGTCATGTTACTTTTTGCAAGTCAATTAATTTAGCACCCTTTCACTGATAAAGTATTGAGTTGATAAAAGATCTCTGATACTCTGTGCTAACGGTTAAATACAAAATATTCTTAATAGCATAATTAGTATTTAATTTGTAAAATATATATGCAAAAATTATAATACGGTAAGTTATTGTACACACGTATGTCAGGAGTGGGGTTCGAACCCATGTCACTTTCGAGAACCAGAGATTAAATCAGGCGCTTTAAACCGCTCGGCCATCCTGACTTCACTCACTTGTAGGAACTAATTCAACAGTTTTAATTAGCGAAAAAACACTAATTTTAATAGTTTTTGCTTAATTACTAAAAAACTACCGAACCAATTTCTATGAAATGGAAGTGGTACCAATCCGAGAATAAGCTCTTTAATTTAACACCAAAATCAAATTAATCGGCTGCATAGTTTCGGAGTAATCGGTGAACATACATTAAAAAAAAATACGGGTCGAATTGATATCCTCCTCTCCTTTTTGAAGTCGGTTAAAAATATTCTTAATAGCATAATTAGTATTTAATTTGTAAAATATATATGTAAAAATTATAACACGAAAAGTTATTGTACACGCGTATGTCAGGAGTGGGGTTCGAACCCATTGTCACTTTCGAGAACCAGAGCTTAAATCAGGCGCTTTAAACCGCTCGGCCATCCTGACTTCACTCAATTGTAGGAACTAATTCAACAGTTTTAATTAGCGAAAAAACACTAATTTTAATAGTTTTTGCTTAATTACTAAAAAACTACTGAACCAATTTCTATGAAATGGAAGTGGTACCAATCCGAGAATAAGCTCTTTAATTTAACACCAAAACCAAATTAATCGGCTGCATAGTTTCGGAGTAATCGGTGTACGTACATACATAAAAAAAAAAAATACATACGCGTCGAATTGATAACCTCCTCTCCTTTTTGAAGTCGGTTAAAAAAACAACAATAGAAATTTAAAGATAGAAAACCAACGAATATAAATGCACAAATAAAGTATGAAAATATAGCAAATAGGTGTTTCGAATCTACTACCGAGATTCTTCATCAGTGCAAGTCTCAGAGAGCTAGGGTAAAGAAGGAGTGGCAGTTACAGAGAAATTCTTGTTTAATTTGAGAGCATTAATCTGATTATTATTTAAAGCGACACTAGAAAGATTGAGAACAGCATTTTGGTTAACAGTAGGTAAATTGCTGGAGTTATTAACGAAAGAATTATTGCAAAGCGTACTAAATTTCTTTTTTAGAACTGAGCAATGAATCGAAAAAGCTTTGAGGACTCAATTCCATGAAATTCTGTCTATAGAATCGAAATCAGGAGAAGAATTAGCAAGACAAATATGTAAGTAATATAACTCGCGCTCTATATGAGCAATTTTCTGACGAGTCTCTTGAATCAAAGCTCTTAAAAGAGCTAACTTAGATCGAAATAAGACCTTATCTATCCTACTTGAATTAAATAAATTACAATGCATTGAAATGAACTTAGGAATGACTTTTTTGCGTCTACAGTCACGTAGAAAATGTAAATGCTCCAAAAACCTATACTTTTTCAGTCGTAAATTACAAAATCTATTGATTTGTGACATAGCAAAGAAAAATAAAAACAACAATAATGGAGTCAAGGTCCGTTGACCCCAAATATATTAAAATAGCAAATACAGCCTTTGTGCAAAAATGTTTAAAGATAGAAAACCAACGAATATAAATGTACAAATAAAGTATGAAACTATAGCAAACAGCTGTTTCGAATCTACTATCGAGATTCTTCATCAGTGCAAGACTCAGCGTAGACACTAGAAAGATATCTTTCTAGTGTCGCTTTAAGTAATAATCAGATTAATGTGTCAACGGGCCTTGATTCCGTTAGATTAATTTAAACACGATTATCTAATTAATTTAATTAATCTAATGTAATTTCGTATGCAGCGACTTTCTGCAGTTCCATATATTGATATTCGATTTATTCTGTTGAGCTGATCCAGAGTATCAGACCAGATTAAGTGATCGTTGAGGTTAATTGGGTGAAATAGTCCTCGTGTTCGTGTCCGGGATGGTTCAGTCAGCCAATACATCCCTGGTTTGAATCCTGGCCCGGACTTTTTTCACCCAAGAAAAATGGAAATATTACATCTTGATTCCATTATTGTTGTTTTTATTTTCTTTTGCCATGTCACAAATCAATAGATTTTGTAATTTACGACTGAAAAAGTATAGGTTTTTGGAGCATTTACATTTTCTACGTGACTAGACGCAAAAAAGTCATTCCTAAGTTCATTTCAATACGTTGTAATTTATTTCATTCAAGTAGGATAGATAAGGTCTTATTTCGATCTAAGTTAGCTCTTTTAAGAGCTTTGATTCAAGAGACCCCTCAGAAAATTGCTCATATAGAGCGCGAGTTATATTACATATCTGTCTTGCTAATTCTTCTTCTGATTTCGATTCTATAGACAGAATTTCATGGAATAGAGTCCTCAAAGCTTCTTCGATTCATTGCTCAGTTCTAAAAAAGAAATTTAGTACGAGTAGGGGAAAAGTGGCGGTCCGGCCTCAGGAGGAGGATTGAGGATCGGTGGTGGTGGTGGGATCCTCCTCCTCAATCCTCCTCCAAAGCCCTCCTCCTCAATCCTCCTCCTCCTCAATCCTCCTCCTCCTCAATCCTCCTCTTCAATCCTCCTCCTGGCATCGTCTTATAAGAGAAGGGGTTAAAAGGGGGGGGATTAAATTTTTTTTCGTGAAATTTGAATATTTTATGCTATAAGAGAGGGGTAAAAGGGGGATAAATTTTTTAAGTATACTACAATACGAGCGGTTCTTTTGACTGTTGATTAAGAGATGAATGATTCATATTAAATTAAAAATAGTAATTAATTAAAAGGTAATTAAAAATAATAAGTGAAAAATAATGAAGGGAATTTTTCGAGCGGTATTTTTTAGTCAAGTGTAGTACGTAGTGGAATTTAAGAAGTGAATAACAGCAATTAACGATAATTAGTAATTAATAAAAAAGTAATTAAAAATATTGAGTAAAAATAATGAAGGTAATAATTAAAAATGATAATTAAAAATAATGAGTAAAAAATAATGAAGGGAATTTTTCGGTGAACTTTAGTTTAAGGATTTATTTTTTGATTTGAAGCGGAAATTTTGGGGAGATTGATTTTTTTTTTTTTTTTCACCGTGTTTTTAATAAGGGGTTAAGCGGATATTTTGGGGACACAGAATGTTTTTTTCTGTACTATTGTACGAGTAGTTTTTAATTTTAATGTGGTGACTTAAAAATTTTCAGTTTGGTGTAATTTAAGAGTTTATTTTTTGATTTTAAGCAGAAATTTTGGGGATATTGATTTTTTTTTTTTTTTTCCACCGTGTTTTAGATAATGGGTTAAGCGGGTATTTGGGGACATAGAATGTTTTTTTTTCAGTACTATTGTACGAGTGGTTTTCAATTTTAATGTGGCGACTTAAAAATTTTCAGTTTGGTGTAATTTAAGAGTTTATTTTTTCGATTTTAAGTGGAAATTTGGGGAGATTGATTTTTTTTTTTTCCACTGTGTTCTTACATGATGAGTTAAGCGGGTATTTTGGGGGAAATTATTATTTTAGACTAATCATTCACGAAGGATATTTTGCGGATATAAGTGTTTAATAGGGGGACTTTAATTTTTTTGCAATGAGATTGACGCGCGCTCGTCGACCTAACCGTACGGAGTTTATAGTTTTCTTTAAATCATGTATGAATATTGGTTTAGAATTTCTTAGAATGACTTCCACCACTTTTATCCACCATTATCATAAATAACACATGCTGGTAATGGGAATAATAATTTTGAATATTTATTTAATGAAGGAACTTTAAAATTATTTCGAGTACTATTTTTAGTCAACTGTGTTATACACTTGATATTTTAGAATAGTTAAAAAATAACTTTAAAATTTGAATGAAAAAATATGTTTCAAAATGGGATTTTATGTGCTAGCATTGAATCGCACTCGTCGCCCTAACGGTTTGGAATATGTGGTTTCCTTCGAACCTTGGTGAAAATTTAATTGAAATGATTATTATTATTATTTTGTGTGTGTTGTATGTATGTGTATATATGTGTGTGTGTTGTATGCATGTATGTGTGTGAATGTATGTTTGTGTGTTGTATGCATGTATGTGTGTGTTGTATGCATGTGCGTGTGTTGTATGTATTGTATGTGTGTATGTGTGTGTCGTATGTTGTACGTATGTGCATGTGTTGTATATATGTATGAATGAAATAACACATGCTTGTAATGGGAATTTGGGAATAATAATTTTAAATATTAATTTAATGAAGGAACTTTAGAATTATTTCGAGTATTATTTTTAGTGAATTATGTTATACACTTGATATTTTAGAATAGTTAAAAAATAACTTTAAAATTTGAATGAAAAATATGTTTCAAAATTGAATTTTACGTACTAACATTTATTTACGCTCGTCGACCTAACTGTTCAAAGTCCTTGATTATCTTCGAGCAATGGAAAATTTAATTTTATTAATTTATTTATTTAGTTAGATTATTTTTTGATGATCCCGGTTTGAGGATGTTATTTTTGGATAATGAATAAATTTTAATGGTGGTACTTTATTTTTAAGGGGTGTCTTATGAAGCGACTTAGATTGTTTTCGAGTGGAAAATTTAGTCATATTTAATTTAAGAAATGATTAATTAAAGGAAAAAAGACAATTCAATTTAATTGGGTTCCTTTTTCGATAGATAAAAATAGGAATTAAAAATTTTATGAGAAATTTATTAATGAGGGCAATTGAAGCTTATTATGAGTGTGACTCTATTTTAAGTAAAGGTTAGAAGACAGTTTAAAAAATGGCACTAAAAAATAAATACATTCATAACACACATATATATATATACATAGAATTAACTAGCAGTATTTTTAAACTAGAATAACAAACTGAACAATTTTCGTGAATATTATGAAAAAATAAATGCGCTTTAGAGAACGAAACTTTACTATTTGATTGTTATTTAATATTATAAAAATATTTAAATCTAAGCATTTCGTTTTAGGTAACAAACTTATTTTATTAGTTTAGTACATATTAATTTTCATCGTATAGTATTCAAATCACCTGTGTTCATGCAATACGGATTTACCTACTTATCGCATGCGAATGAGTAAAAGCATGATTCATTCTTATCTTAGATAAGGTTTTACCCCAGAGTCTTCAATTCAATCGACGTTATATTTTAACTTTGATTAACTAATGAAGATGCCAATTGGGTCGCAATAATGATTTTATTAATTCAGATTTTAAATTAATATCAAATTGGAAGTTTTTTTTCTTTTCTCACAGATTAACTTTAAATAAAACTTAAATATTTATATATTCATTTACTTTATTAGTAAAATAATGAATGTGTCACATTCATTTAGGATTTAACTATTTGAAGATTTAAACTAACCTTTTATTTAAACGATCACATAACTAAAACTATTATAAAATTAAGTGTTTAAAAATATAAACGAAGGGTTCATTTTAAAATGTACTCATACTTGGGGATAATTTACTTGGGGAATATTTCTTAGATGACTTATCATGAATAACTAAGTGTACACTCAGAAACAAGAACCAGTAAACATTTTTAACGAAAGGTTTTCATAAATATATACTAAGGTATATATATATATAGTAACATTTCATATAACATCAAATTTTAGCAAGTGCATGTATTGGAACACCCCCCTTTTTTTTCTATCATACTTTTTCTCTCTTTGTTGTACTACTTTGGTTGAGAAATGCGGTTCAAAAAACCCTATTTGACAAAACGGAGTATGATTAGGTAGTTTTTGAATACCTGCTTTACGAAAATAAATTTAAACTTTTGACATAAAGCTGTTCTTTAATAATTTAAAACAGAAATTATTTTTCATAATTAATCCTTAACAACTTTAGACATGATTTGATGAGTCATAAGGTCATTAAAAAGGTTTTTAACGCATTAATTAATTTTCTTAATCAGTTCTTCTAAATATTAAAAACTTATTCATAAGAAAATCTTACCTGGCTAGGAAAATTCAACCTCCTTGTATGTTGGTCTCGCAAGGACTGACTGATAACATACCTGCTTATCTACCGAACCATGTGATAAGTGACGTTAGAGATCACGTGACCCTCATTATCTGCTGATAAGATAAGCACTGACTTGGAATTATCTTAATTAATTACCAAACTTCTCATTTTTTAAAAACCACACTAAACATTGCTCCCATTAATTAATCATGTAAATATAATTTATATCGTTTATGATTATCAGTTTTATACTAACATTTAACACCTATACGTATGTGTTGTATTAATTCTGTTCGTTTAATTCATACAAATTTCAACTAAAGCATCCTATGCTAGTTTTCATATATTTATTATCACATCACGTGATACAATTTCTTGTGATGTTTTAGAAATAATAGATATTTAATTTTTTTAATTAGTTAAAAACATTAAAAAAATTTTATTGCTTTTTAGCATGAATATTTTAAGAAAAACATATTTTATTCTGAAATATCAAATTTAAAAACTAACTCTTAAGAATTTGACTCGATGCAGTTTACTCATTTTAAACAAGTTAACTTTACTACTTGACAGAAATATATTCAAACGCAAAGCGATTTAACTTTCACATTTTTAAAGTTATTTATATAATATACTAACATTTAATTGTAATAGGTAAAATTTTATTAAAAATATTGAAGAAAATAAAATTTATACTATGTAAAAAATTAAAACACCATTTAAAAATATTAAACAACAACAACAAACTTGTAATTAAGAGATGAATAAATATAAAAATATATGAATCACACAATAATAAAAAGAAATACTTAATCATTCATAAAAATTCTTCCTTTGATCATTCGCATCTGTGTTAGTAAAAATATAACACTAAAGTTTTCAAAAAGATTATAAGCGTTTCCAAATCAACAAAGAAAATTGTGTATTAAATATCAAATAATGGACATGCACTCTTTACACTCACATCTTACAACGTACTTAGTAACCAAATTTAATGATTTTTAAGCATGTCTTCTTAAATTTTT